>VZRW01001797.1:368520-395730 GCA_013398125.1 Aegotheles bennettii
CCACAGCCCCGCCCCGCCCCGCCCCCGCAGAGCCCCGCGGATGGGGGGAGGGAGGGCGCTGGCAGCCGCTCTGCCCGCAGGGTCTGGGCACGGCGCCGCCAGACACAGGGCACCCGCGACCCGGCTCCCAGGGCTCGGGCACCAGCGGGGCGGCACGGCCAGCACAGTCCCTGTCCCTGAGAGGACACTCCGCGCCCTGACTGACCCTGTGCATCCTCCCGCAGCCCCCCAGGGCCGTCAGACCTCATTCTGTCTGCCCGCAGGAACGCTGGTGACAGAGGTGTCCGCTCGCTGTTCGCTAACACAAAACCGCGGCACAGGGGGCAGTCCCGTACCCAAAGACCTAAGGAAGCCGGGTAAGAACAGCGAAACATCTCTTGCAAGTAAATGTCTATTTTTGGAGGTCCTAAATTTTACTTTATTCCACTTACCCTATGAGCTTGGCCAGTGAAGTCCGATCTCCAAGAGGAATCTTCACTTGTTCCCTCGCCCCTTCCAGAACAGGTCGTGGTTGCGTTTGCATTCGGCTGTGGAGAGGCACAGCCTTCACCACCTAGAAGCTAAATCAACCAAACCAAACTGAAAAAGCACACGGTGCTAAATTCTCTAAGCATCTTTGCCAACAGAGACCACCGTTTTCCAAAGCGGGGACTGAGGACGCTCAGCTGGGAGCTGGAAGTACAGGAGCCTTGTTAAGCAGGAGACCACGCCAAGTCACATCCCCCCTGCAGACACCAGAACTGCAGATTGCCAGAGGAGATACAGCTTGGGCAGGTATCTAGTCTCCTTGACCTAGGGGATCCTACAAAAGGAAGAGGAACACAGCACCAATTTGGTGAAAGGAAATGTGGGTTTCAGTAATGTTTCTTGAAGTGCGTAATGAAAGCTGCAGAGAAAGCTGTTGATCAAAGCTGAATTGCTCAAAAAGGAAAAGGGGGATTTGTTGGGAGATTTTCTGAGAAACTAAAACCTGTGAGCAATTCAGCTTTCACCGTGTGAGCAATTCAGTTCTCATGAGAACACAGCTGTGTTGTCCAAGAACAAGAAGAAACTGCAAAAGATAAAAAAGAAGAAACAGGCCAAGAAGATAAAGAACTTCAGGATGCAGAGGAAGGGAGTGCAAACCGTGAGCAGGTGAATATTCTGTGTGAGCAGCCTGACTGTGCCAATTAGTAGATAAGCAAGGTATGTAGACAGCTGCAAGTAGCCAATAATAGCACCAGCCTAAAAGTGTATAAAAAAGACAATGTACTTTTCAATAAACGGCTTCACTTTGGATGATATTGGTCGTGTGCTGTGTTGCCCGCGTGCCTCTTGCGACACAGTAACACTGGGGAATGACTTCTCATGCAAAAGGCTGTAATCCATTTTTACCAATGCAAATTTAAGTGCAAGGCATGGGCCTCTCTGGTTTTAAAAAGAGAAGTAGCATGCTTTCCCTTTAGCATACAACATAAAATGCCATATAATAGAACAGTATGATTTAAAAAAATCCCACAAACTCACACACCCCTACATCTGCAGAACAAGACAAACATACTCTTCCCTACCCCAGGTCTCATGATCCTGACTCACCCTGTGCCTATCAAGCCTGTTGCGTTACTGTGCCATGTGATCTCCTACTACCCAGCCTCTCCTTCAGAGCTCCAAGCAGTAACATCTTGTCACCCTGATGAAAAGCTGGTCAATGTTGTCATCTTCCTCAGTACTGCTTTGTTTTCAGTTTTGGGCATGGCATACACATGCTGCAACAATTGCATCAGTAATATCACAGCTACTTCGCACAAACAAATGAGAAAATTGGGCACAAGAACTCTAAAAAACTCCCTCTATATTTGAATTCCTGGCAGACATTTATTTTTTCTGCAAGTATTATCTCAACTAGGAACAGCTTGTTGAAGATATTTGAAGTTAGCAGCCAAATTTCCTAAAGAAAACTGAGCTTCTACACACCATTTGAGTCCCTAAAAACTTACGCAGATCTTAGACCTAAGAGCAGACGTGTTTTCTCCTGCTTACCAAGTCTTCAGAGTAGTCTGTACACTTTATTTTAAAATTACAATACCCATTTTGAAAGAAAGGGTATAAATTTGAGTTAAGTCTTCCCTGTCTACTTAATTAAAGGTAACAATCCTACAGGGTTTCTGGTTTTATGCATTCTAGAAAGCCAGCTCACTGATGAAGCTTTCCTGACCTGAGCCCATGCGTCTTTAGGAGCAAAACCAGGAATCAGTAGAGGCAAAAAGATCTCCTTAGTAGAACCAACACGTGACCAAACATGCTGTCGGGAGAGAGCCACGTTGCTGCAACTCCCTCGCACGCATACCCTTTGCTCTTCACCCACACCTCACCTGCTGCTTTTAGCCACCTCTTCCACAACCATAATTGCAGCTGTATTTGTGCACGTGCCATAGCCTGCAAGATACTGTGGGAACTGGGCTCTGATACAAGTTCCCCATAAGACTGCAAACAAGGAAGCCACAGCATACGCCTGCTGCATGCTAGGAAGCAGATGCTACCTGCCAAGGATACAGAAACTGCCAAACGAGTGGAAAAACAGGAACAACTAAGGGAGCAACAAGCCCCCTGCGGACTTCAGGACAAATACTGATGGAAGTTACTACAGGGATGGAAAGGTAGAAGGCAGAGAAGACAGCCCAAGACCACTGTAATTGTAGGCTGAATGCACCACACTGCTACTATGTTTATTTTAAATTATTAAACTAAGAATGCAATTAGGGAAACTGTTTAGATACTTTTACTTTTTTTTCCAGAAATTTATGATTGCTCTATGTATGTTAGCTTTTCAAATAACAGACTTCCATCTATTGTCAAGTTTAACAAGAAAAAAGAGCTATTGGGAATAACTGCATTATAAATACCATGCAACAAAGAATTAAAGTGAGGGAGCTTTGTGAAGGGGTTAACACCTTCTCATGTGAGAGAACAGGTAGTAAGGAAGTGGAAAGACACAATGTAAGCCTTTCTACTCTTTGCCTAGTTTTTATTAAATAGTACATACAAACTTCTTTTGTGCTTCCAGTAGAGAACATTTTTCCCTATCCATCTCAAAAAACCAAATAACCCAAAATAGGACTTTTTTTTTTAAAAAAAAAAGGCAAACAAAAAAACCCCATTAAATAGCGAGTTTCTTGTAGCTTTATTTCACAAAATTTCCTCTCTCCAAAAGGACATGGAGGTAATGTTCATTTCACCTATACCAATTAAGCATAGCAAATTAGAAATGTTTTCTAATTAAAGGTTCTACCTGTGGCCTAAAGGAGATAACAGAAGAGCTCCAGCAACTCTTGTGGAGGCAGCCTGAGGTGTTACAGTCACAGCTTTTTTTCTCTGCCCATCCACTGAGGGTTTGCTGCCCCCACAGCACAGCTACCAGAAGATACTATGCACTTGTGCCTCAGCTGCTCTACTGTAAAGTGCCATGCTTCAGCATAAAGTGCTGATAAAGATGAACTAGAGCTAAGCTACCAGACCTTACAGTGGAATTAATGAAGTACAGGCACATGTTCACTTCTGCTGACATAGCTGAGTGAAGAACCAGAAAAACTGACTCCCTATCCCATTCCAGCAGCAGCAACAGTTCCCGAGAAGTCCAGCTGTGCTGCTGCTGGCAATTATAATTTGTAAAGATTATGAACCCAAATTGGAGCTTTCATCATACAGTCCACAGTGGGTTTCCACATGTTAAGTTATAGCAAGTGAAGCCTCTACAGCCAAGCATAGAATAGAAACAGAACACTGTCCAAAAGTTCTTCTTCATGTGAAAAGGAGAAACAGAAAGAAATTATATAGAATAGAAATTGGTGACTTGGACCATAACAATGATCTCAGAGTACCTCTTGGTCACAGGGACCAATTGGGACCGGAAAGTCCATCGTCAGCTCACTTGGAGGGAGGCAATTGGGAGGCAATTCTAAACACACACTGGGAACAGACTATCCCAGCACTGTGTACTCCCATCAAAGCCTCTTGCAAGTAAGGTAAGCAGTGTGCTGGCAAGCACCCTCTAGAAAGCAATGCTATCTTCTCACGGAAGAGTGCTGACTTCTCAGTGGGAGATGTAACGTGCAGGGAGGGAGAAGAGTTCTGCTGAAATGTCTAGTTAGTATCTGCTTAACATGAGTAGTCAAGCACTTACAGAGCACTGCAGGAGTGGTTTTGGTGATGTTTGTTTTGTTGTGTTTTTTTTTAATTATGCAACACATGGAAGGTAGGGGCAAATCATTTTTCCAGGCATCCACCACATTGCCGGCAATGAGATGTGCCACAACAGCAAGTGTTAGCTCTATGCAGCTGTTTCCTATAGGTCAATGGCATTTAAAATAGAAAATCTTTCTTACACAGTGTTATGAATAAAATTGCACTTGATTTTGTTAAAAACTCATATCGCTGTAACTTTTCCAAATATTTCCTTTCTGTCATCTTCATTTTCTTCATTAACAGGAGCTTCCCTTTAAAAACCTCTCAATCATGTTGGACACGTGACATACAACAGCAGAAGCCATTATCTCCCAGAAAATGCACCTGTTGTTTCCTCAGTGCTTATTTCTATCTGTTCCCACCCTCCCTCCAAAAAGGTACAGGCAGTTCACCTCTAAGTGTCAATTGTAACACTGAAATATAAACTCCTCAAGCAGACATAAGGAATTTTAGTTTCACAGATTAAATATTTGAAAAGTTACAGAAGGTGCTGGAATAGTACACATTTAAATTGCTTAAAAATCCAAACTTGCAGCAACTTTGTAAATTCAAATTTCCAAAAGGTTTATAATGTCCTTGTGAACTTCTTCCACAGCAAGACGGCCTCATGACAATAAAGCATCAAACTTCCAAGACTGAGATCAAGAAACAAATCAGCAGGATGCACTTGCTCCACCAAGCAACTTCAAGAGAGGCGTCTCCACTTCCAATAGCAAAAAGCTACTCCTTCATTCCATTTTGGACCTTTCAAAGTGTGTAATCATTCTTTCCTGGAAAATAAAAACCCAATGTTGTCACTTCCCCCAATAGGTTTACAGTATTCAAAAATAAGGTGGCATGCTTTGGCACATTCACAACAAACGCACACATATGTATTTTAAGTCAGGAGTCCAACTTACACAGTAGATACACCACTTCTTTTGGAATACACATTTAGAATACATGTTTATATTCTAAGAAGTTGTATCATGGTTGTCCCCACTATCCCTCCACCCCCTGTAGTTTTTTACTGCTGCGCTGGCAAGATCAGAGAGTCCAGTTCTAATAAGCCAAGTCCTTAACAGCTGACTCATGACTCCTTTGGCATGTCAGAAGACTAATTTGAACTGAGATTTGTTTACTGACCTCATCTGAATCCAGAAGAGCTGGAAGAGCACTGTGGTGGGGGAAAAACAAATAAACAAAAAAAACGTTAAGAGAATTAGAGCACCTACTGAGAGCTTATTATTGACAACCACTTTAAGCGTTATGTTGCACCCTAAGTTTTTTAGGTGACAGGAGAGCAATGATGAAGATAGACCTTTCAATTAAACAGACTGTAATTAAAGAAAGACACACAAAAGAGGAAGAGCCCAAGGAGTATCCTCAATGATCTTCACAGTTAATTTTTTTTTTCTAAGCTTCTCATTACCAAATGAAAAATTTCCAAGTTTCTATGTTCCTTCATACAGGAACACTGCTGAACTACACTGAAGACATTTACAATGTGGGACCATATTGTAAAAACACGTCCCAGAAATCAAACAAGTAACACTGGTACCACAGCCTTTTCACTACAATAGAGCTTTCATCTCTTTCATCTACAGGGATCTCATCACTTCACAACCCTGACCGTACTTTCAAGAACAGAAAACCCCTACCTCAAAGTACCCTTTGCTAGCTTACACCACTCCAGTCCTTGTTTTCTCAAAGAACCTTACCTTTCTTCAAAAAATAAATACTAGAACTGGGAAAAACAAATTCAACTGAGAAAATGCACTTTTTCATCCTTTTGAAGGTTCACTTGATTTCTTGTCTTTAACTAACTTCAAGTAGTTTTGTCCTTTAATCCAGAGCCCCTGCCAAAATTACCTGTTCAGATTTGTGAACATTAATTCATCTGTGAACTTCTGTTTTGCTATGAAAAATTTAAACATGGACACTGATGTTTTTAGGATGTAAAAGTTATTAAAAGCAGAATAGACATGGACTACTTACATAGCTAACTATATTGCCAGAAGCATAAAAATTATGCAACAGACATTTCAAATGAAGTTGAGAACTAAATTACATTATTCAGTGGTTTACATCTGGTCAGACACTCAAAGGCAGAGCACTAAACAGAAACAAAGGGTTTGTTTGTTGTTTGTTTTCTGGACTTAGATCTTTAGTTTTAACTTCATCGAAGTGTGAACAAATCAGTCTGTGGTTTCACAGTCCGAGACTGGGTTCCTTAAGTCAGCACATGTTCAAATGGCATGAACTGTAAGCCTGACAGACTGCATAAAGCCAGGTGGAAACATGCTAAGAAGTCAGAGGTCAATTCCAAGGCTGAATACAGTATCTGCTCATGTAAGTGCAGCACACAAGTTATAAGGCATTCTAATGTATTTGTGTTCCTATGTCCAAGAAACCTTCTTTTATTGTGGTTATAAAAATACTCACACATCTGTCACCGATGAAGGCACATTCTCCTCTACCCACTTCAGGTCATCCTCCTGCTACAAGTACAGAAATTAAATGGGAAACAAAAGTCAGTTTTCCCAAAACGCTGTCATGTGCAAGCCTTTTTTCTTTTCAGCCTATTCGACACAAAAAGTTTATAATGTCAGTTCAAAAAAAAAACCCCAAAACCCAAAAAACCCACCTCCAACTTGAGTTCTGGATTATATGCCAAGCAAAAGGAAAAAACAACACCCCCCCCATAACTTACTGTCAACTCTATAATAGTCTAATGGTGGCCAGGAAAAGCAGGCCCTCAGGACACTTTGGTTTTTCACTTTTTTTAGTTTCCCACAGAAGAACATTTATCTTCAGAAGATGTTATAGATGACAAATTATTATAAAAAGCACAAGCTAGATTTTGCAAAGGTAAGTTAAACTGCACTGTCAGGATTACTCGTTTCTATGTGATGAACATTCTCTAATTCACAACACAAGCACAGTTGTTTTGAAGTTGGAGAACTGATCCTTTCTGGTCTCCCGCCATCCCCAAATAGCAAAGTTTCATTTTCATGTTACTCTCAGATAAGTAGTATACAGTTGCAACCAACCTTTGAGAAAAACAATGTTAACAACTAAAATATTACTATTATCAAGAATTCCTACAGGTTATTCCCACTTTTAAATTTATGCATTAATTCCTTGAAAAGATTCTGAGACATATTTTCTACCTCCTAGCCAAATGTGAAACCACCTCTGCTTATAAGCCATATATATAAAAAATGTTCCACCCAAACTATTTAGGTAGCTACATAATAAAATAAACTTCACACTATTTGAGTAATGAATCACAAAAAGGAAAATTAGAAGTCAATTGATTTAAAATATGGCTCAGCCTTCCTCTCAGCCTGAAAAAACTTAAAATAATGTATTATTCATTATCAAAATACAGTATTATACAGTCCTATCTATAGTGGATTTTGCAAACATTCCTAAAGAACAGACTGAATTCTAAAGCATCCATTTCACTTACAAGAAATTAGATGAAAAATACGTATTTACTCTCTTTTCAGAAGTACTGTAAACATGTGATACTTTGGCTCACTCCCACTCTGAAGCTAACCAGGAAACTCATATTTATGGGCTGAAAACAGCATATTTGTGAGGTATTACTGTGGGGCAACCAAACAAGAGGTGGATCTATAACCTTCAAGGTAAGGAGGGCTTACTCACAGCTTTGTTTGCTTTTACATTCCCATTTGGTTCTTGCTTTGTACTTCTCATTTTCATTCCCTCTGAAGACAAAAGAAGAAAAAAAACCACTGAGATAACTAACCTATAATTGTTCATAGACTGTAAGTGGAAGCACTGAGCGTTCATTCAGAATATTTCATCAAATCCAGAGACAGAGAAAGACAGACAAATTAATCACCAAGAATGCTTTCTCTTTGAAAGGCTTGTAGTATTTTTCCTGACAGGTGGGGAAGTACCTAGTTCTTCTTGTATTTTGCAATTTTACCTAGAAAATATAAATTTCTAGTCTTTCTCTTCAAGCCAGATGTAAGTAGCATAGAACTCCAAGACACAGTTGCCCAGAGAGGCTCTGAAGTCTCCATCCTTGGAGATACTCAAAAGCCATCTGGACATGGCAACCTCTTCTAGGTGACTCTGCTTGAGCAGGGGATTTGGACAAGATGACCTCCAGGAGTCCCTTCCAACCTGAACCTTTCTGAGATATGCAAGTCCCAGAATTTATTTTATCTACTGACTGCTGACCAGCCACTTGGTTGACTTAAAAGCTGAGAAGCAACACACATCTCCCAGCCTGACAGACAACCAGATATAGTTGATACAGCAAATGCACCTGAGGGATTACACACTCCTCCTCAGCTCCTAAACAAGTCAAACAGTACTAATATATCCCATCAGAATTGATTTCTGGACATACAACAGAAGTCGGTATGTCACCCTACCTTTTACATAACTTATAAAAAATAGTGTTACCAGGACAACAGACTTATTAGGGAGATGAAAGGCAGGGAAGAGAGAGAGCTTCATAGTAGAAGGTGTGTGAGTAGAGATAAAGATGCAACCTAGTGTTATAGAGCAGGCTCTTTCATTCGTATGTAATTCCATGAATATGTAAACATATTCATCCATATGTTTACACTGGACATTCCTGTACTAGGTCTTAATATGGAAAATTAATAATATTGCAGAGTTCAGAACTCCATTTTAAGAGAACTGCAAACTGAACTACTGCCTAGCAACAGTATCTGCGAAATCCTTGTCATCATGATGGGACCCATGACTTGAAATATTTAACTAAACAAAGTCCAGTGGACATGGTAAAGCAACCACAACAGTAGCAGCATGTTCAGTGTCATCTGAGAACCCCCGAATTAAACAGGCAACATAAACACTAAACAAAAAGCCAATGTTTCCTCTACAACTGCATAAATCAATGACAACAGGGAGACATTGACTCTGCTTTTACAGCAGCAATGAACTTCTTGCCAGAGAACAAGAGACCTCCCTTCAACACTGAAATTAGGTGGAAAAAAAGTTCTCTTACCAAAGCTTTCCTTTAACATTGGCTCTTTCTGCTCCTCATCATCCTCCTCTTCAGACAGTGGTGAGAAAGCAAACCTTTAGGAAGGAAAGAATGAAAGCTGTATTAGAATAGTATTCTCTTGCCACTCAAAAGATTCACTACCCCAACATTCACATGACTTGATTATTCTGTGTGGTTCATTGTTTTTAAGATCTATGCTAAACTACATAATCAGAAGTTTAAGTCACTTCTTTTTAAATAAGTTCACCACCAGAAACAGACTGAATTTTATCTATGTGACTTCCTACACTTACTTTTCCTTGAGCGCCCACACACACTGCTTAGTATCCTTATGGACCAGTACGCAGCAACTAAAATAATCCACTTGGATAAACAAGCATTCCCAAAAAGCAGTATTTCTAAGAAGAGGTAAGAAAAGCTGAACCTTTGGTTGTTAGCAGATGGTCTCCACAGAATCATGATGACAAAAAGGATCATTGAAAACAATAAACGCCAGATGGCATCATCCACCCATAGCTCCTGCCAGTCCTGTCAAGGAAACAGCAGCACAAATGGAAAAAGTTCTGAAGAAAAAGACTCCATGTTCTCAGCTCTTTCCAAGGGCGAATCATAGGCATCTGACAAAGAGATTTATTACCCACAACAGTGAGAATTTTAGCATGTGGTATATTACTCTAGATGATCCACAGAAAAATCTGTTCCAGAATGCCCAGTCTCACCCCTTACACTGCCAGATGTAAACTTATCAAGAGACAGAAACTGCAGAAAGCATGCAATATAAACTCACCGACTGACAGTCCACTAGCCTGAACTTCATGGTGGTCCAGATGATAAATACAATAGATGCTGCAATATTAAAACAAACAAGCTGCTTGTTACTACAAAATATGCTAATCCAAATGTGCTACTAACAGGAATTTATTTCCCAAACAAAGAGCAAAGACCTAAATAGTGAATTCTTGGAATCCAATTTATTAGTTTTGGAAAACAAGACTGATTTATTGCACTGACCTTATATGGTAATTTAGGCACAGACCAATATTTTGCTCTTTGTTCTTCACAGACACAAGGCACAAATCAAGTATAAAGTATTTAGCCAACTCCCCATCCCTATTCGCTATTATTTTACTTTCATCCAGCCTCCAAACCATGGTTTCATTATCAGTTGACACACAAAGTCTACCTTGAAATAACTGAACCATCTGATCTGCCTGAATGCCTAAGCATTCAGATCCTGATGTGTAAGAGTTTCAATGCTCTCACTATGCTCTCACCACAGCTTTAGAGGAGACTTCCCTCTACCAGTGTAATTCTATGATGACTAAGAACCACATGCTGAAAGAATTTTATCAGAGCTGTTGATTAAAAGGAATGTGCTTTTCTGTTTGTTTGTTTACATTAAAAAGCGCAGTCCTTAGATGTTTTCTGCTCATTGTATGGATAGCATTTCCAAACAGATGAGGAGCTGAGCACCTGGAAGCACCAACAGATTTATTCCTGAAGTTCAGTTCATCCCTACTACAAATGGAAAAATAATCTGAATCAATATTCTTCCAGAATACAGAAAGCACTGTGTTACAATGCTAAGAATACTGTTTTTCCAAGAATCACCCTGGTCTTCAGACATCTTAAAAATTCCATAGTACACAATGATATTGTAATTTTGGCAAAAAAATACCTCTGTGAAGTTAACAGTATAGGATAATAACCTTTTGCTCCCAGCAGCCTTCAGAGGCATGAAAGTCCTCTTTTAGAGGAGCTGCATAGAACTACTGATCTTATTAACATCAGGACTAATAATCCACTGTCTTTGAAATATCAACATAACACTCTGCATAGACCCACTGTTAGAAATGGGTCAAGTGTTAGAAATACCAAGTACTTCAATTGCATTTACAGAAAGGTC
Source organism: Aegotheles bennettii (assembly GCA_013398125.1). Classification (NCBI taxonomy): domain Eukaryota; kingdom Metazoa; phylum Chordata; class Aves; order Caprimulgiformes; family Aegothelidae; genus Aegotheles; species Aegotheles bennettii. Next base: position 379,644 of record VZRW01001797.1, read on the forward strand.
ACCAAACTCAAAAATCTGCTTTAGTGATCAAATCAAGCCAGATATGGAAATGGCAAATGCTCTTACTAGATTAATGTAATTTTCTGCTTACCTGCTACTGCCAAGATCAGCGTGTTGGTGAAGTGCCGGTACAAAGAGAGTTTCACAACATTCCTTCGAAGTTTTAGCAATTTCATTGTTTGAGTTAAGCTGATGAATATGTATGAAAAGTCAAGGAAAGCCTCTGAAGGGATAAGCTGGTGACAGACTTAAGGCACAGATCTTATGATCAACAGCTCTCTCACACACACACTTAGCCCTCCAAAAAAAGTAGACCAGACTTAGTAAAGTTCATTCTACGGCAAAGGTACCAAGGAGCAGGATCCATCCCTTTCATGTTATTTAGTCATCTACGCCTAGAACTCGTCACAGCTTGGTATGGTATCCAAGCATCTATTTTGGACTATGACCCATTACTCCAGAAAAGTGTCAGTGTTCTGATAAATGGAAAATCTAGTCTGAACTAGAAGAGAGTTAAAATTCAATTAGCATATACAAGTGTCCTCATCCTTTTGCCTATAATTTTATTTCCATAGTGACAAAACAAGTCCTTAGAAGAGACATCACGGTAGGAGCGAACTGGAGTTGTCATGGCCAGGCAGCAAGCCATTCACATTTTAAAAAGTTTTGTGATTGACTTTCTCTAAAAACACTTTATAGGAATTTTATAAGAATTTATAGGAATTTTGCTATATATGGCTTTGAGTTCAGCATTTGACATCAGTTGCTGAAGTCATGCAAGACACCAAAAAGTTAACACTGCCCCATTTTGTCACTTACTTCAAATGAGTTCAAATTTTACACACAGAATTTTAAGTTTGACGTTGCTAAGCATCTTCTCCCCAAAACATAAACTGAGTCTGTTCTCCAAAGGCTACTCTATGGTTCCTTTACAGTGCTACACTAGAACAAATTAATTTCGTATTTCAACAATCAGAGACTGATAACAGACTTACCTACTCTATGTTCAGGAGCTACTGTAACACAGATCTATTGGTTATCTAGTTTTCCTTGCACTGGCTGTAGCAGAAGCTTACGTGAACACTCAATTACAGAGGCCCTGTTAACTTTACCAGAAGTAGAAAGAACATAAACTTGGAGTTGATTTAAAAAAAAAAAGTTCAGCCAAAAAGACTCAAAAAAAAATAAATTGAAAGAAAATACACCCCACCAAGTAAAATAGTGAAGGATATCCACCAGCACAGGGCAGTGTCTAGGAAAGCCAGGGGAATAAAAGCCAAGGAGGCAAGATCATTCTGGGCCTGGAGACAAAGAAAGAGCCAATAAGAACAAACTGAAAAGGAAACAAGGTACAGAAGAAGCGAGGAGGGTCAGGCAATTTCATGAGAAACCACAAGCAATCCACCAAAACGCTTCTGAGTTTTACTACAGAAGCAGAGGGTTTGAACCAAGAGTTTAGCTCAACACACAGAGGGGAACAGACAATACCACATTGTCAGTTCTCAGTTCTCCACCAGCAAGGCAAGAAGTAGCTTTCCAGATTAAGCCTGGCACCATTAAAAGGAGCCTCTGCTGAGGTGACTGCTGTGACAATGTGCTCTGGCCACTTCCACTACAGAAAATGAGCAGCAGCTTGTTATAGATGTAGTAATTAAATCTTTTACACTATCCGTAGACAAACTGAATGCTCCACTGACAACCATGAGTTTGACTAAAAGTGGCAAAAATTGCTTTTATGTGTACATCAAAAACTATCAAAGTCCTGACTGAAATAAGAAAATCACCTTTTATTCTTTTAAAGCGTAAGACAGAAATAATAAGCTGTGAATAAGCTTGTAACATTCTGCAGTTTATGAAAGGATATCCACAAAATAATACAGGCATCAATCATGGACAGGGCCAAGTTTGCTATCAGAGCCACAGTGTCATAGAAAAACTGAAAAGGTACCAAATATATGACATGTTAAATACCTTATCTCAATAAACCAAAACCAGCACAATAAAAATCTACATCCCGAGATGCACTTCTCCGAGGTGCAACAAGTAGCAGCACCACTCACATGCACTTCCCCAGGTACCTTGTCCAAAACTGAAGTGGTGGTGAGGTTTTTTTATTTGTTTAGACTCATGGCCAGGTGACCCAAGGCGTACACTTGTGTCTGCAACTAGGTCTACCAAATCCAAAGTATTAGACACAAAGCAGCGGGCAGAATATAGTGTCTGAAACCTGACTAGTCAGGAAGCTGTCATAATTACTTCAAAATACACAGAATTACATCCTGATAAATAGAGAAGACATCAAACTTAAAATAACTGCCACTAATCCATATTCACAGCCTCAGAGTTTAACCACTTCATTGTCTCTCTCCCTCTTTCAGCATAGCCCTGGAATCCCCCCTTAGCAAAAGCCAGTAAAGCCAGTAAAGCCCCCCTTAGTAAAGCCAGTAGCATCTGTGGCACGTGGGAAAATTCAAGCAATTATTACTGACCCCTGTGACTCTAAGAACACCTTCCATGCCAGAAAATAACAGATAAAGGGCTCCAGCCATAACTACTTTGTGAAGAGTAACTCCAAGGCGAGGCCTGTAGGAAAACAAATTTAAATTTAGATTAAGTAGGGAAAAAAAAGTGAAGTCATGTCAACCTGAGCCTAATGTAAGGCTTGAAGCACATGAATAAAAGGTCCTTGTGACAAGTGACTTCTAGATCCAGAAATAATTTTATTACAGTGCTCAAAGCTAACTATTAATTTTGTCTTATATTATGATCTGACTCAGGAAGATATTGGTAAGTCCTGTTTCCTAGTTAACCTGTTTCACTTTTTATGATCATTTTATGAAGACAGCCCCACCTCTTCTTCAGCAGTTCCCCCAGCACACCCACACTTCCTAGAAGCTTTCACTACCACACATGTTGTTTTACCACTGAATACAGCTGGAGACAGACAGATCAGTATTCTTGGCAGCAGAAGCCTCCAAAAGCAGATCCCCTCCCCTATCAGTGATTCTTGACCTCTCCCATTTCTAGAAGCTCCTCCTTGCCCAGAAGGAAGGCATATAAAGCTCCAATTCCAGTCAGTGGAGTATCTCAACAGTGACTCAAAAACCTACCCAACAATGGTGCACAGAAGGGGCTGGAAAGAAGAGTAACCACCATATGGAATTGTACCTATGGAATTCACTCTTGACTAGTGAAGAAGTCTAGACCTTTACAGCATTTAACTAAAGCACCTACCTTTTAAATAGCAAAGTACACAGAGATGAATTAAGTTATTAAAAAAACAACAGTGAAAAGCCTTCTAACAGAACATAACAAACCTGTAACAGAATTACTCACTTGACTATCCCATATCCCAGGCTGACTATAATGACCAGAGTTCGAGCCAATGAGCGCTTCACAGCAGAAAGCAGTTCTGCCAGTATTACTGCTCCTTGAACTATCAAAAGCAAAGAGGAGGAGGCTATGTTATTAAAATATAATTTCTGTGTTATTAACTACTGCATGCAATTGTAGTATGAGAGCAGACAATTATTTTCAGAAAGCAGGCTATTAAAGTATATAATATTTTTATTACCTAGAACTGGAGTAAGCTTTCAGAAAAGATAGGTCAATTAGCATAAATAAAAGCTACTGAAAAATTTTACATCCATGGAAAGTGGAGAGTAAATGATCCATAAAATGCTTTTCCATAAGATCAACCTGGATGATCTTCCAAACAAGGCAACCAACAAAATCTGCACCATGGGTGTGGCAAATCAACTAAGTAATAATGAAGTTTTACTTGCAGTTTCATTTGTATGCCTCCATCATAAAAACTCAAAGCCAGAGTCCCAAAGTTGTATGTGGAGAGAATCACTTAAAATGGATTATGAGGCTATGGGCTGAATACCAAGTCATCTGCAATGCTGTCATGTTGAACAAGGAGTTTCAAAGTCTCTTTCCAAGTGTGATACCAGTTGTCAGAAATTAATTACAAGCTACATTTAGGAAGTCCTATTTTAAACTTCAAGCCATCACTACAGTGAATACTCTCCAGAGTCTAGCATTTTACATACCTAAGACACTACAGTCAGGAGTCAGAGAAAGCAACAGCATTTTAGCTTTAGAAGATCACAGATCATAATATCTACAATTAAAAAATGCAGAAACTCCAATTCCCTGTTCTTTGCTTTGAAACAATCCTCAAGTAATCATATACTTAATATGCATCTTTCACCCCAATTTAGCATAAGCCATTAGTGCTATGCCCCATAAATTGAACTGCAAGCTGCAATTGTTACCTACCAGATTCCCCTGTGTAGCGGATATTCTGGAACTCTGCATAGAAAACAGCTTTCTCGAGCATTCCCAGGAAGATAACAGCACCAATCCAGAACTGGATCCTCAGGAGATCCCGCCAGTAACAGGCTGACCACGCAAGCCATAGAACCCCGAAGAATACGTACACAATACACATCACCATGAAAAACTATTACACAAAAAGAAGAAAGAAATAGGAACCTTAGACACAGAAAAATTATTTTCTTATTTCTATTCCACAGCTGTAAGACAGCTCTATTTTTCCCCGAGTACAGCAACTTTTGAAGTTTTTACAAACGAAAGTGACTAGAAACAAGCACTGCTTCATTTGTCTTTTCTGGGTTCTTTTACAGTGACAGTCTATTTTCTCACTGCCAACAAAGGCAATCAGAGTAACTTAATTTCCAAACAATTTGTCTCTTGAAGAGCAATCTGTCAATTTACTCATAGGCAGTTTTCCTAAGGAAGATATCAGGTGCCACTAACTTTCAAAAGCTCAGATAAGAGCTCAGGCGAATCATCAAATACTATAAACCCTGCCCCTTCTCACCTGTTTCTCTATTAGTAAGTTCATTGTACCTTTACAGTACTCTGCAAATAAACCTACAAGTCACCTTTACACACCACTGCATGGAACAGAGACAAGCAACTGATGGTTGTAATCCCTCTGTTCAAATAATTCGACAACTTCTCTCAGAAGTTAATTTCCAGCAAACTCAGTTTTTGACCAAGCTTTCAGTCAGCCAAAAATCTGGAACTGAAAAAGAAACCCAGATATTCATTTAAATATTATAATTTTGTGGGGTTTTTTTCAGCCCAGTGTTACTTGCTTCAGAGGAACTTTCAGGGTACATATCTACTGCAGTGAACAATAAGCTTGATAGTGCTACTCGGTGCTGAATTTTCTAAATGACAGCACCATACCAGAGCAAGTTCAGTTTTCAAAAAGGACACTAAGAAGAGAGATGAGAAGGAGAGAATGCAACATTAAATGAACAGCAGGAAGTACTTAGCCAAAGTACAGGACACTAATAATCACACAGTTTCCTCTTGCAAAAGGTAGATTTTCATGAACCAAGCATTGAAGTTAGCTGCACAATCCATTGAAATTTTCACAAACTGAAAACACCTTCCTTAGGAGAATAGCTTACTGATCCTTACAGATTTTTCACATTTGACTTCCCCTGCAGTTCAAATGGTAAGGACCTAGGCATGTCAGCTCACATTCAGATGCTCCATCACAGAAACATTTAGACAGAGGGATTTCTCTGGACCTGCCACATGGGATATTCACACTAGCTACTGGAGGACTCTTACCTCTGCAGGAAGTAAAGAATGTTCCAGAAATGCCATCAGGCTCTCCTATTTACAGGTCACTCTTGCCAATACAGTCAAGCTAGAGACCTTACTTAGTACTGATCCCCAGCTAAAGTCTGTCTACACTACATAAATATTTAAGCTCTTCTATTTTCTTAGCCTCCTCGACAGAGATAATTAGCAACCAGGTCAACAATTCCTTTGAATAAAAAGGGGATTAGCTCTTTGTAGTTCAATTATGCTTTCACTGTTATGCAGTATTAAGAATCTCCTAGTGGGGTATAAGACAGTTGGTGGAAGAAGGAAGATTAAGCTGTAAAAGAACAAAGAAAGCAGTGACAAATGAAAGGGTAGCTGTAAACAAAAGCATAGAATAGCAATTTTCTCGGATATGAGCTAAGGAGAAAAATGGTGTCAGTAAAACTGCTCATTTTAGAGCTAATGATTCTGATAACTTATGGAACTACAGATGGACAGGCTCCAAGTCAAACAATCCAGAGAAGGACAACGTTAGTGACATATGCAAACATCTGAAATCTATGTCTTTTTTTTCCCCTACCATGTATTTAGCACAAAAAAAACCAAAACAAACACCGCACACACACCCCAGCCCAAAACACACAAAATTATTTTTTCTGAGACACTAGCTTTATGTTTCATGAAGTACAGAAAGAGAGTATTCAACTGACATTCAAATCAGCTGACAGCATTACAGGTCAAAGAAAAGCTGTTTTACTTACAATCATCAGAGGATAGTCTGCAAGTGAGAGATACTCATACGGCCCCTTCAGTTCTACTGTCACTGTCAAAAGACAATCCAATAACCAAACTGAACAAGAACCGAAAGGAAGAAGCCAGGATGAAGTACTTAACTGATTTTCACTCAAGCGTAAAGAAATTTCAAATCTTCACATAGGTTTTAAATCTAACTTTCACCTTAATAAAAGTTAAGACTCCCACTCAGTTCACAGCATACGATTAAAATTACACACTCCATTAACAAGTAACTCCTGGCAGAACTTAAGGTGGAAGCAATTTGTGCTGGAGATTCATGTGCAACAGGAAAGTTCAGAAACACACAAGTTTTTAAGGGTTTTTCAAACTTCTCTAGAGTTTGGATAGGTTACCAAAGCACTGTTAGTTATACTGGAATATGATTTCAAGTTGATAATTATGATCTTTGTATTCTATATTATTTGAGCTTATTAATATAAATCACTGTGTTGGTCTGGACATTTTTGAGACAAAACACCAAGCCTCAAAATTGAACTGCTTGGGATTCTTCTTTACTTCCATCATTAAATTGACAGACCAACAGCCTTAGGATCTTCAAGACACTAACAATCACCTGTTTTCTTATGATTTAAGAAAGAGTTGTAGTAGGTAATACAACTATTTCAAGTGAACAATAGTGCCTTATGAAAATGAACTGTACAGTATATATTAAAAGTACCTCAGAATACATTTAGACCTGTATACATAAAAATGGTACTGTATTTTTAGCTTACTGTATAAACAGCTATCTTACTTGTAAAGGGCTTATTTTGATCTGAGGAAGGTGGTGTTTTCTCCATTCTTTTAACGTTGGCAGTAGAATCCTTCGCAGTTGTAATTCCAATTTGCACAATAAATATGTATGGTCCATCTCGCCAAGTTTTGATAACAGCATTCATTGCCTGAAAAGAAAACACAAAAAAGACAGAAGTAGACTCACCGTACATGGGTTATACCTTTCATGTAAGAATAAAGTTAATCTCTTCCCAGGACTAAAACTTGTTAATAAATATTTGATACATAATTTTTAAATCTATTTATTAGACATAATACTTAAAATTTAGTTGTCTGAATCCAGAAGAATCATCAAAAACTGTCAAGGTGATCAGGGCTTATCTGCAAACGCATACTGACTTACTGCAAGAGTTATCTCAAAAGTACTGCAAAAGTTACAAAGAATTCAGCAAAGCATCCTATTCCTTGTTTTCAGCCTAGAAACATTAGGACCATCACAGAGATACTTCTTTCCTTCTGAAATCAATTATTTGGCAACAGCCACATACAACTCAGCTCCCTAAGGAAGGCTGAATCTTACAGTGTAAAATAGAAAAGGTAACTCAGAAGTAAAAAATTTCCATAGTAGTCACTTACTGTGGAAAGTACTATTGCCCCTGCAACAGCTCTCATACCTGTAAGACTCAAACCCTGCCAATGAACCAACAGATGAAGCTTGCCCAGATATGCACCATAAAACAAATCAAAGATTTCCTTGAGTTCCAGCATACAAAACTGCTAATTCCACAACTGAAGTAGTTCTAGCCATGTCAGAAACTGCAATATTTACCAAGAGCTTTACAGTTAAAACTGCCTACATGCATGTCACTCACATGACCACTGCAGAACTACCAAAGACTTTTTTCATAACAGAGAATTTCAGTATTAAAAGCATGCATTTCTTTTAAGAAACCTCCTGACTACAAGACCTAAAGCAAACCGAATTTTATGTATCAAAAAGAAGATTTCATGCTGAGATTGACTGAAATTATAAGACTTAGTTAAAAACAGAGTAAACTTAAATTAAAAAGGATATATCTTTTATATAGCAATTTTGCCTTTAAAATAACTCCATCTCCTGCTGCATTGATTCCGTATTTCACAATTGAACACACAGCTACTTATGTTTTAGCTCTAAGGTAAATGGCCCTGTAAGTACACAGGGGGTTAAATACATTTTCTTTATAGGCATCCAGGACATTCAATTTGAAGTCATCTTGACAATCATTCCCAATTAAGGCTTGAAAATAATATAAATACTAAAAAAATTCAACTGTTAGGTACAATGTTTTGAAAGATTGACTAGTTAAAGATGAAACCAAATGTAATCTCTAAGTACTAGTCACCACTTAAAACAGATCGTACAAATGATTACTATGCAAAAAGAAATTTATGTTTTAATTTATGCTACCAGTTTGAATGGTATGAGTTCTGTATTACACATGTAGAAGAAGCAGTTACTCTATTTCTCTTACCATTTTCTGGTTTTCCACACAGTGCTATCTAGTTTCAAACTAAAAAAACCCAGTAAATCCAGGTGTTATAAAAAGAGAATTGCACCATCCCTGTAAATGCTACCAGTCATTTCTTATTCAAAGAAACATAAATTAAAAAAAACCAAAACTGCTGGATTCCAAGCCACATTTAAATTCAATATACATACAGTTTTATCTGCCACCATTGTGTGATTTCCTCCACTCTCTTTCTTATCTCTTAGGCCCTTAAAGAAAAAGAGAAAAAAATGATAAATCAATATGCCAAAACTATCTCTTTCGTGCCTACACTCACTCATTAGAAGGAAAAAAATTACCTCTTGTTTCTCAGGTGAGAGAGGCTCTGGATGAACAAATTCTTTATAGAAAATCTGCAAGATGTAAAAAAGGTACAGTATTTACAGGCAATTTATATTAAGGTGACATTACCAGAACGACTTCCAGTAAACTTCATTATAAGGATGTGAAGGGAGTACTGAATACTTAAATTAGTATTTTGTTACTTTAGAGTAGCTTTTCCCCCTCTCAGACAACAGGTGTCTATTCTTAGAACTGGACCCACAGACACGACTGTAGCAAAGTTAATTTGATTTTCCAGATATGAATCTGTTGGGTATCTCCATTCGTAGATGAAGTCTACACAGACAGAAACGGGACTTGGAGATTTTTGCCTTAGTCTATGCAAAAAAGGTCCCTAGATGAGTAGGTGCCTATTGGAGATCCAGATTTTGCTAACTCTCCTAAACTATGGTAACTTGAAATCTTGTGAAAAAAAGCTGAGCCATCAGAAGGAGAAATTTCTGTGAACCTTCATAAAGTAATATCTGAAAGGAATATATTTGGTTAAAATTTCAGTTGATCTTTAAATGAATTGAAGAACACATCACTTAAAACCCCCAGTTTTTCACTAGCCTGAACATTCAGTTAAAGACACCCAAGTTCACATTACACAGCTAAACCTACAAGATCTCCTCTATAAAACCAAGTAGAACTGACATTTCTTATATTATTAAACATAAAAGCAGGCAGCATACATATTATTAAAAAAAAAAACCACCTTTCAAGCCATCCTTTGCATATCAAAGGAATTAGAGACATGCGAACAGATTATTAAAAACCCTTTTGAAGTCACCTTCAGGCATGTCTTCTTTCTTAAAACAAACAAAACCCCAAAAAAACACAACACAGAGTTCAATAGTTATGAGACATTCCCCAGTATTCTCTATCCACAATCCTTTATCTAGATTGGAAATGGCTGAACACAGATGCAACACCACACAATTTGCCTTGAATTCTTAAGTACACCATTAAAGACAGACAGCATGTTACACTGATGTCATTAGTATGATATTGCCTGGTGAAATACAGCCAGTGTAGAGCCTATGTTTGCACTTCCCTATGCCGTTTTGCAACATCTCTCTTCCATTTGATTTGTTTCAAATACATTTTAGCACTACTGATTTTTCATTTTTAACCTGGCATCAGTGGTTAAGTAACCCATTTCTCAGCACTCTTTCATTTCCATTATTATAAATGAACATTATCTGAGAAAAAAATGCCAGACCTTCATCAACCTAAATTTAGTGGGAGCTTCACTCTGCTGCCAGACTCACACTTCTACTCAACTAGCAGTAGCCTTCTGTAAGTGAAATAAATTCAGAACACAGAATCACAAATAAAAAGCAGCACTGAAATTTACAGTGGGTTTCCCCTCGTCCACAGTGAACCAGCTGTTGAATAGCAAGCCAGAAATAAAACAAAAGTGAGAAATCATCACTGCAGAAACAGATAAAAGCAAGTACCTCCCAAGCTACAGTGATACTTGCATAGGATGCTAACAAATCTAGCAGGAACTACCACCTTCTCCATATATGGTATGAGAGAACAGAGCAAACTATGAAGTTTCTACCCATACCTGAGGCCTGAAGAGCTCAGAGCAATTAGAAAAGACAAGAGAAGCTGTGGCATAGTATCCTGACCAACCCGGATGCTCTTCAGATGTAGTCCCAAAATAGTATTCTGCCTGTTCATCCTGCCAAACATAGAACAGAACTTATGTTAGAATCCAATATATCACATTGTTTCTCTCAGGAGGCAGCTGCAAGACTGGGAAAGCACCATAACTTCCCTCTGCACAGACTCTTTAACAGAATTTGATTGGATAAAGGCCACCGAGACCACACAAGACTACTCTTCCACAAAAAATAATTTAAAAAATTCCCATACAGGCTTTGAGTAAGAATTAATATCTAATTAAACAAAAATAAAGAAATCCTAGTATTCCTGCAGTGGAGGTGCAGCAACCAGCATAAACTTCAGTGTACATAAACTCTACATTATTGTATTAAGAAGACCTCAGTACTGTGTCAAATTAGTAGTTACAACTCTCATAATTAATATTTTAAATAAACATGGGAAAGGTGTTACACAATATAAACCACAGTTGTGTTCTACCACATTTGATAGAAATACTATCCATTTTGTACAAATTGCTAATACTTGCAATGTGCATCCATAAAGAACAGAATTTAGACTAAACATGAAAATACTCAATTTTTTTCTGTTTGCAGTCGTTAAGCATTATTGTAAATCATACTTTCATCTACCATAAACTCACACACTTCAGTTTAGAGTTGATGCACTTAGATGAGCTTTCTGGGTTTAGAAGAATTCTGACACACTTCCGCCTTACCCAAAACCCAGAAAAGTCAGTAACTCAGGAAGTAATTCCATTCCCAATGATCCAGGAATTTGTGATCTTCCAATGGAAGATGTGTCTTTTAGGCTCAAAGAGCAATGAGGATGCAAGCGAGACACGCCCAATCCCATCACCCCCGATCTGCTTACCCCTAAAAACCATAACCCATGTTTTTCCACACAATTCTTACCCCAAAATTGAAGACTTCATTGTAGCAGTCAGAGTATCTTAAGTACCAAGTAACATTATAACTTTGGGAGGGATCACAAGCTTTTTCATCCCCTTCAACTAAAAAAAACCAAACACAAACAGATAAGAACATGTAAGACATCATTTATCTGCCATGCCTTTGCTCCCTTGTGCAAAACTACCTTAATTTGTTTATTTTAAACATGAAACTGAAAGCAAAGCAACAGAAAAACATTTTCCCCAAGTAATCCATTACTGTTCAGTGAAACAAAGCAGCATGTGGAAAACAGAAATCCATTATAATGTTACACGATTCTATTAAAGAGCTGAATATCACTTGGAAACTTTTTGTTCTCAAGATGATCAGGGACATTTCAGCAACTGCAAACATCAAACAAGAGGGGAACAGAAGTGACTCCAAGTGATTACAATACACAAAAGGATTTCCCTTTCCCAGATGTGTGGGACACATAGCAGGTAGAGAGAGCAAGGAACAGGTTAATTCTAAGGGCAATTTGCACAAATAATTTAAATAAACCAATACCATCACCAAGAAAATGAATAAAAATGTAAGATTTTGCAAGTCAACATCCATCCCCCAGTTCCAAAAGACAAACAAGCCATCTGTACATTAGTTCGCTCTGTCAAAGCTGCAATGCTAGCACAAACAGCAGTAAGATAACGCTTTTGTTCTATAGTAAGTCAGAGCAGGAAGTTAAGTGTGAAACACAAGACTTTTCTCTCCCCTTGACTCAGGAAAGATCATGTGATTTTTGTGTTTCAATTCTCATTCTGAAACTAAAGTCTGAGGAAGAGAATTTGACACTAAGAAGGTAAGCTTCACCTGTAAACAAAATGAGGGGTGATTATTCAGCTTCGGAAGAGCCATTTAGATGATATTTGGGTTTTGCCAGTTAACAGATGGCAAAACTCTTTGGAGTTGACAACATATTTCTAATGGCTAAGAAGTCCCCGCACCTTCACAGGCAACATTCATGTCAGACTAGACACCCACAAATTTGTTACATGTACAGAGCTTTCAATGAATGTTTCCATACTGACTACTGCAGGTAAAAAATGCAACTAGAAAAAAGACCCTGCCATGGAGTCTTAACTGACTAATCCCACTTTAAACCACATGACTACTAAAGCAAGTATATGTAGAGCTAAAAAAAAAAAAAGATTGGAATGCAATCACTGAAAAATAAGTTTCCCTGTGACACCTTTGGGTAAGCATGAAAACAAGGCATACATTTTCCACATAGCCCTAGATGTTGCAGAAAGCTCAACAAAGAAACTAAGAGGCAACACAAGCACTGCAGTGACATGGGCAGATTCTTAGAAGACCAAGAGTCTTCTGACAAAATTGATCAAATATTGAACATCTCAAAAAGTGCTACCAAAAATATAAAGGATTCAAAAATACCTTTTAATTACCTTTTTACCTATTGAAAGTAAATAAGATTATTAAAATGCTATGTCAGCAGTAACACCACTAAAGGCAAATCAGGCCATGACTATAACGACCTGCCAGTATCTGCAAACATCAAAATTAAAGAAACCTTGCAAAGGAAGTACTCTCACAGACAGAAAAGGCATCCATGGCATTTACTGAATTCAGCAATATGGAAATCTAAGTTCCTTAGCCTTCAAACAAAGCCAGGAACATTCAACACAAATGCAGTCTTTGTACTCATTTACAGAGAGCAGGACTTCTACCATGATCCTAGACAGGAATCCAGATGCCTTCCAGAATAGTACTTAGGAAAAGTCCTAGATAAAAATCAATTCATTATTGACAATACTAAACACCGATGCCAGTCTTTTCAGTTAGAAGCAGAAAGCATCTAACACCAACACACCACACACACAAAAAAAAAACAAAATCAAGAAGAAAAATCAGGCAGAGGTGGAGGAAGAGATGCAGGTGCTCAACAAAAACACGAACAACACATGAGCAATCATGTTTGGCAAGAAGGGTCACGCTGTCCAAATGAACACCACAAAGCAGACGGAAGAGGCAACAGACAGCAAACTAAAGAGAGACCAGTTTCCACACAGACCAGAGCAGAAGAGTTGAAGCTTCCCAGTACCAGATGCAGCTCAAGTATCATCTAGGCTGAGAAACTGAAATTAAGTTCCTAGCCTTTGTTGCTTCATCTTTTGGTGATTCATTATCTAAATTTACGTAAATCTTTTAATCACACTGGTATGTAATACAGGTGCCTTCACTAAAGAATTTTAAGGCTTAATGCCTGTTTAAAGGCTGACAGCACGGTGTAGTTGAAGTCCGCATCATGAGCCAAGATCTGCTACAAACCTGTCTTGTAAGGAATTTTATTTTCTCTGTGCCTTAGTTCCTTCCTTCTCTTGGTTATTTCAGCTGTACACCTCATGATCACTTATACATTTCACTGCAAGGACCCAAATCTTAGATGCCACATTAGTAAAAGTATACTATTTCTATTAAACTTTAGACAAGAAAGCCTAACGCCTACCAAAGCTCCATAGGCCCTTTCAACACCACCCTCCTTTTCACCAAGCATCAGATTTCTACATTTTGATCCTGCAGCTGCATACTTGCAATTGTCTCACTGCAAGTCCTGAAACTCAGCACCTGAGCTACACTTGACAAATCAGGAAAACCTTAATCCTGACATGATGGATCTTCACTAATAACCACTTTAATACTAGCCTCCTATCTCAGATTCGTGCAGGATTAATGCAGACACTTTAACAAACTCCCTTTGAAACACTGTCTGAAGAAGGGCAGGTATCTGAAATTAAACCTGAAAATCAATAAGGTAAGTAGTAAACATAATAGAGCACAGTAATACACAATTTCATCAAGACACATCACCTAATTCTCATGATACTTTGATTTTCTGTTAAAAAAGAGCATAATCACTACAGCAACTAAGTCTTGAAGTAACAAAGGTACAGATCCCACCAGTTGTCTCTAAAGTGACTTTTATTTCCTTGTCTGACAACAAGCACAGAACCTGTGCACTGTACCTGTATAACTACTCAATTAGCAGCTGGAGATCAAACAGCCTCCCTCTCACCCCCGCCTCCCCTCCCCCATGGTAAGAACTGGTGCAAATAATCCCTTAAAGTGCTCAAAGCGCATGGGAAAGATTTGAAGCCTTTCTAAATCAGTTAGTCACTTCCACAAGTCACCTATATCATCTTGTCATCATCTAAATGCTGTCCTCATGTTCACAAATAAGAGGGCATTTTACAGAAATTCTCCTTTGAGCAGTAGCCTACATACCCCATGACCAGATCAGCAAAAAGCAATAAACAGAAAGAACAAACAGGAAGGCTGCAAACTTGTTTACTGTGTAGCATACTCACACACTGTGATCAGGAGAAAACAGCTCTCAGGAGAGCTCTGACATAGCATGCAACAACATTCCCTTACCACTCCCAGAAGCACCCAGCAAAAAGGAACAGAACCTCAAAAAGCACTATCTTCTGCACACTGGCATCAGTCACCCGGCATTACAAATAGCTCCTGTCCCAGTGGGCATCAGATCTCCCAGAGGAGTTTAGCATATCTCAATCAGGGAAAGCACCCAGCACAGTGGGGCTCAGCACACCACAAACCTGATTATCCACTATCTGAAATGAACTGGTGCTCCCATTACTCATTTTGCCCTCACCACAGAGGGCCTGAACAGAACCATTAATTTCTGCTACTGCCTAAACAGATCACAACTGGAAAGCTTCAAGGTTGTTAACACACCCAACCATACCAGAGGTATGGCTTTCATCCAGTACTAGGAGATCAGCTGTCTTTGCAACCAGTGCAGTTCAACACTTCACAGTGTTTTGAGTCCCAGATGTTAAAAGTTGGGGGGAAGGGGGGGAGTGTGTGTCTCAAACAGCAGGGACAGCAGGTTAATCCCTTGTAACCACTTACATCTCAGGAAAATGGTGGTGTTGCTGAAGAGAATCTTCCCAAAGTTAAATTTCTTCCCCTGCAAAGGCACAGAAAAGAAAGAGATATTTAGTGGGCTTAATGTCACCGAGATTAAGTAAGCAACATCTTCCACCCTGAGTTCTAAATCAATACAGCAATGAAAGTGAATGCCAAATCAGAAGCCAGACTTACTGGATTTTCCAGTCATGCTTCACCTCCCTTCAGCCTGCTCTTAAAGATGGCTTGAGAGGCTTGGGGCCTTTTGCTCTGCAAAACTGCATCAATTTCATCACTATTTGTTGAAATTATCAGCGGTTTTTTGCTGATGAGACAGTCTGGACTATGCAACAAAAGAGAATTTTGTTCCAAGAATCAACAGGAGTGTTCGCTGTGCTCCTTTCGTTCTCCTCCTGAAGCTCCAGAGCCTCACGGAACAGCCCGTGCCCCCCTCCCGCAGCGCGGGGGAGGCCGCTTGAACGCGCGGCAGAGCAGCTCCTCCGCACACGGCTCAGCGCGCACCGCGCACCAGGCGTGCGGGAAACCCCTTCGCTTCCCCAGAGGCCCCGGCCTCTCTCGCTTCGGCGTCCCAGGGCCCAGCTGTCCCCACGCCACCGCGCA
>VZRW01001797.1:396677-487795 GCA_013398125.1 Aegotheles bennettii
GGCAGCGGAGTCCCGAGGGCCTGCAGAGACCCGAGAGAGCGTGGGTGTCTTCAGGCAGAAACGGGAAGCGTTACATTGCCTGAGTACGTGGTTCTGTGAGGTCTCTAATAATAATAACAATCCAGGTCTGTTAATATTTAGCTGGCAGTAACTGTGACCGAGTCTGCAGGGCTGCCACCTGCATTACTTATGTGGCATGTACACAATTAATGAGTGTTTGGTAAGCATCAGCTCTGTCTGCCAGTACTAATACCTTAGTCTCTTCCGTGTGTGTCTGAACTTGGCACGTTCTGGGAAGTATTTTGATGACAGACACTGCTGGCAGTCCATTTTTTCAGGCAAGCCAAAAATTTACTGTTATCTATTAGATCAAGAAGTTACCTGCAGCCTAGAGATAACATAGAGCTGTCAGCAAGGCAATCAGAAGCCTCCGTCCCTCATCCATCCCACTGCAGGTAGAAGAGTCCAGGCTTTCTCCTTTCCTGCCAGTTCTGCCTCTTTCTCCATTCATATTGCTGGAACATAATATTTATCTGTAAGGACTGCAGAGAGAGATCTGGCTTCAAAATGCAGAGCCCCAAGAAGTCACTCATGCTGAAATTCAGTTCTGTTAGTCACAGATTCAGTGGCCAAAATTACCAAAGTTTAAAAGGAAATGGTTTACCATGGGACTAAATGTATAAGAAATCCTTCCCATATCCAAACACAGTAGTTCAAAGTCCAGCACATTTTATGTCACCACGGTGGTCTGCACTCTCTTTAATCCTTATCCTCTTGTGGAGGACCCCCATCATCTGATCATTCAGCAGGTGTTTGGTGAATATATTTAAATGTTTTCTTTATCTGCTCTTTCTAGTGTCCAAGATGAGGCTGTGGACAAAAGCACCTTTAAGGGATGCAACCAGATTGCTTTTTACAGGTAAAGATAAGAATTGCAGTGTAGGGTTGTTTGGTTGTGGTTTTTTTTAAAACTAGCAATATTAAAAGATACAGGAAATGATTACACATTTATTTTTAATCACAGCAAGTCTGCTGCTTTCAGGATTTATCTTCCAAAGTGAGCGTTGCACTGACCTGTCAGCAAGCAATAATCAGCATATTTTAAAAGGTGGAATCTTTACATCCCAAACCTCTTCTGTTAAAATTCAAAGGAGTCAGTCTTCCCATCTGACAAAGCCCCAGCAATATTTTAACTATAGGTACACTCAGATGCAGGTTGTTTTCTTGATGTGAATATTTCTTGAATATCCATAATGCAAATCAATGGAATTCTTAGTAGAAACCACTGGTTTGTGACAATAGCATACATGATTACAGTCCTGTTGAACAAGTACCTTGGCCAGAATTCAGCATCAAATCTAAATTCTATCTAATTAGTCTCTTAAAGCTAACCTTAAGCTAAATGATCCTTCTCATCCAATTTCTAATGGAGATATCTCTCCTCCACATTTTTTTTCCTCCCATCCTCCATTGTCTTCTATCCCATGCTGCCTGAGTGAAAGGAATGATTGCCCAGTGTTATACCAATTAGCCAATGACATATTAGGTTACAGTTTCATATATTCATTTCTGCTCTATAGGAAATTATGTTCAGAAAACCCCAAATAACATTTTGCCACTGGGAGCGGGACTCCTTCCTCTTTTCACACCAGTACTTTCTAACCTGTCACCATTTTAACACATCCAATTTCTCAGCAGGAGGTTGCCACACACTGGCAAGCATCAGATCCTGTCTTTGCTCTGCTTTTAAAAGACATCCTTTATCTGATTGCTTGCATTTGTGCAGTATCTGTTGTCAAGGAAGCAAAGTCAGTTTACTAATGAAGAAGCTTTCTTTTCAGGTAGCCTCCAAGACACTTACCTTCAAACAGTTCATAAAACCTGGGCTCAGCAAGGAGCATTCTACAAACAGTTGAAACAGCATCCATTTCAGGGTCTCTGTCCTAAAACCTTCATCAGGGCCAAAAGCTGTAGTCAAAACTGTTCAGTCAGCAGGCTTGTTGAAAAACAATTTTCTCGGTGCATATTCAGGAGATTACAAATTCCAACCATACACTGTTCATCACCACAGTACATAGGTGCTGGTCACTGGGGGGGATGCAGACCAAGCAGGAGTGTGAGACAGAAAATGAAAAACATATTAGACAGCTATAATTTCTAGAGTCACATAAAGAAGAAGAATGTAACTGGACAACTGAGAATTTAGTTGGACACTTGAATTAAGATTCCACCCTGTAGAGTGGTCATGGGTGACCAGACCCCTCTTAACATCTCATTCATGAACGTGTGTGTGCTCAGAACTATATTCCTTCTTTTTCCCCTTGACTTGAGGCACTGATAATAATTGTATTAGAAAAAATTCACGACAAAATTATTGAGTAAACATTTCTAACAGTATTATGTCCTTTTGTGTGACATAAACCACAACAGGTAGGGAGACCAAAAGTAATTTTCTGTCTTGACAGGCGTCAGAAACTTCTACACCCCGGCAAATCATTGTATCGAGCATTGTTGGATTCAGTCACGTTAAGTGATGAGAACATCAAATTCCCCATTATTCATGGGGAGAATAAGGTGAGATCCCACCTAGCATAAGAGGGTGCTTACAGAAAGAGCAGTGAATATTATCAACAAGTCTAATAATATTTGCAAGTTTTGAGATTCTTCAGTGATTTAAGATATGATGCAAAGTATCAGCCTAATGATGTCCTTACTGGTCAGTATTTATATGATGGCTTGGGACTATGCAACGACAGCAGGAATTTTAAGGAATTTAAAAAAAACCCTTAACAACTTTATGAAAAATCTGAATAGAGTATTTTTATCTGAAAAAAATGTTTTTAATTAAGAGTTTTCTCCACTATTCCAAAATAATAAATTATTTTTCTGTAATGGAATAACAAGACCTATGTTCCAGCACCTCCTAACCATACTTTTGTATTTCTGTGTTTGCTCAAAGGCAATTTTTTGGGAAAAAAAGAAGTCAACTTTGCATTTAAGAAGACAGCCAGGAAGAGAGGTGTCTTCTGTTTCTCTAATTTAACAGCGTAGCAGCTAGCACATTCACTCAGGGAATAGGCAACCTAACCCATCCTAAGATTATGTGAGTTTGGAACTACAGCTCTCTTCCATGCTCAAAGCATCACACTGTGTAGATACTATGCATAAATGTATTTTCTGTCTCTTTTATTAATCTCGACCTTCTTTGCAGTCAGCACAGAAAAAGGAGCCTATTTTTTGTCTAACTTTTAAGGTAAATGAAAGACTGAAGGCTCTGTGGCTTGCTAGACTATTTGAGGGTTTATACAAAGATTGCATAATATAAAATATTTCCTAGGAAGCAACATCTGTAACTCCAAATGAATCTTTTATCTCTTGCTCACTCTCCCTCTGATATTGTGGCTTTTTCATTCTTTCATGCCTTTGAATAGAGCAGGGCTGATTGGCTTCCAGGTAGAGGAAAAAGCCACCAGGCAAAAATTCTTCAGCTAGTTTTGTGTCTCACAAGAGAAGAGATTAAGCAAGGCAAAAAAACCCAGAAAAAAATGGTCTTGTGACATAGGGATCCTCCATGGAAGAAAAATGAGGAATTTTGTATGAGATCGAACAGAGTGACTTCCCACTTCCCTGAACTGTAAAATAGCAAGTTACAGTGGGTAGAGCAGTATTATGCATTTTCTTTGGGTGTATTTCTGACACAGTTCATTGGTGTCAGCACCACTGTGAATACTAGTGAATGTAGAGGACTGACTTTTTTGCAAAAAGCCCACGTCTCAGTAGTATCCCACTTACATTGACAGCACAGTAGTGAAATTGTCCAAACTTCAAGATTAGATTAGCAGAATCCATGCTGCTTGTGGGGGGAGCTACAAAATGCTAGACATGAGAGACTTTAAAATAAAGAGTCTACTTAAAAAGAGTTGCTTCTTCAAAGAGGAGAAGTAGAGTTAGCTGGTGTAAATTCAGATGGATGATGATTGTTGTTCAGCACTGCTAAAGAACATTAAATCAGCAGGCATGTTTTTTTCCAGACAGTAAGTGTTTGGTAATGTTGAGTTGAAAAGTAAATTGGTATTTTTTATCACTACAGGTTTATCTGTTTGTTCACAGGTACTTCTACAAGTAGAAATTTGTGAAATTGAAGGCAATATTTTTAGGCTTAAAATTGATGAGGCAGCTCCTCTCAGATCACGATACAAAGTTCCTGATGTTCTTATAAAGGAACCTACCACCCAGAGGTAAGGGATGGAAGATGATTTAGCACCTTAGTAACTTACATACCTTCATTTGCACTACACTACAGTTGTCTCTCTACAATACAAAGTTGTTACAGGAAAAGAAAATAAGAATGTAGGTGGTTAATTTACTTTCAAAAATTCCTGTTAAATACATAGGACAAAGTTTTGTCATGTACATAAGAAACTTGAGGCTTTTTGACCCAATCAGAAAATAGCCTACTTGTCATGATGCATCATTTCTACCTTAGGCATTACCTGTTAATGTGAAAGAAATGCAAACTCTGGTTAGTTTTCATGGCAGTTCTGTAGCCACCTGTTGCACTGTGCAGTGGAAACCTGAACACAGCATGTATTTCTGGGTTTCTTTGCCTCAGCGTTAGCCTTGAGGGTTTTATAAGGTATGCAGATAGTTTCAATGCATCTTTTGTTTCAAACTGTTATTTAATTACATTGAATTTAATGTACTGCTGATTGACATAAAGCTGTTGTTGCTTTTCATTTGCCAGGCTCTCTATATCCCAGAAGGAGGCAGGTATTTTGGTGCTGTCAAGTGTAAATGAGGACTACAAGCTTCAAGTCACAGCAAACCCCTTCCAGGTTGAACTACAGTCCAAGGGTGAGACTGTTCTGAGCATGAATTCCAATGGGTTGTTATATTTTGAGCACCTACAACCACCTCCCAGTGATAGGTACAGTACCTGTCTATCGCTTAGTAGTATGTACTGATTGTGCTGTAGCTGAAGATAAACAATTCTATGAAATTGCAGTTCCTGTGGTGGAAGCTCTTATGCGTTGAAATCTGTCTTCTCTTTTACTTCATACCATTAAGTACAATGCTGAAGTTTTAACAATGGAAATCTAGATCAATTAACTGCAGACTGTTTCAATCCCTTGCAGCCGCCATGTGCAAAATGCTAACCTCATTTAATGGTAAATTCTGTAAAACACTGAAGTATTCTGGTACCCCTGTCTTTCTTGGGAATGAGTGATGGTAGTAAGATGAGCTTATTATTTTTATCTCCTTTTATGACTAAAGTTACTCTTTAGGTAAGTTTTATTCACCATGTAAGCTCCTGAAGTAAGTTTTGTTCAACTTACAATATGCTATACAACTGCAAGATTTTACAGGTCAGTTTTGGTGCAAAGTACTGGAAAGGTGAGAAATGACCGTGCAGGACATGTCGTGACTGAAAAAACAGCATAGCAAGTGTCTCTCCTAGAGAGCATTATTTCAAAAATTGTAGTTAACGGAGAGCCCTTAACAGAGAGTAACAAAGAAGTGAAGAGCTTTGGGGCAGATAAAATGCTGATGGAGGTAGAAATAAATGTGAGAGGCCAAGAAGTCAACCTAACTCAAATATGGAGTGAAGGTTATTTTAAAAAATTGAATATTAAAATGGTTTGTCAGTTAGGGGTCTCAACTATGACATCAATTTTCAGAATAGTCAAGCTCTTACATAATGTGTGAGGCAATGCATGATGCTATATGAATTTTCTGTTTGAAATCCTTCCTTACGTTAATAATAAATTGATTATTTCTTTGTATTTGTTTTCATTAGAAAACATACAGTAGAAAACAAGGAGGCAGCTGCAAGTGATTCCTCTAAGGTAATCCATGCTTACTGCAATTCCAGCATGAATATTTTTCAAGGAAGAGAATTGGTTAATTAGAATCACATGTTCGTTTCTTCTGGTACTATGTTTAAAAAATAGTATAACCACTTTCCAGTGAAATTCAAAAAGGACCTGGTATTTCATATTAAGACATTTTGCAAATTCATAGTTGAATAAAAGTTAATGTGTTTTACCAGGGCTGTAGAAGACATCTGTCAGACAGATCTAGCTCATTTTATTTTTCCATGGCCGCCTTATTTAGAATTTCTTCCTCTTTTGTTTTCATTTAATTTGGAGTAGATGTGTAAAAGGGAGTTTTGTGGTGATACTTGGTCATTTTCAAACTCCCTGTTCATTGCAAAGAGAATTTATAAAGAACAAGACCTATTTTTTAACAGTCCAAATATATGCCTCCATGTGCATTCATGCTTAATACAGAAGTAAGATTCTCTCTGAAAAAAAGACCAGGTCCTGGCAATGCATAAAGGCACATATCAGTTTTCTCAGGAGGCTGAGTTATGTCCATGATATAATTTTAGCCTCCTGTAGTGCAGATGGCTGCTTACTCCACCGTCGTGTTATAAATGTCAGGAGCTATGCTGCCTTCAGCATACTTGTGTCTGAACTCTGAGTTCTGACCAGGACTGTGCCTCCTTGGGCAGAGTCACACAGCTGCAAGAGTCCATGTCCGCTTATTCTGGGATGAATGTAGAAAAGAAAACCAGGAAAGACACTACAAGAAGTAGAAATTCTAGGACAATGAATGGCAGGGCACAAGGCTCAAAATCTGAAGTAGGCTAAAAGTATCAGCTACAAACACAGGACTCTGGAGAGCCTGAAGAGTTTTTTGGTTGTCTGACCCTTACTATTTGGGGGAGTGGGCTGGTTTCTGTTTGTACAGGTTTTCCTGTTTGGTTCCATCCATGCAATCTTTGCATTTCATAATCATGTTCAACATCCAGAAGACAGACATTTTTTACATCATCTAGGTTCCCTTGCCCACAAAAGGTTGGACCAGATGATTTTTTGAGGTCCCTTCTAACCTGGGCTATTCTATTATTCGGTGATTCTGTCCAAGACCTCAGGTGTTACTTTTAGGCTGTAGCAGAGTGAATGTGTGCTCCACTGACACATCAGTTCTTCACTGTAAATTCCTGCAGCAGGATCTGAATTGTGTTTTATATTTATTTATATTAACTATGTTTGGCAAAAAAATCAGTTAACAATGTATAAATCTCATGTGAATAAACGTATTTTTCTTAGAAATACGTGATGTGAGCAGTTGCATTTGCTAGGCTTAGCTATTTCTGTATGTGCAGGAGAAACAGGAGGATCTAGGTCTCTGGCAAGAGAAATTCGGCAGTTTCTTAGATATCAAAGCTCATGGTAAGCCTCAGTTCTGAAAACAGCTTTACTGCTTTGTATATACCTGTATTCATTCATATTTTTGTCTGCTTTCTGTTTAGCTGCTTAATGTTTATCAATGTCTCACTCGCTCCTTCTTTCAGCATGCCTATCAGATATCAGTGATTGGTAACAAATTTGACAACAAGTTTGGAAATATTAATTAGATTTCTGTTCAGAAAGGAACATTAAATGTGACCCATTTCATCAGCTCACTGCTGTACCATTTCTGACACAGCATAACCCCATCTGTGTTGGCTGACTGGTATATAATGCTTTATTTCTTTATTTTTCTTTTTTAGTATGAGCTCATAACATTGATTTTGCTTGTAGATTATTCTCAGAATGTATCAGCAATCATGATATCTAAGCATTAATAATTGTCACAGAAAAACTCTTAAGGGATAAGAAGGTTATAGAAATGTGTAGGTCAGTAGTTCAAATACAATTTAAATTAATTACCAAAATTTATGACTGTCTGCTGTCTATCCAGTTGTATTCTACATTAATTGAGGTGGTTAGCTTTGTCCATTACCAGTATCATGCAGACTTTTATAGCAACCAGCACTACCCAGCAGCTGCAGTAGGGAGAGTGAAGTCTGAAAGAGCTTCCTTTTGGTGACAGGAGCTTCTTCAGTTCACAGTCAAGACACAGAGGGGCAGTAAGCTATTGCCCTTGTTCTTGCTGTATCTAATGTATTAGGCCAGCATCATGTTTTTTCTGTTTCTCTGTGTTGGAGGAATAAAGTCCATATGGTCAGGTTCCGATCCTGAGCCACCACTTGCCAGTCTACAGGATCTCTGGTCACCTGCCAAAAGTTGCTCTGGATTCAGTAAATTTGAAAAGATGATATCACTGGCAGAGCCTCTTGTGCATTCTACTCCCCTGGCTGAGGCTGAAGAGAAGAGCAGAAGACTCTAAAGTCCACTCTTCTGACCACTGTGCTTCAAAGCTTGGCTTGTAGGTACTGGGATAGAAACAGGAGATAATTTTAAGCAGTTTCACTAGAATAAAGACGTGACCCACTATTTACATGGGGTTTTTTTCTATTCATTTTATCTTCTTAAGCAGATCAAAATCAGAATAAATACAATAAAATTTGTTTAAAACATTACCTCTATAGTACATAAATAATAATGAAAGCGAAGCTGAAAGCAAGTATGAAAGAGCTAATTATTAAAACCTGCTTTTTAGTATTCTTTTTCAGTTAGATTGCTCAGCTCTTTGACTTTCAATTAAGCCTGAGAATGGAACTCTGTGGTGTTCTCTTTTAATATTATTCCCACAGGTCCTAGTTCTGTAGGCATGGATTTCTCTTTACATGGATTTGACCATGTTTATGGAATACCACAACACACAGAAGCACTTCTTCTCAAAAACACCAGGTAAATGTGGCAGATTGCTAGTGAAAGCAGAATCATTTTTGTAGAGGAGAGCTATAACATTGTTTTGATAATTTAATGCAGACAACAGCTTGAGATATGCATATTATATAGTGTATATTTTAGTTTAATAATGCAGCAAACTAAGTCATAGCTCCTGTCCATATGGAGTAAGTTGTTTTGCTTTCCCTTTCCACTCTGCAGTTTCATGAATGACCCCTTCTGTTCTCTCTCAATTTTCCATGCAGGTTTTTTTTTCAAAATAGCAGAATTAGTCATGTTTAAGCAGAACTCCTAAAAGAGGAGCTCCATGGGAGGATGGGACAGTCCAGAATTCATATTTTAGCAATTAGAGCAAATGAGTGGTAGTCTCACTGGCAGCAAAAATGTTGTTTGATTCAGATATCTAGGACCAAAGCAAAGAAGTAATCTAGGCTGTCCACATTTCAGCTCTGGATGCTAAACAAAAGACCATAATACAGAATATTCACTGAGTTTAGTGGAATGGCAATAGAGCTAAACTAGGCCTAGTGCAGGATGCTTACATATAATAAACTCATCTGTTTGTTTGTCCTAGTGATGGTGATCCCTACCGGCTTTATAATTTGGATATCTTCGGCCACAAGATACATGACAAAATAGGCATTTATGGTTCAGTGCCCCTTCTCTTAGCACACAAGCCTAACAGAACTTCAGGAATCTTCTGGCTGAACTCTTCAGAAACGCTGGTGGATATTAGTACAAAGGCAGTAGCTAAGGTGAGAGTTGCTCGCTTTCCTCAGAATTTTATAATGAAAGGAAACACTCCAGGGCAGGGCCAACAGGAACATGACAACATTATTTGAGATTTATCCTTTGCTCCCTAATGAAGACTTGTCAGCCTCTTCCTCCTGTCCTCCCTACTGCTAAATTTGTTGGTTAAATCTGAAAAGAATAAGATTACTCCTTTGACGAGTCAAGTTGTAGAACTTGTATCTTAACATGTCTACAGGAGATGGCAGAGGAAATATGTAATGTTGGAGCAGAAAATATCAACATAGGTAGATGTAGCCAGCAGAAAAAAGGGTGGACAAAAATCCTGACAATCTCTTGGATTTTAGGAATTTTTCTGAGTTTTTAAATTCTTGGAATTGCCACACATTTCTGCTTAGCAGGCTCATTCTTCTGTGGAATGTAATTGACCTTCAAGAAACAAGATGTTCAGGAAAGGAACTCAGCTCTTGAAACACAAACATATGAATTTGTTTAAAATTGAAACAGTGGGGGAAAAAATCTTGGTTTATTCCAGCACTTCATTATGTGGTTAAAATTGCTAATTTTATTTATTACTCATAGTGTAGATACTACTCAGAGATTCTGCAGAAAATGCATAGTCTTTAATTACAAAAAAGCTTTGATTGCTTTGCCCCTCATTACCCATTTTTCCTCATTAACTATTACTCTGTATTTTGTATAAGCAGTATGCAAAGTAAACGTTTTGTGAAGGATATAGAAGAAATGTTCAGTGTTTATTCCTAATGCCTGCTAAGCATGTGTTAGTGAATTTTGTGAGTTTCCACCTTTGCTCCTTCATTGAACAAAAATTTGATAGAGATACTCAGTTTTGTCTTGGTTTCCTTCAAAGCACACGCCATCCGGATCTGCTGCAGAGACTGCTAAGCAGAGAGCACTGCCTCTAACTGATGTGCGCTGGATGTCAGAAAGTGGGATCATCGATGTTTTCCTGCTGATGGGACCCACTGCATTTGATATCTTCAAGCAGTTTGCACAACTGACAGGTACTAACTCACATAATTGGAGTCAGCATAGCTCATTTACGTGGGAGTTTCTCTGAGGAACATGCAGTACCCAAGAGTGAGCTAATATTTACCTAGCCCATTGTGTGCAGGAGGCGAGTTCTCAGGCTGCAGTTTGCAGAGCAAAGGTTAGTGCTTTGTGACAATAGGCCTTCATCCTTGTTTTCCTTAGCATCTTGTAGCTGGTCAAACTCGGCCCTAATTGAGAAGCCAGCATTATTACTGCTATCTGAAACTGCTGCCTTAGATGAAGAGAGGAGACGCAGGGGGCTAGAAGTGCTGGTCACCATCAAGACATGCTGCCTTATAATGATAAAAGACTGAAGTTATAGAGTAACATATCCTGGAGATTAGAGAAAGAGGATAGGTAACTGCCCAGTGCATCCATTAAGGAAGGGAGCAGAGATGACACACAGATATGGGAAAGGAAAGAAACAAGACGCTCTGGAAGAGACTGAAAAACAGAGGCAAGAGGACTATCATTTTATGAAAGCAAAATTCTTTATGTACTAAAGAGAATTAAAAGCACAGAAACATCCCTAGTAGTGCTTTAATGCGCTAGCAATGGTTTTTTTGCTTCACAGATGTTATAGGGAGAATGTGGTTCAGCTGAACAGGAATAAGAAAGTAGCCAGATTGCAATAGGATCCACAAAACAGAAGTGCACATTCAAGAAAGTTTCCCAGCTCCCTTGTGACACGTACATACATACATACATACATACATACATACATACGTGTTTTCTAAGTTTAGAATTTCCTCACAATTGCAATTCCATGGTTTTCCTTGTACTGCAGCACCTGTGGGCCTGTTTACACTACTTAGGTTCAAGCAGTCACAGAAATTGCATTCTACTCATTACAATCTATTTAATTGTTTGCATTAATGACAGTTAAGCTAATCTAGAATATTTTTACATTAGAAAATAATAAAGAATAAAATTACATTGGTTACTGGAATAATACTTCAAAATCATGAAACAGCAAGTTGCTGCTGACTCTTGTATTATTATTCCAGCCCTTTGCTCTTTTTGGCTGTTAAGCTCATTGTAATGCTTGTTATTTCAAGAGTTCAGTCACTTTGGTATGAAGAACGTGCTCTAGACTCAACATAGGCCATTCCCTAGCTCGAGACAGATACATATTAATCATGTTAGCTTTTCTAGAGTCTCTAGATAAAATCCTGAAGAGCATTAACAGTGTTATCTTCATTCATAAACTCTTCCTAGGCACTCAAGCCCTACCCCCTCTATTTTCTCTGGGCTACCATCAGTGCCGGTGGAATTATGAGGATGAGCAAGATGTCAAGGCAGTAGATGCTGGCTTTGATGAACATAATATTCCTTATGATGTGATATGGCTGGACATAGAGCATACAGATGGCAAGAGGTATTTTACTTGGGACAAAGAGAAATTCCAGAACCCCAGAAAGATGCAAGAACATATCAGGAAGAAAAAACGCAAGGTAAATAATATAGCAGGAAGAAAGAAAATATTTCTATGTGATGTGAAGCTACCCAATATAGCTTTAACCAGCATACTTCAGATATTGGAAACAGTTTAACTGCAACAGAGTAAATTAGACTGTGTCGCAGTCTGGTGATGCTTCCAGTGCACAAGCTGTCTTGTTTAATTCAGCTCCTTGTGCCGTTTTATTTCGTAGTTTGTTCTTACCCTGACCATCAGGCTAAGTTTGACTCATGTGAAGCTCCATCTTACAGAAGCAGCCCAGTGCTGTATTTGGTGGGTACAGTAGAAAATGTTGCTACTTAACATGAGCTTTCATTGATACTTGCTATCCTTGCTTCATCTTTTCTTTGTATTGATAATACTTTTTCTTTTCAGATTATGCTAACTGGCATTTGTCCTTTATGTTGATATGATTACGCACCATAGACTAAATGTTTTTTTTCCTTCTGGTGAAGTCCTGGTATGATGTGCAGTCTGTTAGCTTAATTAGTCTTTATTTCTGCTTTTACAGCTAAAATATTTCCTTGGAATTATTAAAATGTGCACAGTTAATATCTAAAAGATGTGGAATTGCTTAATGCTTGATCAGAAGTCAATGAATGACTGTTGAAATAGTATTCTACTTTTATGATCTCTTATTTGAACCTGTAGTACTTTCTCAGCTTTACAGCAAGGCAGTTAATGACAACAGAAAATAACTACTGCACATACAATATGTGGATGTTTAAGAAAATTAGAAACTTCTATTGCTGTTACATGCTATACAAACTAAAATATATTTAAATGTCCTAAGTGATTTTAAGCAGGGACATGAACATGGAAGTGAGATATTTTTCCATTCACAGAATACAACACTTAATTAAACACAGTGTTTTTAGGGGCTGGGGTACTTTTTTATCTGAAATAATGATTTTTGGCCCTTATTTCAGCGAGGTAAGCATGAATTTCTGCCTTCCTTGTAAATTTAGCTATTATACATAAGTCTAGCACAGTATATATAAGAACTAGTAACTGCTTTCTAAAACTATTGACACAGCTATCTTCTTTACCTGAAGTGAAATCGTTATCTGCCTTTTACCAAAGGTGAACTCTTACTGTTTTATTCAGTAAATTTGATGCTAATGATGTATTTTATTTTCTTATCCTGGCAGCTTGTCGTTATTGTAGATCCCCACATTAAGGTTGATCCCAAATATACTGTGTATTCACAAGCAAGAGACAAAGGATATTTTGTGAAAGACAGAACTGGGCAAGATTTTGAGGGCATCTGTTGGCCAGGTAAAAAAACACTATGATTTTACACTTAAAGTGGTTTATTTTAAAAATTTTGCAGAATAGTTTAATTTGGACCCATGGAAGTGGAATTAAATTCTTACATTCCTCGCATTTTTTTAAAAAAATACTCATAATTTCAAATACTTTGTGGCTTCTTTGGTACAGCCATGTTCTAGTTGCCTCAGCTGTACAACTTACTCTGTTATGTCTGTTGGATTTGCAGATAGTCCTAGTACCTAGAACTAAAAAAGTTGGATCTGTTGATCCGAACAGCCATCCCTCTTCCCAAATTGTCTCAGGTAACAGAAATGCAGTCTGATCTGTTGCAGTGAGAACAGCTTATGTAGACTGGATGAAATTAAGTGAACCCTGATACTTAAGACTTTGATTCAATCATAGTGATTTGACATGTTATTCTTCATTAGGAGATTTCATTGCGAGGAGATAAGGGAGGTTGTCCCCCTTCTTTACAGACACAAAGCCCGCAATCCTGGCAAAGGAATGAATTTGGGAAAAATCAAGGACATATTACAACTTCTAGTAGCATGGCAGGATGTAGTTACTCATCTTCTCAGCGACACTTTGCTGTTCGAGCTCAAAATACCAGGGATGCTGTCTCTTCCTGACTTCCTGTTCACATCTGAACATATTGCAAACTGCTAGCAGTCATCCTTAAGTGGTGCTGAGCTTCAGACCTCCAGAATCTACATGTGTTGGTCTGCAGAACATGACAAGGGGTGTACTGAGTTCCAAGTCAGCCTGGAATTTGCTCTTGAGCTTTTGTCTCAGAAATAATAGTGACTACATTATTGCCACCCGTTGTAGAAAGCATCCTAGCTTTAGACTACTGTATTTAGGTGTAAAGACAATGCATGCATGCTCTTAAAATCAGGTAAATTGGGATCTCCCACATCCACAGGTTCCTCTTGTTACCTGGATTTCACCAATCCTGAAGTGCGCAAATGGTATGCAGATCAATTTGCCTTCAAGACATACAAGGTGTGTATTTATTTGCTCTGATCTACATATCCCAGAAAGCCTGAAAATGGGGAAAAGAGAGAAGATAAACTACTGGCTAAGCAAGTTGGTGGCTTTTGTAGCTATATTATCATAATGAAGAGGAAAATATCTTGATAGGCTGAAGTACCATAGAAGGATTTTCTCCATTGTTTTGTCTAAACTAAGAAAGCTGGAACCCATATGCACCAGTGAACCTGCTCACTTAGTTGCACCAGTAGGACGGACAAACTGCAGGCATTTTAGCAACGCATAATATTAACACAGCTGTTGCAATTCAAGCATAAGGAGTGATGTGGGAGTGCTCTCTCATAGCTCGTGGTCACTTCACCCTGACCTTCCTTCTGGCACTCCTGCCTAGTGCTGAAAGTGTCTGGGTAAACACTGCTGGGACATGTCCAGTTCCCCTGCTCTGCTCAGAAGTTCTGCTTTGCAGTAGGGTTGTTGAAACCACTTCTCTAGTAGATGTGTAGTAGACATTTCCCATGCTGCTTTTCCTCTCCAGTTTTTCTCTTCTGGCATTCTCTTAATTTTTTCTTCATGGCTGTTTAATACTTCTCTTTCCCCTGCATCTTTTCCCTCACCAGATGGCAGGAACACCAAGGACATGCTAAGTTTTGTAAGAATTGCAAAAATCAAATAGGCTTGTAGGCTGTCACCCTGACCAGAAGGGCCACCAAGAGAGATGAGATGAATGACTGGCAGCTTTTAAGTGACCACAGGAGTGTAATAACCATGTCTTGCTTTGCTGCTGCTGTTTCTACTCATAATCCAGACTGGTCTGACACCCATTAGAGACAAACACACTAAGTCACAGCAATGGTTCTGTTGTGTCCTAATTGCAACACTGTATTGTAGGGATCCACTAATATCCTCTTTGTATGGAATGACATGAATGAGCCTTCAGTCTTCAAAGGGGCAGAACTAACAATGCAGAAAGATGCTGTGCACTACAACAACTGGGAGCATCGGGAATTACACAACCTCTACGGATTCTACCAGGTAGAGTGTCTGGAGTCACAAACCAGCAGTTATTCTCATGGCGTATGTCTAATGTGGTAATTTAGTAGGTAACAGTAGTAGGTATTTTGTAACCTCCATCAAGGACTGAAGCTCTGCTATGCTGAATGTTGCTATATTTGAGATAAACTCTGTGATTGGTCACAAGAAAATGTGACAACATCCATGCCTTTCTGCCATAACAATGTAAATTACATTGGCTGTGACCACCTGGTACTAATATTTTTTTTGTTCAAGTATATCCTAGTAATCAAGTGTTGCTTTAGTAATAGGTATTATTTGTGGCTACAGGTTTCTTAATTTTCCTGCCTTGAAAGGGCTAAAAAGGCAGTGTAGCAAATATCCTAATTATAGAGTTTGTCTTCATGACTTTTATATTCATGATTTTTAGCAAATGGCAACTGCAGAAGGACTCATCAGACGTTCTTCAGGTAAAGAGAGACCATTTGTCCTCACAAGGTCTTTCTTTGCTGGATCACAGAAGTATGGTAAGTAAGGACTAGCTGGATGCTTTCCATGCTGCTTTGTTCTAGTAAGTTTGGTTTGTAGCAGATAAGTCTAGAGAGGACAGAAACTATCTTAGAAATACTGACATGGTAAATTTGTAAGAGTGCAAGTGATTAAAAAAATCAGGAGAGGCTGGCAGAGTGTGTACAAGTTAAAGCCGAATTACAGCCTGTGTCCTGTGACAAACCACTACCTGCTTTTATTGTATATTTCAGGAGAGTGCATGTGTAAAGAAAAAAAAGTTGCAATGAACAGCAGTTCATGACCATTCTTCTTTCCTTAACTGCAAGCATAAACTGAAGCATACGCGCAACTTTCCTACGTAATACTGAAACTGGGTATTTCCAGGGGCAGTGTGGACTGGAGACAACACGGCAGAGTGGGCTTACTTGAAAATATCCATTCCAATGCTTCTCACCATCAGTATAGCAGGGATTTCATTCTGTGGAGGTAAGGTGTTTAGCTTGAGTTGCTCACTATGAATAAATCACTGGTGCCACCAAGCTTGTGTCCCAAGATAGACGTCAACACAGATGGTGGAAAGCTTAACAGTCCAGTGCATTTTCAGGCAGTTTCACAGATTAGTCTGGCTTCAGAAACCAATAACCTGGCTCTCACCATCATTTCTCCACTAACTCTTATGTAGTGTTTGCATCCCATCTGTAGCAGCGGTCCTCAGGTGGTGTTCTGTAGTATCACTGTAACAGTCCTGTCACTGGGGAAGGCACTCAGCCTCCAAAAGCCCTCTTGAGATTTTTATTAAAGGGTAACTTGTTACACCAGTTTTCCACTCCTGTTTGGACAAGCAGCTGCCCAACAGCAGAACAGCAAGCACACTGTGAAATGCATGGGTTTATACACTTGGTATATTTGTTAGAGGAGAACTTCACATTTTTCAGAATAATTTCCAAAAATGTGTATTTTTATTTGTCTGCGCAATATCTAGCTGATGTGGGAGGGTTTATTGGAGATCCAGAACCAGAATTACTTGTTCGCTGGTATCAGGCTGGAGCCTACCAGCCCTTCTTCAGAGGTCATTCTAACATGGAGAGCAAACGGCGAGAACCATGGCTCTTTGGGGAGAAGAACACCCAGATCATCAGGGAAGCCATTAGAGCGCGCTACGTCCTCCTGCCATACTTATACACACTGTTCTATCGGGCACACGCAGCAGCTGAACCAGTTATGAGGTAAGAGCATAAGTCAGTAGGTTTAGTGATTATCTTCAAGAAGTTACTTGGAGGAGGGAAGTTAAATTACCATCTCTTACATTTGTGATTACTTATTTAAATATTAAAAAAGAAAAACCACAAAAATTACTAAACTCTATGTTCTGTGAGCTTTGGTAGGGTTCTTAGAGGAAAATCACATGTTTTGGGGTTTTTTCCAAATGACACCTGGAACACACAAATTCAATAAACACTACGCAGTCTTTAAACATGTCATTAAAGTACTGTGGACTCCAAAATTCTCACCATGATAAAGAAAATAATGTAGTATTCCAACCCACACTTAAAACAGTGCTTAATGGACTGTGAACTTGCTGACCTAAAAACATAAAGGCCATTCTGTTGCTCATGAAAATACTTGTTATTGCTGAATTGTTACTGTTATAAAAGCTTATTTCGTATTGATAATTTGATCATTTATAAATGATAAATTTCATCATTTATCTCTGCACTATTTCTTACTTCTTTTCTTTTAGTAGAGAGTCTAATAATCTAGAAGAAAAATGAAATTAGAAAATAAGCTTTTGTTCTGCTGCTCTCTAACCTCTAAGAAAGTGCCTCAGTGGAACTGAATGCAACAATCCTTTCAGCGAGAGATGAATGTCATTCATCTCCCTGGTATTGCTGTGTCTCTCAGGTTGCCCTAAAACTGTCCTTTTGCATCACATTTACCTTTACTTATTATGCAAGTACAATACATCTCCCAAATTTTAAAAACATAAAGGTCTTTTTGGCTAAGGTTGAGTGGTTTGAGTTTTGAAGATGATTTGCGTTACAGATGTAGTGTGAGCATCTGTCTGCTCATGTGTAGGCATAGATGCCCCTGTTGTGGGCACGGACATAGACAGTGGCTTTCTGTCTTTCTTGAAATGAAGCTTATGTTGACATGTGCACTGCCCGCAATATTAAGTAAAACTTCGGTTACGTTAAATTTGCTGCAGTCGGTATAGAATTAGAGAGGAAGCATGGTATTTTTCTCACTGAGACAAGCAGAGTGGAAAATGTGTCTCATTAGCAAGCATATGAACAGCAGAGCTGCAGTGAACAAGTAGATGCCTATGAGTGAGCAGATGACCCAGGCTTTTTGTGTAAGGAAGCCCAGACCCTGTCTCTGAACGAGATATTATTGTCATAACCTCCCAAACTTTAAATATGCAACTCCTGTTCTGTAACCAGATGGCTATTGCACTACCCTTTTTTGAGAAAGACTGAAAATTAACTCCTAGTGCTGGTTTTCCAGTCATGACCAGGAGGAGTCATGCTATAAAAACAGTAGTGAGCTGCTGAGAACCGGAAGGACTGTGCTGCAAGAACTGGCTCATCAGGTGTCAGCATTGCGAGTCAGCTATGACAGAAAGGCTCAGCCATCTCTGTTTGCTAGAAGGAAGATATATGTAGTGCAAGTTTGTAAGGAAGAAGGCAGGAGGGAAGGAAGTGAGTCTGCAGGAGACTGAACAGTAGGTTTGGTGGAATATCTTAATCCATGTTGTACTGGGAACTCTCATCAGTGACTCAAAAAGAGCACTTTAAGGCACAGAAGACCTTTCCCTATCTTCAGTTCTTGATAGCAGTACACTGTAAAGGGAGGGAGAAAAGGGAGCCTGAAAATGCCAGAAGGCCTTGAACAGTCTGGTGGGAGGTGAGAAACTAACTGAATCCCACTATTTTTCTTTCTGCAGGCCTCTCTGGGTAGAGTTTCCAGGGAAAATGGAAACTTTTAGTGTGGAAAATGAGTATATGCTGGGTAAGCAGATGTCTTCTCATTCTCTGGAATTTGAGTTAAATATTTTTGAGGTGATAGTGTTACATGACCAAAAAGAAACATGAAAACTCTGCCCAAGACTTAAAAAAATTATATCATAACTGAATATGGAACTTGAGACCTCTTTAAGGGACCAGGTTTTGACAGCACTTTGAAAATAGTGGTCATATGAGATGCAAAAACTGAGTTCAATCTCACTAGTCACTTTGAAAAAACACGGTCAGTTTTGACAAAACACAGTCAATTTTGACCTGAAACATGGAAATTCACTTTAGCATTTAAGAGCACAGTCTGCTTCAGAAATGACAGTAGCAAACAACTACCGTCCAAAGTTGATTGGTTTTCACTCCAATACAGCTGGCTGCTAAAGTCAGTTTTCTCATAAATTAAGTGTAAGAGATGAGTATATTTGTGTAAAGCACATTCAGCCTATATGGGAAGAGATAATGGGAGGGGAATGTTGCATTTCATTATTTTTTTGTTACCACTGGGCTCAAGGGTGCCTATTAATGGCTTTGAAATGAAGGGACATTCACTTCTCATGAAAAAGCCTGACCAAGGTAGGCAGGACACTGCAGCAAGCCAAGTGTGAAACAGATCATTTCAGAGGACTCTGGGAGTTCAGCTTGCAAGTTTATCAAGCTGTATAGTCTAATGTATAATGTGGGGTTTTAGGAGTAAAGAAGAACTATCCCCAGTACAGTAAACTTAAGCAGATATATTTTTTTTACAAGGACATTCCTGTCTTCCACTTCTTTGGTTAGGAAAGCATGTTTTGTTGTCCAACCAAATTGCAAACAGGTGGTCATCTCTTAGACTATGAGGGACCCAGAAGTGCCTCCAAGCTGGTGGGTATACAGTGCAGCCCAGCTGCATCCCAGTGCCATGAGAAAGCAAGACCCAGGCAGCCATCAGCTCCCTACACATGCCTTTTTTTCCCAGTAGAAAGTGAACCTAAGCACAACGTGCCCAAGCAAGGCCCTAAAATGGCTATGGGAGGATGACAACCCCAGAGCACACAGCTACTGCTCTGATGAGATGCAGCCTTGAGGACCACAGCCCCTTTTATGTTTTTCTCCAGGAAATGCTTTGTTGGTGCATCCAGTCACGGAGCAAGGAGCCAAGGCAGTGAGTGTTCTGCTTCCAGGACCAGAGGAGGTGAGGATGAATATGAAGCTGCTCAGCTGTTCAACCCAAAGTATTCTATACAGCAACCTTGCAGCCTCCCAGTATCATAACTGCTGAGCACTGCTTCTGTGCCAAGTGCTAGCCAGCTGTTCTGTGGCACTCTGAACCTTCCTTCCATCCCGCTACTTCACATGGTTTGCTCACAGTAAATTTACTTTCTTGCTTTTTCAAGAGCTGCTGCAAAAGTCTCAGGCCTCCTGTAATTTAAATCTTTCCTTAAGGCTTGCTGCTTCTTGTGGAACACCAAAAATAGCTTCACCAAATTGTCAATTCCCTTTTTTCATATATATCTCTTTGGGTTAAACTTCTTCTTTATGTGGAAGGAAGGGGATCTTTGAAGAAAGGTCGTAAGGAAATCAGAGGGAAGCTGTGGGGAGTGAAAAGTGTAACAATGAAATAAAAGCCTCAGTAGCCTGGTACGTGTGCAGCAAAGACTGACATGTACAGAGATCAGTTCCTCTCTGAAGTGAAGTTGTTTATCCACAGGATGGCACTGTGAGCCACTTCTACAAAGAGCGTTTGGCTGCAGCAGCTGAGAGGTGAAGGAAGGGAAAGAATTTGAGGAAAGTAGTTCCTAAGGGAAAGCCTGACACTAGAGAGAAATGAAAGACAGTGGCAATCGGTAGTATATGAGACCGTGCAGAGCCTTATGACTCCATTAATACACCTGAGGACACTTAGAATTCTTCTCAGTATAAGGATAAAAATAGTCTAGGCTCTCTAAAACAAGAAAAATATTTTTATCAATATTTCTGTGGGAACTGACTGCCCAGCACGCTTAAAGCAATTAAACCTGCTAGGAAGTGTGGTGCATGGGAAGTTTCAGATGTAGCTCTTTTTTCATGACCTGTTATTAGCAACTTTGTTGTTCATTTTCACTTCAATATAAATATGCTTATTCTGCAACTCAGCATTTCTAGATTTAAAAAAAAGGTATTTGTTTTGCACTGCTAGCGGCTTTAAGACATACAAGATATTCAAAGTGTAGGAAAGATCAGATTATTTTTGTGCTTCAGGAATGAGGATTTATTCTTTCCCTTCAGAAGGTCATTTGATTTAAAAAGTAAATATTATTTCTTGCACATCAGATAGGTTGTTAGGAATAGTGACAATAAGGTTAAGCAGAGGAATAGCTGCATCTGCAGAGGGAACAGATCTTGCCATATATATCATGCTTATTTTTTCTTAATTTTTCCTAGATTTGGTATGATTTCAGAAAATTTAAACGAATGGGAGATCCAGGCACTCTGAAGATCCCAGTAACTCTGGAGAATGTATGTTTTTATATTACAATGCTAATTCCATTGAGCAGAGAAAAAAAAATAGGCTTTTGTTTTGTCAACACTCAAATTCAGAAAAATGACATTTCAATTTGCTTGTAGGAATATAATCTAAAATAGCTCTGGTAGAGAAGAAAAGTCCCATCTCCTTTATTGTTATATGGAACACTGTGTCCTGGTGGTAGAGAAAAAGTGAGATGATGCAAGGGTGACTTTTCCAAGCTTGTACGCATACAGGAAAATTACTACTATTCCCATTGTTAGTTGAATAGTTTTCTTTATGTATTTGTGGTAAAAGTTCATTTCTGATCTTTGGTAAGAGCAAGCTTCAGTTATCCCTGTTCCCAGTTAAAATTACATGGTCAGAATATATGAGCCTTTCTACCCTGGCTTTGTTTTTTGCAGATTCCTGTATTCCAGCGGGGAGGCACTGTGATACCTCTGAAGACCACAGCTGGAAAATCAACTGAATGGATGATAGATATTTCTTATGAACTCCATGTGGCCCTAGACACAGAGGTACTCTGAGGTGACATTCCCTTTACAAAGTTCTCTTTTACTCTAGCTGGCCTTTTTAGGGCCTCGTTGGCTGTTTGATCAGCGTAATGGTATCTGCATCTGTATGCCCAATGGCTTTCCTCCACTTCTTCTATGTGGGGGGGCTCCCAGCTCCCTCCCATTGTTCCCTCAAAGTAAGACTATCTGAGTATAGCAGAAGCAGAGCATTTTTCTGACCTTTCCCAGCTCTCCTTTAGACCCTTGGAGGAAGGAGCAGAGAATGAGTAGGCCACAGATTTTCTCTTGGACACAGAGAGAGAACTTTCTACAATTGTCTTTTCTAATAAATTGACACCTGGCACTTACATCAATTTACAAAATCAGGATGTCCTAGTCTTCAAGCACTCTCAGAACTGGATTCCCTGAGCCTTCCAGGGATACAAGTTATTAAACAAAAATAAACACACATCCTTCATTATGAAACATAACACAGTGAGACATTTCTAGTTCCGTTGTCCAGCAGTAGAAGCTGCTGTTGATTTGTACTCTATGTGATGTGTTTCACAGGCCTGTGCAATAGGTGAGCTCTACCTAGATGATGGGCATTCATTTCAATATCTCCACAAGAAGCAGTTCCTGTATCGGAAATTCTCTTTCCACAAGAACATTCTCTCTTCCAGGTAACAGTAATTATGGACAAAAGCCACTAACACTGTCATTGGAAATGCCTTTTCTAGTTCATGAGGGCTTCTTACAAATGTAGAAGTATTAGTTTCATCTATTGCTTAGTGAAGTCCCAGAGCATGCAAAATCTGTCACAAAACTGCAGAGCTGAACGATGTTCTATGTAAGTCTAAGGGCAGCACACATGAAATACTGAGTTGTCTCATATTGTTTCAGCCTAGACAAATTAGAGATTCTACAGATTTACTAAAATACAAAGGAAGTAATCAGCATGAGTAAAGTCTATCAGAGAGACAAAAGAAGATAAAGTGGGAGATTTGCAAATAGGCAACACCTGGAATGTTTGTTTTTTCTAAGATGCATTTTTTTAAGATCTTCACTGAGAGGCTGGTCAGTCATTGGAACACGGTCCTCAGGGAAGTGGTCCAAGGCTGTCAGAGTTCAAGAAGTGTCTGGACAATGCTCTCAGTCATGTGATTTAGTTTTAGGTAGTCCTGCGAGGAGCAGGGAGTTGGACTTGATCCTTGTGGGTCCCTTCCAACTTGAGATATTCTATGTTTCTATGTGGTAACCACAAACAGATGCCTTTACATGTAGTCTCCAAAAGTCATCAATAAATGCCCCATATATTTTAGCATGGTAAAATATACAAGAAAAGCATTTGAAAGGAAGCACAAGGAGACACAACCTGCAAAGGTTGACTGAAACAAACTAAAAGTCAAACATATCCATAGCTGCTTGTAAGGAAAGAGATGTTAAATATATCACTATGACACTTCCGCTACTGAGGTATGTTGCCTATGGGGCTGTGCAGTGCATAAATGGTGATTTTATAGGCATTTCTTTATTCCTTCAGGGTTCAAAAATATGCAGGAGGTGGTCCTAAAACTACAGAATTTAACACAGAGCAAAACTATAGACTAGCTTGGATAATGTAGTTAAAAGTATGCTTTGAGTCACTCTGGGATATGAAAGCTGAAAAGCTTAAAAATTCAGGATGGAAAAGAAAAATGTTGCAAAATTGCTAGCAAATCTAGAAGTTGGAAAAAAGTGATTTTCAGATGAATGAGACAACATCTGTTCTCTCCAGAAAGGGAAGTTTCATTTTGATTTGAGTTTTTTAGAGCTCTTTAATAAAAATTAAATTAGTTACAAAATGAAAGATAATTGTACCTCAGTTTGAAACATCTTACTTAAAAAATGTTAAAATTAGCTTTACATTTATACTTAGGAGTTTTAAGTACCGTTTTGCAAAAATACAGAACTTTTCTGTTTGTCAAAGCCATACTTTTTGCTACAAAATATCTTCATAAACCTCTTTTCTTTTAACTTTGTGGAATCTGCTATGCAGTGAAAAACTAGCTGATAATGGGGGAAAGTTTTACTTTTTTCAAAAGAAAGGTAAATAGAGAAAAGGAAACCAGTGTAGGGAACTTCCAGGGTGAGACTGAAGTAGTACTTTTACTGTATGATGCTGGACTGCTACTGATGGACAGAAAGTAATGTATATGAAATATTTTTCTTTTTTCAGCTGCACAGATGAAAGTGGACGGTACCACACTACATGTGTGGTTGAACGGGTGATAGTTCTGGGATTTGGACAGCAGCCCACTTTTGTGACAGCCTGTTCCAAGGGTAATGAGCTGACTTCTATTTTACTACATTTTTTTAGATACTGTTGCTCTGCTGCCATTCACTAGAGGTGGTAAAGTGACAGCTCTATAAAAGAAGTGTTACGGCATAGGGAGCATCTTTGTTTAGTTTTCTTTGCTACTTTTTTGATATCAAGGACAGAATTTAGTGAAAGGAGCCAGCAGCTACTCACTACCAATATTACGTGCAAAACTGAAGAACACTTGTTTTGTAAGGCAATAGATACATCAGTAAAACTGGTTCAGAACTAACAAGTTCAGATAACTTTCTGTCCTGCACAGCACATGACTAGAGATAACATTTCAAATGCACGACCATTTGCTCAGATCTGTAAGCCTGCGTAATCTAGAACAGGAAATTTGCAAACAAAACCGGAATTGCTTTTCTGTTCTCTTGCTCATTCAAAAGTGTCTGGAGTTCCTGACTGTGTGTGGATCTCTAGAAGTTGTGAAGGAATCCCATATAGATAGACAGTAGCATCTTAGGTAAGGGCTTATAATTTCTGGCTGCTTTCCAAACACATCCCTTTACTTTGGGAATCATATGGACATGGACTTTCTGCCTCCACCTGTCCATCTCAAGGGCTTTTAGGGTGCTCGGAGAAAAACCTATGCTGAAACAAGGTTTGTTTTTGTTTTTGTTTTTTTTCAGAAAAATCCTTGAATAGTTCCCTAGTTTGATGTGCCGTAGTTTGAAAGGTCATAGGAAAGTAAATCGTTTTTCCAGTTGTGCTGCATTCTTATGCATATACTGGGCAGATTTGGCTACTATTTCTGTTTTAATCAATCTTTCACACCAGTGGCAGGGACATTCTGATTTAAAAACTGGAGGGAGTTATGTGTAACTGTATTTCAGAAGGGTTCTTCTTAAATCATACAGTAAACTCTCTTGTCCTGTTCAGATGGGAAAGAAAAAGAAGTGATTTTCACATACGATATGAAGACCTCTGCGCTGACACTGGAAAATTTATCCCTGAGTGTTGATGCTGACTGGGAGATTTGCATCAACTGAAAGGGGACGCAACTTCTTCAGAAAATTCATTGAGAGGCTGAGGGGAAATAAGTTGGGAGGACTTCAAATGTTCACTTAAATCAAATCAAGGAACTTATTTCCGACCCACACCCCCAAACTAACATTTCCTACAATTTTTCACGAATTTAAACTTGGATAGCTCTTCTATTTGGCAAAAGTAAAAGCACTAGGATTGTATCTTTGGGGAAAAAAGCTAAATACTATCTGCTG
Source organism: Aegotheles bennettii (assembly GCA_013398125.1). Taxonomy (NCBI): domain Eukaryota; kingdom Metazoa; phylum Chordata; class Aves; order Caprimulgiformes; family Aegothelidae; genus Aegotheles; species Aegotheles bennettii. The sequence goes on from VZRW01001797.1 coordinate 421,937, forward strand.
TAGGCTAGCTTCAGTTAGGCATTAAGATGGAGTTCTGTCTTCACTTGCACCAAAAAAATCATAAATTAATGGGGTGAGATTGTGGCTCATTGGAATGGGGTTTAATGTTTTTGGACATCCCACTGTTCAGGGACTGGAGTACCTGAGAAGAGCAGATCTGGGCCAGTTCGGCAAGCAATGACAGGAGATATGCCAGACACAGAGGTTATCAGCAGAGTTCTGCCTGCAAGCTGCCTTGTGAAGACAAACCCAGAAGGAGCCACCCAGTGTCATTACCAACACTTCCCCTTTCCAATCTTTATGACAGTACAAAATTAGGCAATTTGTACAGGAAAGTAAACAACAGGCTAGCCAAACAGTTCAGTCACCGAAGGTAAGGTTTGAGTAGGTTGTGCCAGTCAGTTCTGCAATAGTAAAAGACAGTAATGTGGGAGTGCAGAATTCTCTCCAGTATCTGGCTCTAAAACTGATATTTGGATTTTGAAAAAGCACAGGTCTACTTATGTGCAGTACTGGCTTGGGGTAGTAGCTAGACTCACATGGAAACATTTTCCATATTATTGCTCCCCTCTCTTTGCAAGTGCTACTTTAAAAAAAAGTCTTTTGTTAGGAAAGAACTGGCATTTTTGGATGATTGAATGTCATTGGTTAAAGCCAGCCCAGTGAAACAATTCTGCTTATGGACAGCTCTGCTTCTCCACATCTTCCAACTCTTGTCAAGATTTGGCTTCCTTTACATATATTTTAGTAATTTTTTGGTTAGTTTTTAGCGTTGGGCTGAGATTGGAGCTTGGTGTTAATGAAGGAAATTTTTAATTTTAATGGAATTAATTCTGCATTTAGCCGTCCCACTTCATGCTTATTCCCCTGTTCTATTACAACTCACCCTAATATTCCATTGCCTGCTTTTCCCACCATCTCTGAAAACAGAACTGGTATGTCCTGATGCTTTCTTCCCTTTCAAAACTAGGAGATATCCCGAGTCCCACATCCCCTACCTGCCTGTTCCCACAGGCCTTTCCATATCAGCCATCTCTTTTTGCAGGCTACTGTTGCTCCATGGCTCACGTTGTTTGCCTTTTCCATTTACTACACTTGTCATCTCTATTATATTAAAAGCAGTTTTGCCTGGAGTCAAACCTGAACATGCCATCAGTTGGCTGTTGTGGGTATAAAGGGGCAAAATTTTCTTAATTTCTTTGAGCAAGCTAAGGAGGTATTTTCTAAAAATATCAGTAAATTACCTCTTAGGAAGCAGAAAAGGATGGTCACCATTTTTTCCCAACTAAAGGTAACGTAACAGTCCACTTACTAAGTCCTGCCTGTGCTTGGTCAGTCATTCCCACCTGCTGCTGTTTGTCCTCTTCAGGGCAGATTCCTGTGAATAGCAAGTGTGAGAGCAAACTGACTACTCTGCTCTTGACTACCAAGTGCCAGTTTGTTCCCCACCAGACCCTTAGGTTCCTTCTTTTTTTGTTCTGCAGAGCTGTTTGTCCTTCTAGGAAACAATGTGAACCTCCACTCCAGGAACTGGCAGCCTGCTGTGCTTTATGCAGATAAGTTCATTCAGGTAGAACAGTAGCAAATAGTTCTTTTACATCTGTGAGAAGAGAGACAGAACCTATTTTTGACGCAGACCCTATTTTTCTATCAGCTTCTAAGCTTTAATTTACAATTGCTTCTTATTTTCAAACATAGCATTGCTTCTGACAGGATATAATTATTCTGTGGAGCATTTTAATGAAATGTTTTAACTGGTATTTCTGAAGTTAGAAAGTAAGTGAAATAAAGTAACAAAGAAGCAAGTTACATGGTTTATTCCTCCCAACCTTCTTTCTACTCTTAAGAATCACTACTAAGTGTTCTTCCAAGGGTATCTGGCTAAAGTGAATGACTAGCTTTTATTCTCTGGCCCTCAATATGATTATCTGCACTATAGTAATTACTCATGGGTCAGAATTTTAGTGATAAGAACTGCCTCGCTTCTATGGATTTCAATAGGGATTAGTTGCTGAAAATCTTAGCATTGTGCCTTTTGATCTGAGGAAATAAATTTCAAAGCATATCATTTACATTGATATTTTTAGCAACTTACATACTTTTCCACATATTTATGCCATAAATGGAGAAATAAATGTATAGTATATATTTACCAAAAAAAAAAAAGTAATTTAATTCAATTAGCGAAAAAAATGGAAATAAAACTTAATAGAAGTGAAATAGATTATCATCCATGTAGTTCACTTTTGCTCTGTCTGAACAAGTCAGCTATTGGCATACTTCCACTTGCAAGAAATTCCATCACAAATTATGTTTTAGTTCCTAATGGACAAAGACTTTATTTTGCTCTTTGTAGCGGACAGCACATCCATTCTTCTCTACAATAAATTGTTTTTCTTTAAGGACACCATTTGTCTTTCACTAGTAACTGCTGTTTCTCACAAAAAAAAGACCTACATAACAAAAACATCTGTCCAGTAAAAAATAATGGTTTTTGAACAGGTATGACCACAAAATACTCCTGAACATCCATAAATAGCAACATTGGGTTAGAAATGAGAAGTGCATGTCCACCTGCCATTCCCTATGCAGGCACTAGCTGAACTGTTAGCTGCAGCAGTAGGTCATACCCTAACACTTACTGATCATACCAAGAAAAAAAATAGACAAAACCACTGCTAATCCTTCACTTGATCTTACCCAGCAGCCCATAAGGAGTTTGTCAGAGATCATACCTGTGCTACTGACATTGTTCCGAAAAGAGAGCTCTGTATACAAGATGTAATATATTAAATTTTGTATTGGGCAAGAAAGGAGAATATGAAGGAAAGAATATATGCACAGGCTTCAAATGAGCGTTTTTGCTGAAGCTGTGCAGTGAGAGGCCCTTGCATCTCACTACTTGCCTTGCTCTTGAAATATCCTGGAAAGAGTGACACATAGCTCTGCCAAGCTGTCCTGCAAAATAATGTCAAATATGAGACTGGCAATCCTTGCATCTAAATGTGATGAGGAAGTCATCAATTCTGCATCTGGACAACCCACCCTGAAGCAATTGCATTCCTATTTCCACGAACACTAGAGTTTGTCCTTTCTGATTGCCCTGTTGGTGCAAGAAGGCTTGCATTCATGATAAAAAGAAAAGGATTTAGGCCACCATTAAAAGACTGGGGATTAATATTTCTAGAGGTTAGTCAAGTTTGCCAACTATATTGCCTTATTTAAAAGTTTCCCTAGTGGAGTTTTTTTCATGAGCTGTAGAGATTGTCCATTGTACTGTTGCTTTGAAACGTCTAACCCAAGAAAATGGCTGAGAAAGAAAAAAGAATCAGTGCTTTGGAATATATCACAGTACTAGGGCAGAAGGTCAGCAATGTGTACGTGAGCCAGAGTCCAGACACTGGTGTCCTTAGGCAAAAATAACACTGATGTCATCGTGTGACTTAAGACTTCCCAATCAAAGGAAAATAAAGACACATAAACAACGTCACCTTTTAAAGGACTGGGTTATAGAGAAGAGCAAGATGTGTTTAGATTTTCTTTCATGGAGACTATGAATTTGTCCCTTATCCCACTGTTTTTTTGTGTGACAAAATAAATGTGCAAAGTCAGATGCCTCCTCTAAGACACATATATCCTAACATGCACAGAATGGCTCGGTTTCCATACTGGGCCTCATATAAATTTTTCTGCTCTATATGAAAAAATGTCTTTTACATGGGAAGTAGCTATCACCAGATGAATCAGTGCAGGCGAGCTGCTCTAGAGGAGCCAAACTCAGCTGCCAGATATTGATCTGACCTCAGTAGCATCAATTTTTCACCGTTAGGAGCATGTCTTCATGTAATCCTCTCTACTAGTAAAAACCTCTGTATATGTTTTCTGCAGCAAAGGGTAGAAACAATAAGTCAAGTACAACAGTTCCTTCAGGAGAGTCAGGACTAGTTTATTGGATGTTAGTCCTTTCTAAGTACCTTTCCAAAGCAGCAGGAGTTTAGCTTCCAGCTTCTCTGTTCTTTTTACTTAAGGAAAAGATGAGCTACTTGCACCAGGAGTCAGCCTACACACAGAGCCAGTCCCAGGAACATGCCTGGTCTCGGCACAAGCTGTGCAGAAGACTGACACCATCTCACTAACCCCCTCCCTCTCACTTTCACTCTCGCTCTTTGCCTGCAGTTATTTATAGATTTCACGGGTTAAAGCTGGTCCCTTCTGGACACTTACACGCACAGGGCAAGCACACGCACATGCTGTAGATACTACAACTCAGGCACAGGAGTTAGCCAACAGATTATCTTGTTCCATATGAAGGAATAAATTCAAATTTCTAATGACAAAATACTGCCCTTTGAGAGGATGCATGTGCTCAACCACATGGAATTTTGTTGCTTGCAAATTTGACTAGGAGGCTTTCAACGGATAGAAAAAGCGGTTTACACAGCAACTTCCTCTTTTCTTGTATTTCCTTCAAGTCTGCAAGATCTTGCTTTCTTTCAACATTTGCTTTAAGCCTGATCCCCATGCCGTCCGCCATAAATGCAGCAGTGGCTCAGCAGACGGCTACTGAGTCAGTCCCCAGTGCAACTGTTGGGACTACAGCTGAAGGTGCGGGTGGGGGCACAGGGGGGATTTATTCTGCCATTATAAGTCGCAACCAGCCCATTATCAGAGTAAAGGAGAAGACCTATGAAGAGCTTCACAAGAAGTGCCTGGAGAAAAACATTCTCTATGAAGATCCTGATTTCCCACCGAATGAGTCCTCCCTCTTCTATAGCCAGAAAATCCCCATCAAGTTCGAATGGAAAAGACCACGTGTAAGTAACAACGTTTGCTGAGTGCCTTTTACTTGCTGTAAATTGAAATATTCATCCTGAGCTTACATTTTTGCAGAAAGTGTGTGTCAGGGGAGGCGGGGGGAATAAACTGGAAATGTATTTCCTTAAAGCTCTCTTGAAAGATAACTAGCTAGGGCTGTGGGAGCTCAGAGAGCGTGTATATAATGACAACCAAAATGAAACAAACAAACAAAAAAAGATAATTAAATATGTAGAAAAATAAAATCAGACTTTTATTTTCTTGTTGCATGGTTTGCTAGGGATTTTCTTCTCTGAAACTACCAGAGTAAATTCTCCTCATTCTGCAACAAGCTATTGAGTTTGCTGAGGCTTAACGTCTGAACACTACCTTATTTCACTTAAAACTTTAGTTCAGTGTTCTGCTGTTTTCCTAATCTGGAAATAAAAGGACAGGTTGTGGTTAGAAACATGCTCTTATTCAGTTGTTTGTTCCCAACCTCGCTCAGCCAACTTGCAAAGGTTCTTTGGCATATTATCCGCTTACCATGAATGTAGGTGTTGCAATCACTATGAGGACCCACTCCTGCCTATGAATCCCATTTATTTTTCCTATCTTGTGGGCATTCCCCAGACAGCCTTCCTCTTCTTTCCCACCCTGAGTCACAGACAGAGGACTAATTCCACAATTCCCAAGTGATTCCCCATCCTACCACATAAGGAGTTCTCCTCTTTCACTGTCATTTCTGCCGGGCGACTGCTCCCTTCCAGCAAGGCAGCCCCCAGGACGCTGCCTCAGCCCCTGCTATCCCCTGTCCAGCAGCAAGGATGTGGCTCTGAGGAGCTTCCCTGGCTCCCTCTCTCTAGCAGTTTATGGCTGCCTCTTCTAGATTTGCCATACTCCCACAACCCCCAAATCTGTGCATCAATGGCAAAGTCAGTTGTAATAGATAAAACTAACCACAGGAACAAAATAAATAGCAAAAAAACAGTAGCTCTTGTGGGTAGCTGCTAAAGATGCAGAGGAAGGCCATGTGCCACTGTCACAACAGCATGAGCCATGTGGGGGAAGCAACATGACCCTCCCCATCTGCTGTGCCCTGCGCATATGTTCCTTCATCGTCGCCACAGCTGCATCAGCTGCAAAAGACCTGCATTTATTTGCACTGATCTCAGATTGACTCAAGACTTTGCTTCACCGGACTTTAAAACTGTAGGTTATATAGCACTGGCAGGAGAACTTGTCTGATATAATAATAGAGACATTAATATATAGTAATACATACATGAATAGCCACAATAGGCATGTTAACAGAGCATCATGAAGTCAAATGAATATGAAGTAGTAATAGTGGGCTAGTAGTGCCCACTATTTTGCTAAGAGATTAAAGCAATCATTGAAGCACCAAATCTAGAGATTTGACTGCACAGGCCCTGTTTTATAATAGTCTGTACAGATATAGACAACTTCTGTTCTTATTAAGTTGCAATGGCATTTTTTATTTCGGCAAAGAAAGCATTTAGCTCATAAACAATAGTCTTGTAAAGTGTTTCTTTTTAATCACTTCAAAATTCAGGTCAGATTTGAATTGGTTCAGACCTGATAATGTACTCTAAAAGAAAACAGAAATAGCAAATAAACAAAGGACCTATGTGCTGCAAGATCTCATTTAAAACAGCGAGCTGGGAAATAGGCAGCCTGTTCCTGACTGCCTCTGGCTGAGTCGCCTTAGTCGTGCCACCTAACCAATTTGTATCCAAGCACCCCCCCACACATGAGATCAATGTATGAGAACATAATATACATGAAAGATAAATGCTGGCCTTAGATGAGCATTCTTTGGGATGACATGAATCCATGTGGGACTGTTGAGTGCAAGTTTCTCCAGAAGCTCCAAGTATTATTTGAGGAATCACAAAGTTAATCTAAAGGGCACGTGTTTGCCAGTTACCAATGCTATAACCCAACACTGATGATGGTGCCATTCCTCAGCTGAATAGTGCTTCTTTGCTGTAGCTCTCAGCATACTGTGCTGACACATGGAAAGGCAATGGGTCTGCTTTTGCACCTAGGATTTATGAGGATCCCACAGCCAGTCAGCCACATGGATGACACGCCCCCAATTCCCAGCTCTGTGCCAAAGTGCCCGCTGAGCCTGGTGTGGGCAGCTCCTCTTCCCACGTGTGGGCTGCTGGGACCTGGGGTCTCTCCGCTTCCACTGGCAATGGCCGTTCTATGGCTCAACCTTCTTGGGGCTTCTGCAATTAATTACTGAGGCGGTGAGAGCTGTCCAGCATCCCAGCCCCAGAGCTACCCTTTGCTCTCATGCATCTGGCCCTGCAGGCTCTTCTTTTTGCAGTCCATGCTACCCAGAGGTCAGGTCCTCCTCTGTCACATCCCAGAATGACTGTCCTGTGCCTCTGTGAGGGCAGCAAGGGCACAGGGACTGGTCTTGTGCCTTACCGTCAGAAGGACAGCTGCCACGCAGGGCAGCTGTGAGCCTTGGCATGGGGTCAGCGAGAGGTCCCTGTAATTCTACCCAGCTAGTGACTGCCATGCTGCGACATGAATGCACAGAGCAGACCTCCTAATACTCAATTTGGGCAAAAGCCAGGTGGTGGCCCTGAAAGTTTCCCGGAGTAAAGACTGCAGGACGCACCCAGAGTTTCTGTTCAGAGTATGTATGAGTGTAGTTTAGGTCCGTAGAGGGGAAATACAATCCCCTTCAGTTAATGCATAATATTAAATCATTCTCTCACTCATGGAACGTAAGAGAAGCCCAAAGAGCCATTCTCACCTGCACCAGCTCAGCGACAGGCTGCACTCATCTTTAAGGGCCTCAGCCTCCCACACCTATGTTCCCTGTGGGAGCTTCACTTGGCTGAGAGCAAGGACAAGGTCACCAGTCTTTGAGAGTTTAGGAGAAGTCTGTATTATAACATAGTGAAGAGTATCAAGAGGTACTGCTGCAATCCTGTTTGGATCTAATAACACTAGGACATCAATAGGAAGGCTCTGCCATGACACTGTGCTTTCAAATACACCATTGTCATTCTCCTTGCTCACAGCCAGGAGGTCACAGCATTAACACCCACATTCAGTGGTCTCCCTATGGTAGTCGTCTCTATAGCCAAGAAAACCAGCAGGAGGAGCTTTCTTTTCATAATTAATACTGTCTCCATTTAGTGATCAGGGTAAACCAAAACTCAGAGAACAGAATTGCTCTCTGTTACTCCCCTCCACCCTCCCAGAAGAAGATAAAAGGGGAATAAGGAGGAGAGACTTCAAGGTTGGAAGTTAAAACTAGGGCAAGTTTACTAGAACAGGGAAGGGAGAGTAACACATGGGATAATAATGAAAAATACACAAATATGTACAAAACCCGCTTTCAGCAGTTGCTGATACAAGTGTCCAAAAGTCCCTGGTGGCAGAGCCAACTCTGGAAAAGGGTCCAGGGCTCTTTCCAGCAACTGATGGAGTCAGACCCTGTGGAGCATCTGATGAGCTGAAGACGAGGAACACAAGCCTCTCCCAGATGTCTGCCAGACGAGCAAAGGAAGCAAGGAAGGAAGAAGGGGAGGACTTTCCCACCCTTCTGGATTTTATAGGGTATGGCAGAAAATGGGAGGGAATACTGACCACACTGTCCTGCCCCCACGATCCCTGGGGGACCTAAACAACACCCTCTCTCTGAGTCCTCGCATTGATACCATTAAATTAGCCCATGCTCCCTCAAACCGTAACAAATACAAATAAAATCAAGTCAGCAGACTAGTGGATTTTGCTTAGAATGAAAACGAATTGGTTGGATCATCTGCTGCACAGGTGTGAAGCTGCTTGAATTTAGTAATCACAAAACGTGTGCCTCTGCAGGCAGCACCACAAAGGAAAGATGGCATTTAGTGCCACCAAGGCAGGACTTTCAGATGAGGATAATCCAACTCTGAAGCTCTAAAACCAGCCTGGTGTCTGACAACATCGAGCTCTGCCTTGAAGTCTGCAACAGAGCCATTTAATAGCATGGTCTAGACCATGAGAGGCCAAGGGAGAAGCATGAGGCTACAAATTGTCTGAGGCAAGCCAAAGAAGATGCTTCTACTTGATAGGATCTGTTTAGGAAATTCACTTAGAATGCCATAGTTTACTAACAACAGTTTTTAAAGGACTGAATGCCTTTTGCTGCAACAGTATTACCTGATTGGAGGATTTTTCCTGACACAGAAGAAAAGCTGAAAATATAACAAAGGTCAAATGCCATTTTTAGTTGCATGCTGCCTATGCATTTTCCAGTGCTCCCTTCCAACTGACTCATAGGTACCCTCTGCCCAAAAAGCAGCATACACTACTAATGGGTTTTTCCTAGGATTATCTGTCTCCCTTGCTTTAACTTTGACTCTTTGTAGTGAAATTACAGTCTGAACTGAATCAACTCAGTGAACACGAAAGTCCTTTGGATAGTACCAAGGCAGCCAGATGCACTCTTTCTAGATGAATCATTGAATCAATGCAGTACAGCCTATTGGGATACTTTTTGATAACTTGACCTAAGAGATGAAGAGCAATCCCTTGGAAGACTAGAAAGACAGACCTGCCACCTGTATCTTGAACACCAGGTTGCCTTGCTCTGCTAAGTGCTTTTCATCAGCCTTGGAAGACCTTGAAACCTTTCCCTGTAAGTTCAGCTATACTCAGCTGTACAACTGGCACAGCTGGAGATGAACTAGAGTGATACAACATTAAAAGCATATCCACAGTGTACTAAACACACCTGGCCACCATAAAGAAATGCAATAAACGCATTTCTGTCATAGCTAAATCAATCTATATGACAATTGTATGATTCCTTCCTTTGCATGCCTTTACGAACCATCCTCCAAAGCAAACAAGGCCAAGGTGCAATAAATTGCTCTCAGGAACAGTCATCATTGTGCATTTAATATTTGGCAGCACTTAAGTACCATCTAACTACCTTCATCTAAAACATCGTATGCTGGATTTCAGAGCTTGTTAGTTCAATAGGAGCAGGATTAAGCTAAACTACAAATGAGTAATAGAGGCTGAAAAAATGCAATCTGAAAACCTGGCACCTCACAGCTAGTTTTCAGGAGAGCACCACAGCAGTGTGAGGAAGAATATTTTCAACAAAGAGAGTGGGTGGAGAGAAGCATGAAGGCATCTCAGCTGCCTTGGCAGACTGGACCTCAGGACAGCTGACTGAGGCTCAAAATAACGGGACAGTCCCTCCATTCCCTCTCTCAGGGAAAATACAGTGACTGCTGGGGGGAGCTGGAAGCTGGTCTTTCTATCTGACTATATGACTAATCAAAATATTTACATCAAAGCGACTCTGCTGGTTACTGTGAAGGAGCAAAAAAGTGGGCTCTAGCCAAGTGAGACTACTAGACCTGAAACACGAGTCTGGGAAAATCCAGGGCTACCCTGGTGACATGGAAAAAAAGCTTTAGACTGCAGAGATAGTATCAGCTGCCTTTACTGCCACACAAGCAACTGTCAGTTGTTTCTTCTTTCTCCTTCCTACTGCAGCCCTGCCATCTTCCAGCAGATTGGGTTCTCTGACAATACTTTATCTCCTTTCTCATTTGCAGCTGCTTAGGGAAGTGGTCCTCAGGTTGCAATATCCTTCTTTCCTTACCCTCACAAGAAATGGGTCCAAAAGCTGAGTCTTCTTTTTCTTTTCCATACCAAGTATTAGAGCATGAGAGATGGGATAAAGCAGGAACATTTTGTTCTCAGTAGAGTTCTCAGCTTCTTCCCTCTTGTGAGACCCCACCTGGAGTACCGTGTCCAGTTCTGGAGTCCCCAACATAAGAAGGACATAGAGGTCTTGGAGCGAGTCCAGAGGAGGGCCCTGAAGATGATCGGAGAGCTGGAGCACCTCCTGTGAAGAGAGGCTGAGAGAGTTGGGGTAGATCAGCCTGGAGAGGAGAAGGCTCCGGGGAGACCTCATAGCAGCCTTCCAGTACCTGAAGGGGGCCTGCAGGAAAGCTGGAGAGGGACTTTTTACAAGGGCATGTAGTGGTAGGACAAGGGGAAACGGGTTCAAACTAAAGGAAGGTAGATTTAGATTGGATATTAGGAAGAAAGTATTTACTGTGCAGATGGTGAGACACTGGCCCAGGTTGCCCAGAGAATTTTTGGATGTCACCTCCCTGGAAGTGTTCAAGACCAGGCTGGATGGGGCTTGGAGCAACCTGGTCTAGCGTGAAGTGTCCCTACCCATGGCAGGGGGGTTGGAACTAGATGATCTTTATAGTCTCTTCCAACACAAAGCATCCTATGAATCTATGGCTCTATACTCTGCAGTACTTTGTCCCATATAGAAAAGGTTCTGTGTAACCCTGCAATAGTCCCACCTCATTTGCTGGTAGTTCATCCGTAGTCCTTCACTGCCTACAGCAATTCCTTAATTATTTACACCTGTACAGCATCTTGTGCCCTTTCTGTACTAGTATAAATGCTGACAAACCCAATACATTGTCCTAAGTGCAGGACAAAAGAAGAGCTTCCTGTCCTCAGAGACAGGTGTATGCATTTCTGAATGCAGCATTGGCAATTAAATATTGCAACATGAGGAAAATAATTAAATCTCTTAACCAGCAATTGATTATTCCAGAGAATTAATCATCTTATCATGGGCAAGTTTTAAGGAGGAGTATTACTGGGTTTCATTCCTGATGAAATGTGTCCTTCAATCCTATTAATGCCCCAGCATATTGGTTCCTGCAAATCTGAACCTTAAACCTGCAGTCATATTTAAAGAATTTAATCTGGTTCCCTGATGCTCTTTCCACCTACCTGCTGTCCTGTCTCCTCCAGTGGTTTTTTTTTTTATTATTATTGTGTAGAAAAGTATTTTTCCCTATTCTTTGCATTTTAGTAGGTTTGAACCCTGTACAGAGGGAGACCCCTAGGCTACCTGTTAGACTGTGTTAGATACATGGAGAAAACTCTAACTGAAGTCTGGAACATCCAGATTCCAAAACATTTTCATAATGAAACTACAGCTGAAAACACTGCAAAAGATTTTGATATCCACAAACTATCCTATATGAAAACACTGCCCTAAAACAGCCTTCATTTCTCTGGCAAACAGGCATCCTAATGCATGCTTTTCCTGCTCATTCATCTGTTTATATTTTGCAGGAAATCTGTGAGAATCCACGGTTTATTATCGGTGGAGCTAACAGAACAGATATCTGCCAAGGAGAGTTAGGTAAGAAAATCTTACTTCCACTCTGCATTTTTTAAAGTCTTCATCACTTAATTTTCTTTCAGTTCCAAGGTGATATTTGAAAACCTCTGTCTCAGGATACCACTACACATCTACTGATTCCTTCTCTCTATAAAAAATTGTTTATACCTGCCTAGTAGCAATCTAGGGAAGAACTTTAAGCAAAAGACGCTTTACAGAGTGTTTTGCTTTTCATGAACTAATATCATGAGCGTGTTACAAAGCACCATTTGGCCTTTATTTTGGGCTTTGAGGAGGTAAAAAATCAGTTAAGACAAGAATGAGTGAAAGAGAGGGAGTTATTTGACTGAGAGAAAAATCTAAGCTCAGATGCTCAAAGATATTTTGATATATAGAGCCGCTACTTGGGTACAAGTGATGCCTCTGCAGCAGTTGTCCATGCAGCAATCACTTGCATTGCTTTGCACAGTCGTTCCCCACTCAGCTTTCCCACATCTTTCACAGATTTATAAATTCATCTGTGGTCTTTTTCCTAAGCTAATACATCCTGATGTGTGTCAATCTTTTCATTTAAATGTTGTTCTGTACTTGTGATTGTCCTTATCATCTGTCCAGTACTTTTTATTTTTTTTTAATTTATTTAAAACTGCCTTTCCTTTTGAGCTGACCAGAAGTTCACAGTTGCCAAGGTGTAGGCACAAATTAATTTACATGCATAATATGTTCTGTCTTTGGTCTCCCATTCCTTCCCCAATCACACATAGCAACGTTTACTTTTTTGACTTCTGCTTAACATCATTGGATAGTTTAGAACACTCCTGTTCACAGTGGACCTCATATCCTTCCTAAGGGGAAACAGGTAACTTAGAGTGTACTGCTATATAGAGTTGGCTTTCCAAAATATATGCATACATGTACTTCTATGTGTTTTATCACTCCACCAGTTTCATAAATTTCTTTTACAACTCCCTGCAGTCAGGTTTAGTTTTCACTACCTCATATAATTCTCTCACCCCACTAATTCACACTGCTCAGGCAAGCTTACCCTATAACCTCTCTTACAGCAGCAGCTAGGAGGTTTTACTTAAGGGTTGAGGCATCCTTTACTGAACACAGGTGAACTATGGGAGAAAGTCACTTTCCCAGAGTTCTCACAGAGGCATTTTGTCTGCTGCTTCTGTTTACAGGTGACTGCTGGTTCCTGGCTGCCATTGCTTGCTTGACATTGAATAAAAAACTACTCTGTAGAGTCATACCTCATGACCAGTCCTTTATACAGAACTATGCTGGCATCTTTCACTTCCAGGTGAGTCCCTTCATCTAGTAGGAAGCTGATGTAACTGCATTTATCCAAGAGAAACCTCGGCTCTCAGAAGCACTCTTCCCTCTCGCTTCTCCACCCTTTGGAAGTGTGAGTGACAGCAGAGAAGGAAGAGGGATTGAATTGCCTCACCCTAAACACTTTCGACGGCAGTCACAGCAGTGCCAGCCCATACAGGCAATTAGGGAGCATTAACCCACCAAAGAAGCATTTGCAAACTGCTGTTGTCCTGCTTGTAAAGGGTAGCAACAGGTGCCGGGTCCTGCCTCACTGCTCAGATGCAGCACCACAGCCAGCACAGACACGTTGGTAGTGGCAAGAGCAGCTATTCTTAGGCACACAAGCAGCTGGCCTGTCAAAAACAAGCTACTGAAGAACCGCTTATCCAGAATAGATTGACTGCTTTCCACATTTCCCTTGGCTCTCTTAAAGGCCTCTCATTGTCCTGCACACATTGCCCGGGGGAATTCAGTCCAACTGCCTCCCTCCCAATGGAAATCACATTTGCCACATTACAAAACAGTTTATTTCCACATTTCTCCTCTCTCCACCTGGCTTTTCCCTCCGTGTACTGAGTCAACCCAGGGGTTTTTTTCTGTTTGCCTTTATTTAGTTCTGGCGCTATGGAGACTGGGTGGACGTCGTCATCGATGACTGCTTACCCACGTACAACAACCAGCTGGTCTTCACCAAGTCCTCCCAGCGCAATGAGTTCTGGAGCGCTCTCCTGGAAAAGGCCTATGCAAAGTAAAACGACCTGCCAGACCATGACAGGTTCCCTGCTGAGTCTTGGGCTGGGAGGTGGTTAAACCACTGAATACAGGACTTACGATGAGCACGTAGAGGCTCTGAACATACCAGTGCCTTTGCCCCTAGATTCTCATGTGTCAGAATTGGGGATGGATAAAGAATATTTTCTAGGGGGTTTTGCTACTCATTCACAGGTTTACATTTGATTCTCAACATATCTTTGTTGGGGTTTTTTTGATGTGTGCAGGTGGCATGTTTTAAAACTTTAACTTGTGGGTTACCAAACAGATGGTTTAGGGGGGTTTTTTAGTATGTGTGTTTATATATCTTATTTATACACACACACACAAGATAAACATATATTATGTATAAAAAATACATACAGGTAGGTATCTATATCTGTGTAAAAGAGAATCTTACTTTTGTTTTCTCTTTCCAAGACTCCATGGATCATATGAAGCTTTGAAAGGAGGCAACACCACCGAAGCCATGGAGGACTTCACCGGAGGAGTCACAGAGTTCTATGAGATAAAGGATGCCCCTAAAGATATATATAAAATCATGAAACATGCCATTGACAGAGGATCCCTAATGGCCAGCTCCATTGATGTGAGTCCATATGAACTCTGCAGAGGAGCCATAAGAAATGGCAGTGGAGAGGGATCTCTCCATCCATAAGCAAATATATGCCATCTTTCGGAACTGCTTGGTTTAGTCCATATAGCAAACATCCATCTCTAGGAGATAGGGTAATCTCCACTAGACACCACCCATCAGCACATAGCAAATGCCAAAAGGAATACGAACAGAAGCACAAATGGAGGTGGGATGAAGGGGTGCAGTCAGCAAAAGCAGCACTACCCACCGTTCAGTGCCCTCACTCAATAAAGTGAGGTTAGTATGGGGGTGCCACAACTCTATTACAACATAAATCTTCATGTCAAAGATGCTAAATCTGCAAATGCTTTGGAAATCAACCTTTCAATTGCCAAAATAATCTTAAATTGTCTTCATTTACTGTGGTTAATTTAAAAGTGAAATGAAATAACCTAGATTCAATAACTATTACGAAATTGCAGTAAAGGCACAACAAGCAGTGCTATCAGCCACTGTAGATAAGTATGGACTACCTAGCATGTAATGAGAGAGAAGTTATCTGGGCTATCTTATACCACTCATCTTCTATCATTTCTGTTCTCCCTCCCTGACTTATCTTTTTACATGATACTTTTCTCCCATTCTCTGTACCAGGACAACCTAGGCTTTTCCTATGGATCAGCTCCTCGGAGCGACATTGGGGAACTGATTGCACGAATGGTGAAGAATCTAGAAAATGCGCAGATGACTCCCTCTACTGTAGACTACCGGGGGACAGATGAAAGGCCAGCCTGGGTTTGTATGTTTCCAGAAATAGTTAACTTCACGGGTCTTTTGTTTACAGACAAAACAGTTAGAGAAACATATTATCTGTGCCTTTAAACCCTTGTTTTGCTTCACTGAGTTATCTCAACACTAATGACCTGTTCTTATGGATGCTATTTGACATTTGTGTTAAGGATTTCAGTCTTTTCAAACACAGTGATTGATACTAGAGGGCTTTGTTGATACTGAGGCAAAGGGCTGTTGGCTTGTGGCAAAGACCTACAACTTCTAGAGCTTACCTGTACAGTAGAAATGGAGAGCAACATCACATCAAATAAGTCCAAGAGCTACACTGGTCATTGTGTTTGGGAACTGGACATGATTAATGGATTTTATAAAGTGCTTCGCTTGCAAAGGATGGAAAGAGTGAGAAAACTGAAATACTAGAATGTAACACAATCCTTGAGTGTGGAGCGGGTGTGAAAGAAAGCAAGCTCTGCACGGCTCTCACTCCAAGCACAAAAGTTCTCAGTGAACTTATTTTGAGACAGAGAGTGCCATGAAGCTCTGCCCACCAGTGGAGGGGAGCCTGCTCTCAGGATGCTTCATTTAAATTACTGCCTTTAAGATCCTCATTTAAAATGCATAACAAGGAAAATGAAAAATGTGTGGAGTTTTACATGTGTGATAAAATACAAAGTAACTCCAGCATACCTAAGTATCTAGCAAAACAGAGAGGGATGTTAAAACTGTTAAAGGAAAGTCCCATATTGGGAAATTTAAAAGCTTCCAAATCTGTAGAGGGACACATTGCTTTCTCCTTCTCTCTGTCAGGCAGCTGTCATACCTTGTCCTTTGGGGAGCTGCATTTCCATGACAAAGAAATCACACCTCTCACTTTACAGAGAAAAAATCCCCAACACCCACAATCAATTACACAGTCTAAAACTTTAGTTGCACAAATAGCTGATTTTTCCTCTTTTGACATGAATATTTAGTCTTCCTA
Source organism: Aegotheles bennettii (assembly GCA_013398125.1). Lineage (NCBI taxonomy): Eukaryota > Metazoa > Chordata > Aves > Caprimulgiformes > Aegothelidae > Aegotheles > Aegotheles bennettii. The sequence continues at coordinate 438,383 of VZRW01001797.1, forward strand.
AAAGACTGAAATGGTGTAATTCTTCAGGAAAGCCCAGTATGACTGTCTTTGTTTGCAAGCATGGCTGCCCAAATCACCCATGTTTTCTGGGTGGAATTTCCTCCTTAGTGACTGTGTACTCAAAGAAGGTTGGAAAATTCTCTGTATTCACTGCTCTGGCAGCCGTTTTGCTGCCTGTTATTACACAGTGCTTCACCAGAAGAAAAAAAGAAAAGACCCTTGAAGGAAAGAGTCAGATAATGCAGACTTCAGAAGCAATCTAGAGAAGTGGCCCAGGGCACCAGCAGAAGTTAATATTCTTAAACAGAAAAGAGAGAACAGGGCTTTAATAAGTAATGATAGCAACAACGTGAGTACAAATGAAGAAAAAAGGAAATACATATGAGGTTATAGGCATAAAAAATAAGGAAATGGAGCAAGAAAAAAAAGAAACAGAAACAAAAGGGAAATAATGGAAAACAATTGCCACAGCCAGGAAATATTTGCATAAGATCCTCCCTGTGCAAGCTGAGAATGTATCTGTGTGACCTTACCTCCACGTCCAGTCCTGCCTTTCTCATGCCCTCAGATGTGTCAAGGGATGGCAGAGTTACTGGCAGGACCTTGCAGTCATCTCTCAGTGACAGACGTACTGGAGGAGGGGAAGTTTCACACATGGTCCACATGCACATAGAGGAGCCTTCCCTTCCCACTGTTTTCAGTGATGTCTTACAAGCACAGCAGACTGTGTGCATCTGTCATCTTCCTTTCAGTTCTTTACCTCCCAGATAAACAACATTCTGAGATTTGCAAATAAAAACCTATCAGAGACGCAGTTGATTGATTACCAAGACAGCAAATGTATTTACACCTGAGCAACAACTGCTGAAGAAACCAGTGCCCTTCTTGAATGGCAGAAAAAATTTCAATCATGAGGATTTTAATGATTAAGGAATAAAATGTACATTTCCACAGGAAACTATTTTTTTTAAAAATAGTGTATGTTAGTAGGAACAGTGTATTAAATAGGGTGTTTTAATGTCATTGTGATATCAGCCATGTGTAAAGATGAAAGTATTAGTACTGGGTGTTGATCTGCTCTGATGTTTCCAGTTAACATGTAATAAACTTACTGAACCCTACAAGAATATACCATCCCAGAAAGGACTGAATAGTCCTACTAATAGAAAATCTAGTTATTTTGACTAAGCATGCTATATAGTTCTGAATGCAAAAAGCAGTAACCTACACAAAGGGAAAGTGTGAATCACAAAATGTCCTTTTCAATTGATATTATTAACTTTTTGTTTTTTTAGTTCATGCTTCATTCCTTTCTGTGGGCACTAAGCTTGGCCACCTTGGCAAACACAAAGAGAACAAGATGAAAAATACTGTCACCTGAGTGGTGTCATCCTGCCTCCAAAAGCCCTGGGTTGCAACACCTGCCTTAGAGCAGCCACTTAAGCTTTGCATGACTCTTAGAAGTTTTTATCTTGTGTCTAACAGACCATAGTGCCAATGCAGTATGAAACCCGGATGTCCTGTGGGCTCGTCAAAGGTCATGCCTACTCTGTCACAGCTGTGGAAGAGGTACGTACAGTCCCTTTCCTCCATCTATGGGGAGCTGTGGTCTACACTGGCCTAGCACCATGCATGTCAGCAAAGCTATGCAGGGAAAAAAAGGCAAAACAAATTATGAGCTAAGGAAACAGAATTTATACTTAAATAAATGAAAGGCTTGTGGAGAAACAAACCTGTCCAAGTTTTGGCTTTCTGGGGAAATGGCTATTCCAACGCTTGGGCAAAAGTGGTCACAGCTGGCCATCTCCTGGTCTTACAGCCTTCCTGCTCTCACCCCAAGCAGGTCAGGCTGGACAACAGCCCAGAAAAACACTATAACTGTAGGAGCTAGTACCAGCGATTTGACAGGCATAACGTTTTCTTTTGAACCTACTCTCAGTCTATTCTTGTTGCATTCTTTTTGAATTAGACAACATTTAAAGGGGAAAAAATACGTCTGGTAAGGCTGAGAAACCCCTGGGGGCAGGTGGAATGGAACGGACCTTGGAGTGACAAGTGAGTAAAACAGAGATTCACATGATTTGAAACAAAATTTCAGCTTTATTTGCCCTTATGTAGCTTATGCATGGCCCTAACATTTAATGATGAGGTATCTGTATTGTCTTCGCTGTCATTTTGACACATTCATTTTGAAGTTGATAATAGCTGAGTGTTTAGCTGAAGCTGCAAAAAGAAAATAGTACCCAAAAAAGTTGCTAAGAGGGGCTTTAATCAATGGAAATTTAGAGCCCAGTCTAATGGCACAGTCAATCTGATTTTAGTTCAGCAATGTCCATTTTCAAAACAAGATGAGACAATAGAAATATCCTGTAAATTATGGAAGAACTGGATGAAGCAAGAGTACAGGAGTGAGTTTGGATAAAGCTTCTCATTAGGAGGGATGTAGCAAGATGGCTCGACTTTCCATTCCATGAAGCTTATAGTAAAGAGTAGAAATTTTGATGAAAACTGTATTGCAAATCATAATCTACTTTGTGTACTCTTTGGAAGGTCAGAGGAGTGGAACTTCTTGAACGAAGCAGAGAAAATCCGCCTGCAGCACAAGATTGTGGAGGATGGGGAGTTCTGGTGAGAATATCAGTCAAAACCCTGTGTTTCTCTAGGAGATATGCAACTATAGCAAAATTGAATCACACTGCACTACTTAAATCTGCTAAACCATTGCAGTGATCTATGTTTCCCTTCATATTCCCAATAAACCCTGCTCTGTGATCCCCTCATTCTCCCACCAGGGTTTATTGAGTGCCACCAGCACAGGCCTTCTAATTATGCCACACTTCCACAAGCTCTCCATCACCCTTCCTATGTACCACACTCTCAGCCCAGCATTCCCCAGTTTGGAGCTGCACCTGTACTAATTGACCAACCAGCAGGCCAAATGCATTAGGAAATCATGGCACTCCCATTGGAAATTTGCCCTAATAGTGGCAGTAACATGGGTCACCCCCCTGCACCTCACCAGGATCTTTCAGACCACTGCCCACCGTGTAAATCCATTTGGGTTCAGTTTCCCCTCAATTCTTCCAGGATATCATTTCAAGATTTCATGAGGCACTTCACAAAACTTGAGATCTGTAACCTCACACCTGATACTCTGGAAGCTGATAAACTCCAGACCTGGACTGTGTCAGTCAATGAAGGGCGCTGGGTGAGAGGCTGCTCAGCTGGAGGTTGCCGCAATTATCCAGGTGAGCAATGGGTCTTTGATGGAGGCTGCGTTAGATCCCATGGGCTACGTCATACCACAGCCTGATCAGTGCTTGACCATAGGAAGTCTCGCTTCCTCAGTGGATGAGGCATGCAATTTTGTAGTTGGAAATCTTCTGTCACTAGGTTTGTGACAGCACCTCATAAGCCTAAAAGGCAGGCCTGACAAAGACAAATCATTGTTCAAATACTTAACAGTGCTGCAAGTAGAGACCAATTTCACTCTAACAGATTTCAGCTGGGAAATCCATTTTCCAATAGCTTTAGGTTCTTTGGAAGTTTGTTAGAGGCCAGTTCTTAAATTTGTATCTTCATTCACTGTGCAGTTTTGTTAGAACTATGTAAAACCCATAACACATAAAAAAATAAACAACTATTAGCCTGATTTTAACCATTCCCTCAGAAGTCACAGGCAAGGAACTTAAAAGTTCTCTTTGATCATGAGCATTGTTAGAAAACTGAAGTTTTACATTTTGCTTTGGGTTGTTGGTGGGATTTCACAGATACATTTTGGACCAATCCCCAGTATCGCTTGAAGCTCCTGGAGGAAGATGATGATCCTGAGGATGAAGAGGTTATCTGCAGCTTCCTCGTTGCACTGATGCAGAAAAATAGGAGGAAAGAACGCAAACTGGGAGCCAACCTGTACACCATAGGCTTTGCCATCTATGAGGTACCAGCTCTAAACTTAGCACTGTGGCTGCAAATCCTGACAGGATGCATTTACCAAGAGAGTCACTGAATCATTCAGCCTGGCTACATGCACTGCAATTTTTAGTTTGCAAGGAACTCGGGGCAAACCTGAAAGAGAGGAAGGAAATCTGAGGCTTTGTAGACATTCAGCCCATAGTAACCTCAGGGTTTACCCCATCTATAAGTAACACACTTTTTAGGCTTTTGTGGTGACTTGTTGTCAGATTTTAACATATTCTTTCTCATATATTCTTCAACTTCCCTTTCATCCTTGCTGAAACTAAACATTTCAGTAACAGAATAGTGTAAAAAAATGGAAACAGACATCCAAGACACCTACATAGCGATTAACCTCTGTCCCTGCTATCAACTTCAGAAGAAGTCAATTTTTACCCAGTCCCTTTCACAAACGTATTTAGTTCACAACTTGGTGGCTTTCATGCAGATCCCAAGAAATCTGGAAAGGATAAAAGAAATTGCTTAGAATAACTATATAATTCAGGTCATTTTATTTACTGGCTGTATCCCCAGAAATCTGCATGAACAACTTTGTGTGACCCATAAAGAGTGGATTCACCTAGCACCTCTGACCATTTCTTCTCTTTGTTTCTCCCTAAGGTGCCCCAAGAGGTATGAGCAGAACGGAGACATACTGACATCTTGGTGTATGCTCAAAGCTAGTGTTACTGTTGTGCCTGTCTGTAAGTCAGCAGGAAAACTGTCCAGTCAAGTTTGTTTTCAGGGTTGTAACAAAAGTGGAACTGCTAACTTTCCTGCTTTGAATATTTATTCATAACATTTTGCAAGTAATTTTTAATTCCTTCTCACCTGCACCTTTTCCTTAGTCCTTTTTTCTATCCATATGTGACCTGACCATGACTTGCACGGTCAGTGAGCCTGGGCTGCAGGAAGCAGCATCAACAAGCATTTTGCCATTGCACCCCATGCATAAGCACCCTAAACCACTTCCATTTCCTCCTGCATATAATGCCAATGGTCTGTATCCTGGAGCCACAGAGCATTCTCTATAGTCTCAGAATTTGTTTGGAAAACAAATGGTATTTTCAGCCATTGAAGAAAATGTGTTAAAAGTACATAGATTGAGCCTGCCAGTAGCTGAATCATTTGCATCACAAGTTTTGCAAACAAGAAAGGATACATGTCCATTGAAAGCACCTTCACCTTACCACACTGCGTGTAGGAGTTTGCATATACCATTCCTTGCCATGCCACCCTCCAAGGAAAGTAGCTAAACTTTGATTACACACAACTTAGCATCCAACAAAACGCTCAGATAACAGTGTCTACACAGCAGAAGTCAGCCAACGCTCTGCAGGTGAGCCCTGGAGCAGCCCTCAGGAGCCAAGTAGACCCAGCCAGTAGCAACTGAAGGGTGACAGACTCCGTATCACTTCCCAGCTAGCACCCCTTGCCAGCTCCCTGCTTGCTAAGCTGCTTCTTCATTTGTGTTTTCCGTCCCAATCATGTACTGCCTGTGTGACAAGCCACCTGGAAAATCAGTAAGACTTCCTTGCAGACAAATTAACTCCTTTGTTCTGCAGATGCATGGTACTAAGCACCACTTGCAAAAGGATTTTTTCCTCTACAATGCCTCCAAAGCTAGAAGTAAGACCTATATAAACATGCGAGAAATCTCTGAGCGGTTCCGGTTACCTCCCAGTGAATATGTTGTCATCCCATCGACATATGAACCCCACCAGGAGGGAGAATTCATCCTGAGGGTCTTCTCAGAGAAAAGAAGTCTTTCAGAGTAAGTTGCAGATCCATTTATCTGGCAATAAGGTGGAGGTGAGCTCACTAGTCTGCTATAGTCATGTTTCCAGTTTGCTACAACCTCCAAGCTGCAAAATCATTTCCCCAAACTTCCCTTATAGTCTAACAAGAGCCTGCTTTGAATTGTCTTTGTAGAAGCTTACTAATTGCAGGATATCCTTTGTAAACATACCATTAGCCATTTTTAATAATGAAAATGAACCTGTTTAGTTTTTATTGCTATGTGCCACTGGCTGAAGTTTTGGCCAGATAGATCATTGAACCAGAGCTAATTTCAGTCACGAATGAAACACAGAGGTAGGTAGTTATTTCTTTTCCATCCTGCTCTTCAACTAGTTTCCCAGAGCTCAGCAAATTGCAGCCAGTGTCACTCTACTTAGGCCAAACATCTTCTGTTTTACTCCCAGCTGTCAAAGTTCAGTGTAATCAAGGCTCTTTAGAGGAGTAAACCATGCAGCAGTGCTCCTGAAAGTGGTACTTGGGATGCTCAGCTCAAACTGGGAAAAAGCTACATCTGGAGACTACAGCTGTAATGGAAGCCAGTTCACACCACTGGCTGTTTGGAAAGTTCAAGTGGCTGCTCACAAACCAGCTACAGAAACAAATAACACTGGGAACAGTCACTTTCCTGATTTATTTACGTTCTGCTTTCTTCTAGGGAGGTTGAAAACATGATTGAAGCAGACCGTCCATCGGTAAGTACTGGACCTCTTTTGTATGTAAATAGGGGTAGGGAGGGGAAGAGCATCACATCTAGGGAAACCTACAGCAGGAAACCATTTGCAGCCAGATGACAGTTCCTTTAGCATAAATTCCCACATTCTCTCATCAAGATAATTCTATTAACACTTGCTTTGTATACACTACTTTCTGATCTAGCCAGACCAAAATCCTTTACCAGATTTGAAATCTGCTCCTGGCACAAAGAAGCTGGATGCTAAGCATTGCCTTTGCCTCCATCAGTGGAGATTATTCATTTACCAAGGGAGACCTAGCTCTGTGCTTCAAGACATTTTGTTTGTGAAACTGGCATTTCATCTAATAAAGAAAAAATATATTATTTTTAAGTACATGCTTTCTGGAAAGGGATCCTGATGATACTCTGGTTCAAACTAACATCCATGACAAGCTGTAGCTCTTCAGTCTGGGGTTTTACACATCTTTGTGGGAATATACTAGAGCTAACAATAGAATCGTTGAATCATAAAGTTTGGATGAGACTTTCAAGATCATCCAGTCCAACCATCTACCTACATCACCACTAAACCATATCACCCAGCTCCACATCCTGGCGCATCTTGAACACCTCCAGGCACAGTGACTCCACCACCGCCCTGGGCAACTTATTCCAATACTTAATCACACAGTAGAAAATACTTTTCTAATGTCCAATCTGAATCTCCCCTGCTGCAATTTAAAGCCATTTCCTCTCATCCTTTCACTACGGGCACAGCAGAAGAGACCGACCCCTGCCTCACTACAACCTCCTTTCAGGGATTTGTAAAGAGCGATGAGGTTCCCCCCTAAGCCTTCTCTTCTCCAGACTGAACAACCCCAGCTCCCTCAGNGTACAGGGGGACAATCACTGCCCTATTCCTGCTGGCCACACTGTTCTTGATGCAGGCCAAGATGCCATTTGCCTTCTTGGCCACCTGGGCACACTGCTGGCTCATATCCACCCAGCTATCAGCCAGCCCCCCAAGTCCCTTCCTGCTGAGCAGCTTTCCAGCCACTCTTCCCAAGCCTGTATCAGTGCCTGGGATTGTTGTGGCCCAGGTGCAGGACCCGGCACTTGGCCTTATTGAACCTCATCCTGTTGGCCTCTGCCCATCGATCCAGCCTGTCCAGATCTCTCTGCAGAGCCTTCCTATCCTCAAGCAGACCAACACTTCCACCTAACATAGTGTCATCTGCAAACTTACTGAGGGCACAGTCAGTCCCCTCATCTAAGGCATTGATAAAGATATTAAACAGAACTGGCCCCAACACTGAGCCCTGGGGAACACCACTAGTGATCGGCCACCAATTGGATATAGTTCCATTAACCACAACTCTCTAAATATAATTAGTCTTGAAAAAGAGATCATAGGAAATGCTCTTGCACAGAATTAAGCTTCATCAAACCTTGCTCAGAAGTGTTCTCCTTTCATTTGCTGTCATGATAACAAAATATCTGTCCAGATCTGGTGGAATTTAATCGCCACTTCAGATAACATTGGTCTGTGGGCACAGAAGTTCAATCTCCAGTGCACTGATGGACTGGGAAAAAGAAAAGGAATAATCAGAGCTAAAGGTACAATAGAGATTTTATTCAAGCAGATAAAGCCCCCGATGAGATGGGACACTGTTCTGCTATGGTTTCTGCAATTTCTGTCCTTCAGTATGCAATTTCTTGGTGGGTGCATTTTCCCTCATTTTTGGAGATTGGAAAACTGTGTGCATATAGGAAATGGTAAAAAATTGTATGAATATAGGAATGGGAAAAATAAATGTGAGAGAGAGCAAGAGAAAAAAAAAAGAATTTTACCATCAGCTCTGCATAATCTAGGTAAAATCTATAATTCTGCTTAAAAACATTTTTTTTTCATTTTGTCTCTTTTTGTACAGAAGAAGAAAAAGGGCAAGGTGGGTACTTGTGCAATGTGCTGAGTGCCAGCTAGGCAAGGAGCACGTGCAATGCATGCAGCAGCAGCAGAGTTCGTTGGTATCGTGATTTCTCTGCATTTAGCAACTGATCTAGTTAATGAAGGGCACTGGAAGAGAGGCCATTTGCAGGCAGCAAAGATTCTGACTTCCTACACTAAATTCCAATGAACTGGCGTTAGCATCTTATACTTCTCTCCCTCAAGGCAGTGACAAAAGGATAAGAAAACTTTTCAGCTTTATAAGCTTGACCCTCTGGGTTGTTCAAACTGCCCTTCCTTCCTGCCTCTCCACAGACACCCTGACACCCCCTTCTAGTGAAAAGCACCCCTTCTCCAGACACGTGCCCTCACATTTGCTTTTTATTGCCTAATGCAGCTACTTCCCTTTCCTCAAGTTTCTGCTCACCAAAGTCCAGGATTTTCCTTTTGATTCTACACAACACATGTAGGACCTTGAAAATGTCATCAGACATTTTAATCTCAAGACGGGCTGATTGCAATTAATACTCCAGGGTCACACATTCACATCTTGAAGCAGCTTTCCTTGTTTGAAATAAATTAAACCAGAACAATTGCATGTGGCTTCTTACAGCAGAACTCTTCAAGAATTAACACAGAGCAAGAACATAAGTTTTGTATAACTAACAAGCTTCTATACTAATACTCCTTTCCTGTGTAGGATTTGGGTTCTGTTTTCAGTGCTGCTGTCCTTCAGAGAGAAGGCCATGTTCATCAGTTTAACCAAAAATCAAGAATCTGGGAGGCTGATTTTGCTTTAAAAAAAGAAAAGAAGAGTAACGTTTAAATGGTCACTGGCTTTCTGAACAGGAAAGCTAGAAGCCAGGGACAGCATTCTTTTGCAAAAAGATATTTGCAGCTTGCTTTTTAGCATAAGAAGAGCAGTAACTGCAGAATTTAGTCCATTCCCTCCTCCCTGCCCCTTTTTTTTTTTCTCTTTGCTTCTTTCATTCACAGCTCTGGCATCTCCAGTCACGCTTTCAGGGGCAGGAGCTGTTGCTGCATGCGCTTTACCACAGAATAGGTGTCAGCAAATAGTTTCCCTTCCACTATATCTTGCATAATTTCTACTTCTCTTTTGCTCTCTTCCTTCTTCTAGCCTATCATCTTTGTTTCTGACAGAGCGAACAGCAATAAGGAGCTGACAGCAGGAGAAGATGCTGGCAAAGATGGTGAAAAAACCCACGTAGATGAGAAAAAGGTTGCTGGAGCAAGTGGCAAGGGGGGAAATAGAGTTTGGGCTGGCTAGCATGGAAGTGTGGCTGGGGAGAGCTCAGGAACAGGGCAAGGAAGTGTCCTAAGATATTTCACAGCTTTCATCAAATCTTAGCATAACTTGCATCTGGTTTAGGTGGATATAGTGAGCATAAGCAAACAGAGACTATCCTTTCAGCTATTTTAACACCTGTGCTGGAAACACACAGTTGCTTGAAAACATCTCCTGGTTGCCCTCTCATACAAGGATCCCAGCTGTGAGAGATCCATTCTCCACAAACAGGTGCAGTTCAATCAAGCCTTGCTCGACCCCCTGAAGTGGTACCCACTTTTCAACAGGGCATATGCACAAATGGCTTCAGGAGCTCCTGGCAATGATCACAGCCCCTCCCCATTAAAAATTATACATCCTTATACCAGTCCCCACTGGCCAGAGAAGAAAGGATGAGTAAACCCAGGAGTTATCCCTCCTTTTTTCTCTCACTACCAGAGAAGAGGAAAACAGGATAGTGAATTCAGAGTTTCTGGCTGCCAGTGGGTGAGGGACATGAGGTGCAACAGCCAGATGCTGTACCCAGGTTCATGGTGTCTGGACACATAGCTTGAGTGTCTGGTTATGGGAGTGAGCTGTTCTGCTGCAAGGCTGCCAGAGCACGCAGCTGGCAAAGTCAGAACCAATCTTAACTTTCCTCTGCATTTGGACACACAAAAATAAGAACTAAGCCAAGAAGTTCATTTTACTTTGTTACACATAATTCCTGTAATTTAATATTGTGGAGGAAAAGAATAAAATATAGTTTCCTTTTCCAGTACGAGCCTTAGAGTTCACACTGGCTGTTTGCATGCATCTGAGACAGAGGAAAATTATAAAAGTGGAGCTGTCTCTATGCTACATTATAAAGAGCTCTCAAGCCCGAGTCCTTCTGGTCAATTCATAGCCTACAGGGTGGCTATGGAGCAGATTTATCTCTTCTACTCCAAACTTCTCCTTTGCAATGTGTTGAAACAAAAAATTAGCAGATAAACATCTGCCAGTGAAAATGATCATTCAGGCTCCTTCTAAAAGAAAGGAGAGCAATGGGATGAAGTTAAATATGCAGCAGTTTTGCCAAGGAACACATTTAACCAAAAAAAAAAAAGGGGGGGGAAAGGACCAGGAGGACAACCCATTTCTCCAAAGAGCTCCAGATTCAGTAAGAGGTTCCTTCACATGAGGGCGAGTGAGCCATCCAGCCCCCCAGACCCCTCTCCTTCCCCTCCCTGCTGGACTAAGGTACCTTTTCTTTGCTTATCTCTTTTCAGCGTCCTTCAGCAAAAGCTCGTGAGGGGAGTGAAGAGGAAAAACAGTTCAGGAATATTTTCCGACAGATTGCAGGGGATGTGAGTATGCAACGGATCCTTGTCTCTGCCATCAAAGCAGCCTAGCTACAACAGCACCTAAATCAACTGCTTCACAGATTCAAAACACTGAATTGTAAAATTTCCTTTGAATTTCCTTCCATCAAGTTTCCTTTGAGATCTTTGAGATCCTTTGAGATCTGAACCTAAGCAAAATCAAATCAAAATCCAATTAAGTATATAGCTAGATGACCATATAAGCTATTCCCATTGTGTATAACGGAGCCTTATTTAAATTCAGGCTTTTACTTTTATCACTACTACATGTTAGAACAAGTTAGAAATACAATGCCCTCCAGTATATGCTTAATGAGAGAAGTTAAAAGTAAAAGGGATTTTCAAATTTTGCTTTTTGGCTTATGCAGTGGCTTGAAATTACTGCTTGTCATTCTACTTGTAGTTTAATATGAGCTATATGGTAACTTTAGACCTATCTTGTACTGCAGCCTCAAGAAAGATTTGGACTAATGTTTATATGAAGTAGAACGTGCTCTAACTTTAAGCATATATATGACATACTGAAAAGTGACCAAAGACTTCATACTTTCAGCATAACCACTCAAAAAGTGATCTGCTTAATAAGGAATGTTGTAATTGATTATATTCTCACCACATTTCCCGCCAGGACATGGAAATCAATGCTGAAGAACTCAGGAATGTTCTCAATAATGTCGTAAAAAAACGTGAGTTTGAGCATGTTTTTCAGTAACTCTGGACAAATAAATCTGTGATATAATGTAGCCCTCCACCCCTGAGTTTCAATCCCAAAATTATTTATGGTTTCAAACTCACAAATGTCCTAGTTACACTGCCAAAGACTTTGCATCCAAGACATTAACAAGCTGAACTTTTCAAGGAGATTCTTTCTATGAGTGATCAAGTAGTGATAAGGCAGAAATGAGCAAAAGTTCATTGGAAGTACCACACAGGGTAACATAATATTTCTAGCAGTCTGTAAATGCCCTTTTAAAACTAATTCTAATGGATAAGCAGGCCCCTCTCCCTGCTTAGCAAACTTTAGCCTGCAGACCCTGGGCTTGCTTAGTTACCTGAAAGTTAATTTAGAGTTTTCCAAAGGTTTTTATTGTACGTAACAGGTCAAGAAAAGTCATGTCTAATTCACAAGCAATAATGTTAGAGTCTTTTCAGATTTCTCTACTATCCATTTCTTACTGAATGAAGGAAGGTTGTTTGGCTTCTAGTTTGAGTAGTTACACCTAAGAGGAAGAAGCACTTGCTGACTTGCATGATCTGTTTTCACCTGGGATCATTTATTTCAGACAAGGACCTAAAGACAGAAGGATTTGAACTGGAATCCTGCCGCAGCATGATTGCTTTAATGGATGTATCCTTTCTTGGTGAAAGAGGAGTGCTTGATATCACACGAGTCCTCTGGGGTTGTATTTCTTACCACTACACACACACAATTTACTAAGCCAGGGAAGCAGAACAGGACATTATAGGCTGTAGTCAGGTAACACAGCATTCCTGGTTTGGCACATCTTAACTCCAGTCATCTCAACATTAGCCTAATTGGCAGATGAAAATATCCCAAAACAGAAAACTACAGAGTCAGTACGATACCCTTCCTTAAGTATCAGCAACTGGCCAGCTCATGTACTAAAGCATGAATATTTAAAAAACAAAACAAAACAAAAAACAGCTCAACATAACTACAGTTCTTGCCAACAAACTTACTATATTTCTCCCTTATCTGTAAGCTATAATGTATTCCACTGTGTGCTTAGCATACAACGCATACAGGAATAGTCTCAGAACAAGTATAATAAAACACACTACAAGATGTCATATGGGGTTACCTCTGGTAAAACATCACTCAGTTTTCCTATTTGACATAAGACATGGTTTTGAGACAACATAAGTGCACTCAAACAGAACCAGAATGGAATTGTAAATACAACCCAGAGCCATAATAGTTGGAGCCTAAACACATTTTTGTAAGTGGCTTTAGTCAACATTTTGCTTATTTCTCAATTAATTTTAAGCAAGGTAGAAAGATCTTCATTCTAAGATAAAGCTCAGTTGTTTTAAAAATGTTGAGGAAGATTCACGTTTGGAGGTATTTGGAAAGAGCCCACTAAAACTTCCTACTCATGTACTTTATAACAGCTCCGGGAGCAAGCCTCTCTCCTGTACCAGAGGTTTGCTTCTACACAAAGTACAAATAGTACTTCACACTTCTGAAACAAAATATTATGCACAATAAGCAAAATGTTCACAAATATTTTACTGCATAGCTCAGCCAGGTCTTAATGCTGAGGAGATCCTGAACTGAGTTTCACATTCATCCCTTCACCAGTAGCTGCAGACTTAATTAATTTTCCTCTTTAAAATATTCTGGGTTTTTTACCTGATTGTTTGCACCACAGACAGATGGCTCAGGGAAGATAAACTTCGATGAGTTTCGACACCTCTGGGACAAGATTAAAAGCTGGCAGGTATTGCTGCTATTCACAGTGCTGTTCTTCACAACTTCTGCAGCACAAAAGCTCATGTAGGAAAACCAGACCTCTCTACTTATGCTACAACAAAAAGAAAAGCTAAAAAATACTGCAAATTAGCTTCTAAAAAGAGAAGTAATGTCTCTCCTCATCCTACTCACAGCCTAAGCAAATAGCCTGAATCTCGGAAGCTCCAGCACTCATCTAAGGACTTCCCCCATGAGAACAGCACAGAGACATATAATTTGAAGGAGAGTGATGGGAGCTAGAATAAGGCCTCACAAATAGCTCAATTAGGACAATCAAGAGACAGGATTACAGCATAAACTCAAGTCAAACAAGGACAGTCTCTAGGGGAGAGCTTTTTGCTTGTCACAGCATGGATCTAAATTATTTTACTTTGTGACTGAGGGGCTTGGTAGTAACAACCCAGGCTGCCCAGCAGCAGCAATATAAGGCAAAAGGCAAAGCCTGCAAGTGCCCGAGGCACACATCCCATACCCAGTCAGTGGGTATGTTCAACAGAAGTACAAGTTTTTATTTCCATTGTTTATTTTTTTCTTTTTCCAGAAAATTTTCAAGCGTTACGACACAGATCATTCGGGAACCATTAACAGCTATGAGATGCGCAATGCAGTCAATGATGCAGGTACTTGTCCTGGTGTTCAATGCCCAACAGCCTAAGAAACCTTATTCTGATTCATCTGTCACAGGATGAAATCAGGAACACAGGAATCTGTCTTTTAAAGAAACACCCTAAAGAAATTAAAAAATCCTTTTTTCCCCAACAGAGCTTAGAATCATAGAATAATTTTGGTTGAAAAAGGCTTGATATCAAGTCCAACCATTAACCTAACACTGCAAAGTACAACACTAAACAATGTGCCTATGCACCACATCTACACGTCTTTTAAATACCTCCAGGGATGGTGACTCAGCCACTTCCCTGGGCAGCCTGTTCCAGTGCTTGACAATCCTTTCAGTGAAGACATTTTTCCTAATATGCAATCTAAACCTCTCCTGGTGCAACTTAAGGCCATTTCCTCTTGTCCTACCACATGTTACTTGGCAGAAGAGACCAACACCCACCTCACTACAACCTCCTTTCAGGTAGTTGTGAAGAGCCATGTTTGTTTTGCCAACCAAATAGATCTCTTCAGCTCCTTAAACTTTCCAGTGAATGATGATCTGTAGTCTTAAGGATCTTCCACTTTGGGTCCTGCTCTCCAGGAGGACCAGGGAGTACCTAAGACATTTGCCCTCATTTAAGCTGTGGAGTGTAAGTAACAAGCTGTTTGTGTAAGTAACACACAGAGAACAGTGGAAAACCTTCAACCTTACGTGTACAGTCACTGAAACTGAGGCAGAGCAGGTCAATGTCCAAGTTTGCATCAGATGCAAATGGATGAAGATTTCTTGATTCCTGCTCATGTTTCTCAGTGGCACTAAGTCACTTTGGGCTCAGTCTCCTCATCTACCTGTGCAGTAAGAAGTGAAGTATTTTTGCAAAAGTTGCAGTTAATGAAATTCATCCTGCAAAAAGAAGCTTTTGACTTTTCTTGCTTATTGTCTCAAGCACATTGGTGTGCTTTCTTTCCCTGGACAGCAGGCCTCCCCCACCAAATGACTATCAGCTGCTGTTTTTCTAAGGGATCTAAAAGGTTCTTTAATCAGAAAATTTGTAGCATGACTATAAACCTAAATGTTATTATTTCAGTGACACTTGATCTTCAGTAGTATTTTAGCACATCAGTTACCTGTTCATCGCAGAAAAGAAACAGATGGCTATCATGTACTTCCTATCATGTACTATCCTTCGCTAAGGAAAAAAACCACAACTGGATTTGGGCTCCTGCTGCAGTACAATTACGGGTCATTTTGATTTTCCAGGTTTCCATTCTCACCAGGAAATTTGACAATGTAAAAAAAAAATTAAATATTTAAATACTTCCTGCCCTGACTTTAGGACTAAGAACAGATTTTGCAATTAAAATGTCTTAGTCTTATAGCATGTAGGCTGTGCATGACCTTGCATTTAGCCAACAAGTAGCATTACCCAAATCCCGAGAGACCCTTTACAAATTGTGGTCGCACGCTGCAGCAGTCGGTGCCACAGTTTGGTAATGCCACACCCAGGAGTTACCTCCTTATCTATTTTTTGACTATTGTGTAATTGTGTTTTCACAGCAGCCTCCTCCTATGTTTTTGTCACCCAGTTTTTGCAGCTTTGCTCTCATCAGGCTCAGCTAAGCTGCGAACTTTTCGGTGTAGTCCTCTCCTCTTTGTATTTACAGCATGAGGTAACTCAAATACTATTGGCCCTCCCAAATCATAATTTCAAAATGCTACTCTTGTTTTAAGAAACCAGCTGGATGCAGGGAAGCTCCTTATAGCTTTTATTTGACTGCTGCAGCAGTACACTCCAGACCGAGCCTCAGCTGGGCCTGAAAAGCGCCTATGGCCAAACCTCTCCTGGAGGCCTGACCAGCACCAGCGCTTCACAGAATCACAGAATCACAGAATTCTAGGGTTGGAAGGGACCTCGAAGGATCATCTAGTCCAACCCCCCTGCCAGAGCAGGGTCACCTAGAGTACATCACACAGGAACGCATCCAGGCGGGTTTTGAATGTCTCCAGCCAAGGAGACTCCACAAACTCTCTGGGCAGCCTGTTCCAGTGCTCCGTAAGTACCCCAGCCACGGCCCAGCTGTGCTCCCTTTCTGGTCCTTTACAGGGTTTCGGCTGAACAACCAGCTCTACGACATCATCACCATGCGCTATGCCGACAAGAACATGAACATTGACTTTGACAGCTTCATCTGCTGCTTCGTGCGCCTGGACGCCATGTTCAGTGAGTGGCTGCCCCGATTTTACTGCGCTGCTTTCCCCTCCCTGCCCACAAAATGCACTGTCATACCCAAAGCACTGCTGTCTATGTACACCTGTAAGAATTTATGTGTGTAGAGAATCTAAAATGACAGCCATCCATTCAAACACAAAAGAAAATAAGCCACTGCATTTCTCTTTGTATTAGCTAAGGAAAAACATAGCTGAAATACTTGCTGGCCACATAAATAATACCTGCTTCACAAGTTTGCATAACACAGCGGGAACGCCGCTTGGTTCGCTGTATGGCATCACCTTTACACACACAGTAATTTAATCTACTCCATATATTTTTGTTTCCTTGCTTCAGGAGCTTTCCACGCCTTTGATAAAGACGGAGACGGCATCATTAAGCTCAATGTCCTGGAGGTAAACTGCTTTATGCCAGTATTTATAACACAGTGTCACAATACTAAATTTTAATCATATTATACATTGTACATGTTCCCAAGGGAGCCTATGAGAGTTGGTCTGAAATTGTCATCCAACTGGCAGCCTGCAAAACCTCCTAAAAATTTTGCTACCGATTTTACATGGAAAATACCTGTATCCATGATCTGCCAGCGACAGTTGCTCCATAAGACTCCAGTTGGTGCTGAAGGGCACAGCTGCAGACTCTTCATACCATCTTTAAAGTGACTCAAAAAACTTTTGAGATTTTTTTTTACGAGGCAATTTAAATCAAACATACTGATAGAGCATTAACTGATAATGGGGTTTAACATAGTTCTTTACCTTTTAAAAATCTTATTATGAAGACTAAGAAAGTTTCCACTTAAAAACATTCTTTTCTGCTAGGGAGACCATAAAAAACCCTTCACTTTTTGCAAGGGAAGGAGGAATAGGACCAAAAAGCCTAAGACAAAATTCCCCACTGCCACTATGCTTCATACTAAGAGTCAGCAAGCAGCTGCCTTTCAGCTAGAGGTCGCGGTGTCCCAATACAATTTGTTGGAAGATGCCAACAAGTCTTCCATCTTTTAATTCTAACTCTTTTTTTCAGTGGCTGCAGCTCACAATGTATGCATAACACCAGAGCCAGTGGCCACCGTCATCAAGAACAGACGCAAGGCTGCTGTTTTGAGTAACTAGCTCCGTTCATCCCTAAGTGCAAACAAGAGCATTTCCCAATTACGTGCTTCACTTGCCAAGATAAACAGCTCATGAGGAGAAGCCCTTGGAAAAAGAAATAACCATACTCCAGTAGGCAGACCAGTGCGTGTATTCTGTAACTAATTTTACAACTTCCTGACAGCTTCCTTTGGGCAATGAGGATTAATTTATTAATGACTGAACTAAGCTTTTTCTGCACGGTAAAGACATGGAGCGTGCATTATTCTTCTGCTTATGCTGACAACTGGAAAAGTCTTCCCTCAAATCAGACCAAACCGGGACTGTATCTGAACTGTGGAAGTCAAGAGGTGTTTACTATCACCCTGTAATTAGTCATTAACTCTTTGTCCTGCTATTGATACTACCATTTCAGCCTCTTCATAATGTTGACTGAATATTTCACATGTGATTGTGCTCAATTACATTAATACTATGCATCCCAATCACTTACATCACTAAAGAGATGGTAGTGCAGGATGGTTCTCTGCTATCCTATAAATGTGGAAGGCACAACAGACTGCAAAACTGAGGTACTGCTTGGTCTAGTGCCTCAGCAAAAGTATCGGAAATGAGCGATTTGCTCTGTTTTACTATCCTCATAGTATCTTAATCATTGGACATTTTAAATGTTTTTTATTTTAACTGCATTCTCTGGAACGCTGAGGAAGTTGTTTTCCATTTGAAAGAAAACCTCTTACACATACAAATGTCTGTATCTACACAGACACTCCATCTCCTACTCCTTCCAGGATCCTGTTTCCTAACAGTATCGTGTATTTCTTTATTGTAAGAGGTGACTTGTAGCAGAATCAGACACTATGATAGCATGACCACTCTGGGAAGATTATTAGAATGTGTAAGTACAGTTAGTTTAATTGAACTGAGAATAAAATCAACAGGATTTGGGCCTAAACTTTAGGATTGTCTTTTGGTTTTATTTTGAAAGAACAGAGGAGGATGAAATAATGAGCACTCTTCCCTTAACCTCCTGAATATACAGCAGCTTTTGGAGTTTTATGGCTAGCATGAAATCAGCTTAATATCTCAGTATCTCAAACATGTGCCAGTTTGCTCCTTGAATGTATTAAGAAAAAAAAAAAGCAAAAAGCACTTGAACTTGAGAGGTGCCATCATTACCAGCTTTAAGGATAACAGGCTTGCAGAACTGGTCAATTGTTAATCAATATAAAAATGGCAGGAAAAACAAAGTGTGCAGCAAGAGGTGTGAAGAGGCCAGACTTTCTCAGGAGAACCTTCTACTTAGTTCTCTACTGGTGAAAAGTAACAAAGCAATCCACTATTGTAAAGCAGAATTGTAAAAACAAACATAGCATCCAGTCAAAGCTTTTCTGGTAAGTAGCACATTTAACTAAAAGGTCACTAATAAACAGAAAACCTTTTGACTATAAAGTTCTTAATTGTTGTCTTGCACTTCAGCTTATTCTGAAAAAGTAAGGAAACCCTATAGTTTATCTAAAGAAGAGTTCTTCTCCCTTAAATTCAGCTTTGTTTTAACCCAAGTTGCATTTTTAAGACGACTGTAACACTAGGAGCTCTGGGTTCCAGCCATGCATTATCTCCAATAAGCTATTAGTTTCCATGCAAAATATATGGCAGAGATGCTCTTAGTTGGGATGTTCAGAGTGAAACAAAATCTACCAGTCAAAAGATCAAAATCAGGATTTTTGATTGGCAACTCAAAACTGGTCCTTAAAGCCCTGGTGAGTGAACTACCAACAGGCCTAGAGAACTTCCCTTTGCAAAGGGGCGTGAAGCAAGGGAGTCGGCATGTCATCCTGGAGGCACCAGCTGGATGGACAGTTTCCATTTCCCCTGACAAACTAGGTCTGAGATTCCTGCACACTTGGAGCAGAAACTTGAAGCTCCAGCACTGGCGGGAATGTTGCAAAGTGGCCTGTCTGACTTTATCCAGTCCTCTTAAAATTGGAAAAAAATCCAATTTTACCAAATTCTGTGAAAGAATTGTTGTTATCGTTTGAGGGGGCACAGGCAAAATTTATGGTATCAATAGGAGCTAGAGAAAGGGTGGAGTCTAGGACCCTGAGGGAGGGGGAGCAAAACAGTATGGTCAGTATTCCCTCCCATTTCCTGCCATAAAGCCAGGTGGGTGTGAAGTTCACCCTTTCCTGCTCCCTTCTTCCACTGCACTGGGAAGTCTGGGGGAGCAGATCCTGCTCCTTTGCCATCAGCTCATCAGGTGCTCTGCAGGATCTGAATCCATCAGCTGCAGTGAAGAACTTTGAACCCTTTTCCCATGTCAGCTTTGCCACCAGGAACTTTCAGGCACTCATACCAACAATCACAGAGATTGGGTTTTGCAGATATATATATTTGTGTATTTTGTTCCTTCTCCCACGTGTTACTCTCCCTTCCCTGTTCTATTAAACCTGTTCTGGTTTTAACTTCCAACCTTTAAGTCTCTCTGCCTTATTCCCCTGTTATCTTTCCCTGGGTGGTTGGAGGGGAGTGACAGAGAGCAATTCCGTTCTCTGGGTTGTGGCATGCCCTGACCACTAAACCTAGGCAATCATTCTGTTCAAAACAAGGAAGAATCAGACTGACAAACCATAACAATATAAAGAACTTTTATTTTTTTTTCCCCCTCTTCTTTTTTCTTCTTTTGCTGTGTAAAGTTTCATTATTAATGCTCACAGCTTTGAACCAAAGTGAGAGAAGAAAACCGAGGTCAATCTGTGCACATGTTCTACACAGCTTAAATTATTAAATATTCAGTCATGTTGTTTTATTCCACTTCCATTCTTCACAAGGACTGTTTTAACACTTACAGCAAAACGAAATCTGAGAAGCTGGCAGGTGCGTATTACAGAAACCTACACAGTTTACTCTTTAACTATAATGCATTTTACAAACAGTAGCTGAAACCGATTCCTTATCCTTCCTCACATATTCTGCAATTCTGAGCAACTTAGACTGCAAATGATAGTACTGTGTAAGCCTGAAAAACAAGATTCATCTATACCTGTGTTCTAATTCAAAAGAAGGGAAAACATTTTCTCAACGCCACATTTTGTTCTGGGAACCTGCAGTTTATTGCAAGTTTTCAGTTATCATTTACCTTGATTTGGCATTATTGTACAGTTTGGAAATGTGCATTAAGAATTGCACTACTTCTTACTATTTTGCAGAAGTCAGCTCATGTGTTGATAATACGTTTAAAGTCTGCAATCCACACGTAAGTGACACAAAGCAAGCAGAAGCTGGGATATTTAATGCATCTTCGTACCAACAGATGCAGTGGTTTTCTCTCCAGCCCCTTCTATATAAAGAAGCAGCAGTGTTAGGCCATAGAGTATCTTGCACTGGCAGTTAGCTGTTATTTTTCCCTGTGATTTGAAGGATGAAGGAGCAACGAATATAGACCAGTCCTAGTGTTGTCTTATCATTTAATACATGTGAGGCTGTTGGGATTGGGGAAGGCTAAGCTTTGCAGCACACGTGAACTTTGATCATTTTATGCTACTCATGCCCATGGGCATGAGCTTGGGCAGGACTTGGTATGCCTATGGCACGAGTTCCAATGCTTTTGAAGAGTGTGATGTAACTGGTTTCAGTAGAGCCTGGCCCATTCTTTACATCATAAAAGCGTACAATGCCTCTGAGCTTAATAGGCACAATGTCAGTCCTGCTAAGAGGAAAATGGTGGCTTAGCCCCCAGAGGGCCTGCCATACCTAGTCAGCCACGTAACAAGTCCAGAGCTCATTATTTAACAATCGACTAATAAAATAAACAAACTTAACCACAAAATAAATCATCACTCCACTCACTCTTCCACTCACAACTTTTTATTTCCATAACAAACAAACTGAATACAAAAATAGTCCTGAAACAGCTTCAGGTGTGCAGTACTGCTTTTCGTGTAAATATTACTCTGTTAAAGTTCACAAACAGGCTGCCTCCCCAAGGCTATTACACTCTTCAGCCAGAGGTCTTACAGGAGACAAAACCTTAAGTTGCAAGATCAGAGAGGACCTCATTAATGGCTCCCAAACCAAATACATTAGTTTGTCAGATCTCTTCTGCAATTGCCTCTGGAAGAAGTGAACAGCCAGCAGCGAAAGCTGCACTGAATTCCAGCTGAAAAATCAGAAACCTTCCCAAAGAACTCAAGAGAAGTCTGGGGATTTCCACAGCTGGACAGCAACTTCATAGTAAATCCTTTTAACATACCCTCATGACAAAACAGCACAGCATTTTCCTTTGAGCCTCTGAGCAATTTTTAAAGTTGTTTTTAATTTATGAAGCAAAATTTTATAAACACTCATGCATCTCTGCTATTTTCCTGGCTCTTACCCATTTCAAGATTTTTACAATATATCTGAAATGACCTACAAAGTACCAAACGACACCCCTGATAAAGGTAATGCTGGATTTCAGAAGGCCAGACTTTTCAGGAGGACTGTTTTCAAGTACAGATAAGGAAATATCATGGACTACAAGAAAAGGAAGTCTGCTTCCACCAACTAGAAAAGATAAATCCAACAAGCAAATAGGAATGCAAATAAAATGTAATAACTGTGTTTGTTGCAACAGCTATTGAGAAAGATTTTTAAACGTTCCTGAAAACAGCTGAAAGAATGTGAAGAATCACAAGGAAGAAGTAATAAAATCCACTCTTACACACCATTTTTCAGAATGCTACAATCACTTCACATGCTTGTCCTCAGGACACACACCTCCACACCTTCACTTCAAGCACATTCCATGAAGGACAGCTTGAGATGTTCACATTGTTTATGCCACACTTTTACATGCTCCCTCATTGTGGTTCAAAATAAACCCAGAAGAACTCTTGAATATCAGTAATTTTGGAAATGGTTTAAGTATTATGCAGTCTTCTGCTTTTAGGTCATGAAAAAAACAAATACTCTCAGGGAGTTTAGAGCAATACAGCCTGCATCAGAAAACATTTACATTGCTCAAAGATTTCCCTGAACTTGATTCTTTCTTGAATTGCTTCATCCACAGACCACAGAAAGAAAGAAAAAAACCCAAACAAACCCACAAACACGCACCCCAAAAAAACAAAACAAAAACACCCTCAAAACAACCTGGGGGCTGAGCCACATATTGAGTTTTTTCCTTGCCAACAAACAGCTTAATAAAAAAATCCAAAATCACCACAAAAGCATTGGAAACTCAGAGATTCCCACATCTTTCAAGCAGGATGCTACTGCATCTCGTTCCTATTCTACTCCTGTCTCTCACAAAAAAATCACTCATGTCAAGCCATTACAGAGAAATTATGCTTCTCTGCTAAGACAATACAAAAACAGCGTGTTTTAGAGAAGGCCCTGAAGTTCCTTGATCTGATGGCAGTGGAACATCCATGGGCTTTCCTCAATCACTTTCTTGGCCTAGAGAGGCTTTATAGCCAAAGAATGAGGCTATAACACTTACTTGGTCTATGGCTGGCATACCAAGCCTCAAAGTAGTTATAAAAGTCCAGTAAAAATAGTACATTCAATTTGTTTGAAAAAGCTCTGGGTTCATTTATAAGCAGATCAGTTTTGACACTGAGCTGTCGTGACCTTCTGTTATATTTGAAGGAAACATCTGCTTTTTTTTATCCTGAGCGGCAAGTTAGGCAAAAATGAACACAAAACCCCTTGTCAGATTAGTCTCATTGTTTAGGACAGCTTTTTGCTAAATTAGTGTCATTACGGGAGAGCCAATTGCAAACACAAGAAGTACATTTCATTAAACTTAACGGGTAAATTTTCCACCCCAAGGGACACCTGCAGAGGAATCCTGACACGTAGAACCAGTTTCCCCCTTTGCACTGGCTTCTCTGTGGTACCTTCTGTGTAGAAGGTACCTTAGTAGAAACAAGACTTTCACACACAATATGCATTTCCTCAGCTTCTGCTTGAGAACTTTAGACTTTAAAATCCTTTAAAATCTTGCTCCATTCTTTCCAGTTGAGTTTTTGTGAAGTTGGTATAGCCCAAGCCAATTAAGCCAGTTCACAACAGAAACAAAACAGTACCTAAGCGGATGCACTTAGACAGGCAGTGCCTTTGCATTTCTCTTTAGTTTGCTGTGCCGTGAAGATACGGGACTGCAAAGCTCAATCACCAAGATTCCAACTAAAATGAGTCATGCTGGTATTTAACTAAAACAAAAGCTGACACCATTTTTTTCCTGTACATAAGGACCTATATTTAAAAAGACTAAGATTGCAAAGCACATGAGTGGAGCCACTGTTCTGGCTGTTTTGCTGCTACTGGCATACCTCTCAAGAAATAACTGCTTTCCTCCAAATAAACAACATACTTCAGGAGGTACAGTATCTAGGGCAGTCTGTCACTGTATATATTGTGCCATTTATAGCAATTTTTACACAAGGAATAAAAAATAAATTAGAATTAACATTAAACATTAATTTATTACAGTTCTCCATAAAATACCTCCTCTTTTTATGAAGAAAGTAAAAATGTACACTGGATATTTGGGTTACATAGTTAGAATCTGTGATATCCTGGTTTGCAGAATTTTATTAAAATCGGCTAAAAAAATTGGATACAACATAAAATCAGACACATTTTAAGACATTTAACAGGCTTCAAGCTGAGTTTGCAAACACCAGCGCCTATTGTAATCTAAGCTCTCAACACCCCTCTGGACTTCCCAAAGACTCTCAGACTATGATTCTTAAAAAAACCACAAACAGATAAAACAAACAACAAAAAAACAAAGCAGACAAAAGGAGGGAATATTCTTATCTGTCAATGAATTAGAAACTTGCAAGAATCTTCCATTTGGGCCAAGTCTTAACTGACCAGCCTTATTTCTAAGAGTGCAACACAACCTGCAGCCTCTGTAGCAAGGCATTTCAGCTCCACTCTGTTTTTTGCATTCCAAGTGGGAAAAGAAAGAGGAAAGACTGGAGTAAGAAATTGATGTTGTTTGGAATAATTCTGACATACAAAATTGCTTCCCAATGTGGGAGGTGAAAAGTTTCATGAGTCAATCCTGCTGTCATCATCAGCATGTCTTTCAATGTGTCCTACAGCATCCTAGAAAAGAATCATAGAGAAGTCAGTTAAAAATAATAATTTTAAAAAATAATTACAAAAAGCATTGCAAAAGATTGTTGAAGCCTCAGTGAAAGTGATATTCTGAACAATATACATTTTTTGGTTTAAAGCTTCTAAAATAAAATTTAAAAAATAATTTTAAAAGTATCAATGCCAAGATATTAGATCACATCTGTAAAGAACCTCCCATACCACATGATTCAAGGCGAATAAAAATGGGCTTCCTTTCTGACTAGAAGAGCATATAAAATAAATACATCATATCCAAAGCCAGTGCTTAAAGAGAAATTAAGGATTCTACTTTATTTCTTAGTTTTCAAAGAAACCTCCTTCTATTGTGTATTTTGAAAAGCATTCAACAGAAAGGTAGTTTATACTGCCAAAGAGTAAAATGTGGACTTTATCAATCAGTCTGTAGGTAACAACCCTCCTTCCACCCACCACCCAACCCTTTCCACATCACGTAATCCAACTCTTTGGCCTTCTTTATTTTTTTCCCATTTGTGCTAACATTTACTCAGAAACTTATGCATTATTTATTTAAAGATCGTTAGCAAAACCAGTCCCATGTGAGAAATAAACAGCATCAGCATCCACAACAATGAAGGGGGGTAGCGATGGATAAAAACTAAGAGGATAAAAAACCTGTTTGTTCATCTTAAAAATAATTTTTTCCTACAAAAACTTAATACCAGCTTGAGTATAGTTATCAGAATTTCTTCTAATATTTCAAGAGTTTGACTATTTCCATGTAATATTTTAGGATCAAACTGTTTTAAATTGAGCATATCTCAAGTTATCATACTTAGCTGCACTCTTTATCTGTCAGAGGTTGAACTGAACCCTATTAGCCTTGTATGACTGTGCCTGCATGCAGTTAAGCCTGTCAAGACTAGAAGAATTTAACTCTTTTTAAGAGAAATGGGATCAAGTCCTACAACTGTGGTGATATAAGGTACTTTATACTACCAAATACAACCACCTTAGTTCAACCACATACCTGTTTGGAACCTTTCCTGGAAGTAAAGAAAGCATCACAGTTCTTCCAACGACATTTTAGGGTCTGAAAATTTGGGTTGGTGTGGTCAGTTAGCAAGTGTTGTTTCAGATGGTCCACAACTCCAAAGATCAATGAACATCCATGCCACTGGTAGAAAAAACATGGCAGAATAAGCAAGGGAAAAAGAATTTTATCTAATGCTTTTCTTCTTGCAAATTCACAATATTCTACCAAGACCGTTCACACACATACCACCTCCTGTAACTTTTTAATCTTATTCCATTTCCATTCTCAGTGGTCTCTATTCCTTTAATTGCAGATCTACAGAGATTCTTCTCACCTCTAGCCAAGCCTAAACCATCAGCAAGAATGGCAGGAGGAAGAGAAGAACTAAGCCTTTAGAAGATTTCAGCTTACCTGAGATGGAGTCATTGGAAATTTAATTAAACGTATTTAGCAGAGTAAATCAGCTTTTCTATGTCACTCAGCTGAAGTTTTTAGTTTAACAGTTACATGTCACTATCTAAAAATTGCCAGAAAGAAAAATAATTTAAGATGCTACTATTAACTTGCCCAAAAGAATACACATATACTAAAGACTATGAAAAATGGAACTAGTGATACATATTTATACTTAAAATGTACATATACATTTAAAAATATTATTGAATTATCATAAATTGAAAGTCAAGTTATCCAAGACTGAGTAGTGACCACGCCCAGAAAATTAGTCTAAAAACTGTAACAAGAGAAGGCTAAAAACTTTTTGCTCATTACCCAGCAACGATAATTCTGCATCAGATTAAGCCTCACAGCTCTGACACTGCCATCATAGCATCCAGTATAGATCTATAAAAGAAACATTTATGGAGAAACAAGCTAAGAATAATAGAAAAACAACATGTAGTACAATTTTAAAGGAGGCTTCAGTGTAGAGTATATTAGGTGAAAAAAAGAATATCGACATGCCAGGCTTCTAAATTTAAGAAAAACAGGTCTAACCTAATTATTTTAAAATTCACACTTATAGTTTACAAAAAACTATTAATGAATAAGAAAAGCTTCCATAACTATTGTTGATCGTGTAATGTGTACAAAAGTTCAGAAAACTTTAAAATATGTTACTACCCACTGAAGTGAAAAAAAAATAATTAGGTGTAAATGTCAAGTTGAATATACTTCCAGGACTTCACCAGTTACATATATAACAAAAACAGATGGAGAGCAAGAACATCAGAATTTCAGAAAGACTGATGAAGATCCTGAAAAAGTAGGCAAGATGACATCTTAAACACTTCTGTTAGGCAAATGTTATACTGTTTGTTGCCCTTTGGAAAAAAAAGGATGTCAGATGCTCGTAATCACATAAAGAACATTCATAGTAAAAGAAGTCCTCACATAATACAGAAAACTCTGCAGGCTGAAGATTTCATTTGTTATTTTTGTTCAAGTCTTTTTTGTCTCTTGGAAATTTGTCACTAGGATACAACAGCCAATTTGCTGTGTGTAAGAGACTGCCCTTTACTATTAAGACTACTACAGAAAATTATAATCTTTCACTCATCACTAAGCTTCTCTTCTGAATGCTTCTTTGATTTGAGACTGCCCAAAACAGACTATGGCTGGAGGACAGTTCAAGCCTCAGACTGTAAGCACAAAGCCTGAATGCACTTGGCTCTCAGTCTTCACTCACATGAGAGGTGAAGCTTTGGCAGTATGTATTCCAGTTAGTAGGAGATCAGTTCTGTTAGACTTCATTCTTCTGTTAATACAGATCATGACTATACCTCTTATTTTACAATCTGAAAGAAAGTTTGCAAACAAATTCCTACACATTCAGGCAAATTAGTGCTTTTAATGGCTATTTAAGTAAGTTATTTATCCAGAAGTGCTTCTGAAACCTGCAGGGCAGATGCATGAAGAAATCTGTACACCTAAATCAATTGCATACCTTTATTTAGGTTCTACCAAAGGTTACTAGACATTTGACTGTGGATGAAGTTTTCTCTAGCATCTGTGTGACTCTTTTGAGTAAAAGTCAAATAGGATTAGTGCTTGAAAAGAGGGAATATTTTACTATTTCTAGATTTTTCATTTCAGTCATCACTGTAAACAGAACTATAGTTTTAAGACTACAGTAAGCTAGAAGGTAATTTTTCCCCAGACAATATGACATAAATGCAAAGTTGTTACAGCAACTTGATTTCTTGGCTGACATTTCTAAGTTGTTCTTAGTCAGACAGCAGGTTGATTTAATCATTAAAATTATGAAAAATCATTAAAAAATTAAACTGTCTGGTATATGCTTGTGGAAATTACAACTTTCCCTTTGAGACCAATGAAAAGAAGGAAGTTACCATGCTCTTATGGATGGTCATACACATGATCATATCTGTGTGGCCTCCATAGACTTGCAAGCGATCGTGTGACTTGAAAGAAACAGAAACAGAGATTTAAAAGCATGAAAGTTAATAGCCATTTTTGACAGACATGCAAATGACAATGCTTCCAAGAGCAGTTTCCTGGGTAGCAACTAAACTCCTGTGGTGGAATCCAATCTCCATAGCCACCATGAAAGCTCACTTTTGCTTACATTACTTCTGCGAGTCTTTTTGTCCACCTAAACACATGGTCTTTCAGCAGACAAAACTAATATTTCCCCACTTTTCTGAGCTATCACTGTCTTAGGATAACCAGGTTCTAAAAAAATGGTTATATTATTTAAAATCAATGGGTTTTGGCTGGTGAGACAACTATGTATTCTGAGTGACAAGAAAGACAGGGATGGGCCAGAGACCAATAAGCACAAAGAAGACTCCTATTTGTCTTCAAAGTAATTAATTAACACATATTAAGTAAATGTCATTAGTAATAATCTATTTTCTTACCTGTAGTTCATAAACACGAACAAATTTATCTAGACATGCTGTCACCATCACTTTCCCAAGAATGTTTACAACCGTTACTGCGTGGTTATGGCCTTTATAGATCCGTACCAGCTCTCCAGTCTGCCTCGAAAAAAGCAAAGGCAAATAGGTGTTTGGGTTTTTTGGGGGGGTTTGTTTGGGGGTTTTTGTTTGTTTGTTTGTTTTTGTTGTTGTTTTGGTTTTGGGTTTTTTTCTGTTCTTTTTTAAAAAACAAAACAAAACAGTTTTATCTAACCTAGATGGGGTAGCTAGCTTCAATGCTCACTACTCAAAAAATGGAAACACCCTTATTAGGCTTCCATTTCCTGTGAAGGCATTTCTGCATTATGATCAAATACTATTAATCCTTTTCTTTGCCAATGTTAACATTGAGCCATATCAATACAATGGAAACACATGCCACTATGAAAAATATCTAATTCTGTTTCCATCATTAGTTACATGTTCCCACCTATCCTAAAACTAGTACTGTGTTATTAGTACTACCAGTATTTATGTAGCCACAAGGACCAGTGAGCAAATTTAGCTAAATACACAGAAATACACATTTTTTTTGGTCAATTTAAATTTACCTCTGATAAGTTTCTTAATGTAACTTATTGCGCAGCTACATGAATGCTTCTGCTAGCACAGGGGAAAGATAGTGTGAAAGATGGAGGGGAAGGCTAGAGACAAAGCATTTGTGACAATATAACAGCTTTTGAACCAGCAAATTTGGAACACTGTTTGTGTTCCTCAAGTTTTTTCCTGTAATAAAGAAAATCTTCCCCAAGAATATCTCATATAGCTTTGCTCTGAACCCTTTCCACATTATCAGCACATTTGTAGCAGTATTTGCAAAAGCAAGATCCTCAGATAAACAGGCATTGTGTATCATATTACAAGAGTCAGCATGGTTATGTATCCCCTGCATGCCTCCTTAGTTAGCTATAGCACGTAGTCATATGAACAAAATCATATGACTTTCTTTTCTGGACGCAGTTTGCCCCACCAGTCAAATAAAAATTCTGGAAATATTGACTTCATAGCACAGAAATTCACTGTCTTAATAGCAAAAGTCATTCCAACTTTATATAAATATAATAATGACTTACATGAATGTTGTGGGCATGGACAGACTGATCACTGGAGCCACTGAATACCAGATCATTCACCACCTTACAAAATAAAAAATAATTTATTTTTGTAATAAGTATGGAAATTGGCTAGCAAAACACTAAGATGCTGTTCAGTTTAAAGTTGTGCTGTAATATTTCCTAAACTTGACATCCGTAAAATCAACAGAGTATGAAAAAAAAGCACACACTGAGTTCTTTACATAAGAGCTAGAATATGTACTATGCTATCCTAATAATGACTTTTGACACTTCACAGTTGACCTTAGAAGCTGTTAACTTGCAGCCCACCAGGATAACACATCCTGCCTATGGACTACTTGAGCACAGCTCAGCAGATCAAGGACCAACAAACTGAATGCAGAATGCTGCTCTCCACATGCACAGAAAAGCCCATTGTTTCCTGGAAATATTAGATGTGATGTGTACTTATATTCTGGTCACCTAAGACAGACAAGTGCTGATCTGGACAGGAAGCTTAACAGATCCATCGTGGATCAAGAAGGGATCACTGTATGCTGCCATGCAAACAGGACTAGAATAGTCCACAGGGCAAAAAAGCCTCTGCCACTGCACCATAATCTCTAAAGTGACAAATACAATTTATGGAAATCATCTCCTGCCTGTTACATGATGGTGGTCACAACAAAGCAGTTGGACAACAATATGTTCCGGCTTATCATCTCAGGAGCCAGAAACATGTAAACAAGTGTTAGTGATTCTTCTATTAAAAAAAAAGAATACTTCTCTACAGTTACATTTTTTCCCAATTTCCTCTGAGGTTTGTACAATCGGGGTAGGTAAAAACTAGCTTCATCTTTTCCCCAACCTTCCCTCTGTTGCCAAACTCACATTTCAAGATTCCCTGAATCTTCTAGCATGAGATAAACATGCTTCCTACACACATACCCCCAACAGTTTTTCTGGGAACATGAGATGTGGCAGCCACCACAGACAATTTTTCTACCAAATTACTCAGTTTTTATCATTTGAAGTAGAGAAATACTCTACTTCCTACCTCAATCTACTCACTATTAGATGAGAAATCAAAAGAAAAACCGTACCATTCTTTGTCAAAAACATATTTTCAGAAACACTTGCCTTCATGCAGAGTATAGTCTTGCTGTGACCTTCTAGGGTTCTGAGAAGCAGCCCATTCCGTGCATCTCGCACGCTGATGGTGCAGTCGTAAGAGCCTACTACCAACAACTTGCGTGCTCCTTCCTGAGCTGTGGCTAGACAGCTCACTGCTCTAGGGCCATGGCATTCAAAGGTATCAACCTGCTTGTTGTTCTGTTGAGGGAGGAAAAAATAGTATTTAAGAATTAAAACTTTGCAATGACACCGATTAGACCACTGAGTGCTTTTTGTGTTGTTATCACACCTGATTTCAGTTTAGTAATACACCATTTCAACAGTGGTAAGAGTTGCATCTTAACAACTAAGTTTCCAGATCAAGGAAATAACTTCTTATGTTAGGCTTTGATTTTGTATCTTTTAAAAAAGCATTTCATTATTTAGCAAAGGTCCAGTAAATGTTCCTTCTGAGTGAGAGAAATGAAAGGAAAGTGTTACGAGAAAATGCAAAAAAGGATAATTTGTAAGGTTAAAATTGAGAAATTAGTTGAAGATCCATGAAAAAAAAAATCAGAAAAATAATTTTTAAATAATGATTTTTATTCACTGTTAGATATCATGAGGACTGCTGATTAAACCTCTTTGCCAGAAAACCATGTAAATGAGTCTGTCCTATAACTGCAAATGGAGCAGGTAAAACCAGCAACACACTAAAGTTTCTCACACTACTTTGATGGGCAAGAGAGGAGGATTCACAAATAATCAACCCTATCAGAAAACTCTCATGACACATTACTAGTAGGCCAGGTGGAACCTTAAAGAAAAACGTGACAACAATACAGCAGTTAAGAGAAAGGTAACAAGAGGGAAAGGGAGATGAGACAGCTTCACGCACCGACAAAATAAAGGACCAAAAGGGGCCTGTCCTGGTTTGAGCAATTTCTTTTAGTAATTTTACTTTTCAGTTAAGTATCTTCTAAGTAATTGCTCTTGCTGAAAAGAATGGCATGTTTTTCAGTCAGTGTCTGCCTCTAGGACATGTTTATAGTTACTGGTAGAGAATGGGACGCAAAACCGAGGTCACTGCTTGGTTCTGCTGAACATCTTATGCTCTGGAAACAAGGGGGAGCAAAGGGGTCACACCTGCGACCCTCCTGTGGGGAGAAGCAGACCGGACAGGTGACCAAAATTGACCAAACGAAGTACTCCATCCCATACATGTCACACTCAGTATAAACCCGAGGGATCACGAGGGTCAAGCTCTCTTCATCCATGGCCAGTGTCCTGAGAGGACTCTGCCCGTTCATTTGCCCTTGATCCTGATCCATGCATTCCCAACTCCGTGTGTTCCTGCCTCCAGCTCCAGTCTGTCACTGACTCCAGAAGCCCAGTCTGGGACTTTCTCAGGGCTGCCCTGCAGCCTCAGTGGTGATGTGAGCGGTACTGGGGTGGGGGGAGCACAATACTGGTTTTGTATACATTTGTACATATTTAATTATTTTCTTTTTCATCACTACTATTTCATTAAGCTTTGTCGTTTAGTTTCCAACCCATAAGTCTCTCTCCCGTATTCTCTTTCTGGGAAGGGAGAGGGGTAATAGAGAACATCTGTCATTTGTTTAATTGACAACCCAGCGTTAAACTGTGACAGCCAGTGACCACTCATACCAAAATACACTTACCAATCGAGAGAAAGACTGTAAAGAAACACAAAGTGGAGAGAAACAGCATCTTAACAGGCTTTTAAGGTGCCAATATTTAAACAAACTAACCTTTATGCTGAAAGTAACCACACTGCCATTTGCAAGGCCTGCATAAAGGATCCGCCATCTACTGTGTAAACAGAGCACTCGATCTTCCAGTTTAAACTGTTCCATGCACTCTCTGGTCTGGCAATAGAAAGACGTATTTAAAGCTTTTCATTAACTGAAAACAATTAAGGAAAAAAAGCCTGAAGTGAATGATGATTTTCACCTACAAGCTGCATTTTTTGAACCAACAGGGCTGGAGAAAAACATCTGAAAGTCTGGTGTTACATGGCAGTTTAATCCTGGTTTTCATCAGCTCATTCCTATCTCTGAGACCTGACTGTATTTCAGCATCCAGTCATAAACCTAAAAGCTTTATTCTAGTCACACCCTCTAATGTATATAGAATCCCCATGAAGTCCCCCACAGGGAAGTGCCATGAAGCATCAACTTAAGAATTAAAAACCTCTGGCAGTTTGCCCCCTGAAGAG
Source organism: Aegotheles bennettii (assembly GCA_013398125.1). Taxonomy (NCBI): domain Eukaryota; kingdom Metazoa; phylum Chordata; class Aves; order Caprimulgiformes; family Aegothelidae; genus Aegotheles; species Aegotheles bennettii. Next base: position 471,312 of record VZRW01001797.1, read on the forward strand.
ATATTTGCTTTCTAGACCTTCAAGCCACAGGTTGGACAAGCCTTCCTATAATTTATCCTTAAAAGTTCAAGAAGTCTCAGTCTGCTCTTCCACCTGCCTCAGAAAAACAGATGTCTGTTCTCTCTATACCTGTTCTGCAGAGAGAGCAGTGCCTTCCATAAGCAAGACAAACACAACATTCATGGCCGGACAACCATCTTGCACTTTGGTGCTCCCAACGTTCACAATCCTGTCATGCTGTTCTGGCAAAAAACTCTGCTGACGAGCTAGCCTGAAGATTAGGGCAGTAAAACACTTAATGGTTTACTGTTTGTTTTGTGGGTTTTTTTCCTGCTCCACTCTAATGAGATATGAAGTGGGGCTCGTGTCCAGCTCATATGGGTTTAAAAGGCTTTTCTCATTTGTATTTGCAAATAAACAACTGCATAAAAATACAATACATGTTAATCAACACAGAGTTTGAGTACCTTGATATTGTAACAGTTGATAGTGTGGTCACTTGAGCCAGTGTAGAGTGCAGCATTCTTCCCATTTGTCTGAATGACCAGGAGGCAGTTCACTTTTGAAGTATGTCCTTCAAAGATGGCCACACACTTCCTGCTCTAAAAAGGAAAGCATAGGGTCTGTCAACATAAAGTTCCATAACACCTCTCGGGATCTGCGCCTGACAGAGTAGGGTAGGACAACTAATAAGAGCACAACACATGCAGCAATCTATTTCCCCTTACCCCTCTCATACGAAGAAGGGGTTGGAGAGGGGGAGAAGAGAGTTTTGAAAACAAGAATAGCATACAAAAAATGAGATGCTTGAAAAAGAAGCTGTTTCCTTAACTACATAGTAAGGCTCTACAAAAACAGAATTTCAACCTTGTGACTGCAATTAACGTAACACCATTTCCACAACCTTACTTACAACCAGATTGTAGGCACAAACAGTTTTGTCTGCTGAGCAGGTATACAACAAATTCCCAAAAATCTGAATAGCATTCACTGCAGCCAGGTGTCCCTCAAAGTTTCCCTCTGTAGGTTCTTCATCCTCACCTGGCTCCGAAGACACTTCTGTAGGACAGAGACACATGTACTTTGATTATGGGAACACACTCGAACATGCTACTGTTGTTTTCATTACCAAACAGCAGAACTGTTTGTGGGTTCAGCATCTTAAGGTTAAATTTCACTGTGGATCCCACCTGGAGCCTGTAGGTGGCAGAAGGCAATATAAAATGCCAGAAAGACCTTTAAATGCCCAGTCCAGAAAGATCTTTCAAATATCAAAAAGAACATAATACCATTTATCCTACAGCTATAGGGAGACTGTGGAGCAGAAGCGTTTGTGTGGGAGGGGGCAGGGGGATGTGGAGGGGTCAAGGAACAAAGCATTCAATGAGAGACGACATAAGTGAGTATGTATCACTTCCCATTTCAGTTCTTAGTGCAGGTTTTTATCTTCAGGGAAAAATTCCCCTCTGGAAGCAGTTTGATCAAGACTCAACTCAAAGTCCCGCGAGACACTATACACAAAATATCAGAAGAAAATCTTAAGATATACCTGATGAGTTCTTTGATCCTTTTAGTGATGATATGGCAGTCTGCGTCTCAGCCACACTGTAACACAAAAATAAAGATTAGATTTTGCATGTTCATTTTCAGGCAAAATATTGGTGTAAGTAATACTCCAGAATACAAGACTCTGCACTTAGCTTTTGAGCTTATCTGTCACAGCCTATTTTCTACTTTCTGTGGAGGGCAGCCTTGCTCTTGTATTAGAGAAATTGGTAGGTAACAAGACACATTCATGTGTTGGACTAGAAAAGCAAATTCAATTTTCATTTTCCCCCTTATTTTACTCCTGAATGAAATTAAAAGTTACTGATGTTTTAAGACTTTCTGAATAGGGAAAAAAAAAAAAAGAGACCTCTCATGAATATTGTGTAGTGCTTTTACTTTTGAGAGATCTACAATAATCTCACCTTCTTTTCCCATCATCCCTATAATTTGTGCCAATCTCACTGGTAGAGCTCACTTCATCATAACCAGAGGTAGATGCCTCTAGGACTGCTCGATCCACAGAGCTGCGTGAATCCCTCTTTGATGGACTGTCTGGTTTCTCATCTCCCGACTCTGATGAACCAACATCAACCACCTCACACTGGGGTGCTGGAACTTCCACTAGTTCCAGAGAAGCATCGCTGTCCTTCTCATCTTTGTTTCTTGCTGTTTGAACAGTAGCTCCCTCCTCCTGCCTTGGAGGAGTGGATGTAGTAACTTTTTCTCCTTTAGGAACCTTTCCACCCTTGACTTTCCGGACAGGCTTAGAGTCAATTATATCCTGTTCTGTATCACTGTTCTCTGGCACGTGGGCTGCCCTCAGAGTTTTCTTCTTCCTTAACTTTCTCCTTCTCCTGTTCCCTTTTTCTGCTGAGACCACAGTGGTTGCCGTCTGTTGCTCGGATGGTTCTGCTGACAATTTGGGGGTTTTATCCATTGGCATTTCTAGGAGGACTGAATGCTTTGGAAGAGAAATGCTACACTGATCCAGTAAAAAGCTTTCAGTCACTGTATTATTTGCTTCTCTCTTGCTGAAAACAGACAGTGAATGAGGAGAAGGGTTCTCAGGAAGTCCAGCCTTTCCCCTGTCTGCAGCAAGCTTATGAACATCTTGATTAGTGTTTTGGAAGCAAGCTGCCAGCTCTGGTAGGGATATGGTTGCAGAGATAACTGGATACACTGAAGTTTTCTGGTTGGTCTCGTCTGAAGAAAAGAGACTTGTGTTACAGTCAATCTGTACAGTAATAAATATTTATGCAAAATTTTTCTGTTTATACTTAGTTGTGCATGTAAAGTAGATATTTCTGTATGTTGAAAGCTATGTGCACACGCAGATCTGCTATTCCAGTCAGCTTTTAAAAACATAACTGGGGAATAAAATTTATCCATGTATCCAGAAGCAGAAGAACGGGGCACATCATTCAAGTTGCTGGCTGACTATATGCTTTTAAAGTTATGACAAAAAAAACTTTGGTGAGTTCTACATTGTCAGCTTAAGATGCTACCACCCTCTACTGTGTGCTTCCTTACCAGCTGTCACTGCTGCTCTAGGACTGGTATTAACCAATGCATGCCTAATAGTATGTTGCAGCTGCTCTGTGACACAATTTGAAGACCTTGTGCTTAACCCATCTGCGGTAGTTATTTCTACCAAGTTGCTTGGACCTAACTAAAGGTAGATGAGTCTTGCACAACCCACCTGGCAGCATCGTACTTTCTATCCTGGGAATGGCAGCACTGTAAGCCATCAGGGTAAGCTTTGTTAATTCATCTGTGGTAGACTAAGTGATGAGGTAAACATAGTCTCCCTGTCATTTTAATTTGAAGCTAATGTGAACAAATTAATCCAACCTCTCAACTAAGACAGGCTAAGAGCACAGGCAGCATCTCACAGCTGTGTTTCCCACACCCTAAATTTTCCTGGTTGCATTTGCAATAACTACAATCCAGTCCAGGATCTTTCAAGTTCACTGCATTTACTGGGTGGGATCCCTCAAATGTGAATGGGAACCTGGCAGTATTTGAAACATTTTCCTGCTTCAGTCTTTTAGAAACCAGCAAATTAAACCATCAACAATGCTTAGATAAAGCTGTTGGACTGCACAACAGGCTGCAGGTTTGAGACCACACTTATATTACTCTGAGAAAATAATAGTTTCCTTATTTTCTTACAGCTAGTTCTCTTAAAACAAAGAGAAGCCACACATACCATCCTTCTGCTCCACCTCCTCTGCTCGTGAAGCACATGGAGATCGCTGGAGTACAGAGTTCACACTGCCTTCTGAGACTTTTGGAGACACGGGTTCTCGTTTAACTTGTACTGAGGAGTCAGGAGGAGCATCGGGTGTGATACCAGAAGACTGGAATGATGACAGCACATTTACATGAACAGAAGCTCCCAGTGGAGATACAGAAGAAGATAAAGTGTCCAAAAGGGGCGTGAAGGAGCCTGCAGAAGTTAAGTCAGCTCCCACCTGAGATTTGCTATTTCTTCTCTCACTTAAGACACTGCGGGAAAGTTGCTCTGACAGTTCAGAAGGTTCATATGTTTCTAACGGCAAAAGAGGAGAGAAAAAAAAACACAGAACAAAAATGTTTACATTTTACAATAAAATTTAGTGGTGATAAGAGCTCATTTCTTGTGGACAAACAGAAATGGAAGAGAAAAATTTGTAAAAAAGCCACTAGATGGCACTACCAAAGATGAGAGATCATACTTAAACAATAGACTTTAATATTCAAAGACTACAATTTTATTGCACATTTAAAATGATTGAATTTAAGTTAAATTAAATTTTTACAAGATGTGTTCAAAGAACATGAGAGTCAGCATTTCACTGCTGCACTTTTATGGTATCTCATACCTTGTAGCCCGTGCAAGATCTGGATTCTCTGACTTCTCAGTGTACTCATTTCCATGGTTATCTGCAAAACATTTGTGGTTTAAATCAGTCCTAGTTAAGACAGTTTTTCAGGCTGCTAACTTCTAGTTCAAACAGTCTCAAAAGCCCACTGTTACCTGTTGCTTTAATACAAGGAACCGTTGAACTTCAATATACGCAGCCTGCAGGGCAGCCTTAGCCTGCAGGAGACTGCTGTCCACACTGTGCAGGGACTTGCTTAACTCTTCTTCCCTCAGCGAAATAGCCAACAACTGGTCTACCTGAGAACGTTCTGAGACAGAAACGAAACACAGAGTGTAATTGTACATGACAATACATTAAAATACATTACACAATATCTCAGTAAACACTAACACCTCAGAATGTAAAAATTACATAAATTATGTCAAGCATGAATAGTCATGCAAGAAGCTGAAAAGGAGTATGCATGCATAGGAATAGCCACATTTATATGGAAAAAGAGCAAAGTTGAGTATTCCTCTATTCAGGATCTCAACCTTGACTTTAGTAATTATTTCCATCATAGCTTTGTCAGCACTGATTTAGTCTAGTTGAACAATGCCATTCTCTTCCACAAAGATCTTTTCTTAAGTACATGCACATTTAAAGTACAAATACACACTTTCCATTAATGTAATCAAGAAGGCAAAGGCAAATTTAAGCTAAACAAGACTGAAATTATTCAGTTAATCCAGAAGCCAAAGAAAGGCAGCTTCAGAGATAAAGAACCCAATGATAAAAAAATCTTTTACTATCCAGGACAATTTTGGGCCGTGAGACTTACATTTGCATTCTCCTGAGAAAGAGTCTCTGAGCACTGTACCCAGTGAAAGATCCTCCTACACTACTTTCGATGTCCTACTTGCATTACAGAGATTCTCCAAGCAAACTAAGTTTCATTTTGAGCACTGCTTAGTTTCATTCCGGTTATAGCTTCCTTTAGTAGATTTACTACAGTAACAATGATGCTGAAGCAAAGTAATGGGAAAGAGAGATTTTCCTAAGCTGAATATATTATTAGTCTCCATAATAGACACTAGTCATTGAAGACAGAGGCTGATAAAAGCCCCCACCTTTTCAAGTAATGAAATATTGTTCCTACAAGAAGATCCATATTAATAGTAATTTAAAAAAGAGAAATGGAATCTTTGAAAGCTATCTTCTGGACCCCAAAGCTCCCAGATGGTGATACAATGATTTAGTTCCCAAAGAAAACATCCTGCCTAAAACACAGACGGTTCATTTTGATATGCGGTGATGTGGATGTGTTAGGAATTTTTGAGAAAGACCTGTCTAATGTCAGAATAAAAAGCAGGAGGGAGCAAGGTATTCCATATTAATTTCCATTAAGGACAGGGAAGAAGGAGTCAAAAAATAAAAAGTATTACTGGAGATGTTGTAAAAAACCCACATCTCAAGTTAAGCAGAGTACAAGTTTTCTGGTGAGACCACCCAAAAGCAGAAAGGGAAAGCTGCACAGCTGAAATAGAAGGGAGTGATGGATGCATTTCCCTTCAGAACTTCCACCCAAAGAGGCAACAAACGTCTCTTCCCTGAGCAGAGGAAGGTCCCATCTGTGCAACTGAGAACATGAACTGCAGCCAGAAAGGAAGCACGAAGTCTTCTTTTAGAAATAACTTCTGACAAATTAAGGTGGAACTCTTCAGAGAAGAACATCTTGCAGACTTAAGAGCAGTCCACCCTATGATCTTCAGGTAAGAGCCCAGGAAGCACCAAAGTAACATCAAGAAACTATTATTTTAGCAAAGTCAGAATACTACTAAGTATTTATAACCTGTATACCAGATGCACACAGGTATGATTCACTCACCTTTTTTACCTTTGATTTTTCTTCTCTTATTCTTTCTTTCTAGACTAGGAATTTCAGGAGAAGATCCCTCCTGCAGGGAAAATAATTTATCAAAAAAAGCTACAAGAGCAATTTTCCGTAAATCAAAAAGTGAAACATCCACTGTCTTTTCAACTGTTACTTGTACCCACAGAGAAGAATATACAATTAATTTTGCACATTCTCATACAACTCATCCTTTCCTCTGCCCTTAAGAGAAGGAGGGCAACAAAGTGAGTGCCATATTTTCCTCTCAACTAGGAAAAAATACTAAATAAGCAGTCCTACTTGCTTAGATGTTTTAGATCACACTTGGGTCAGATTTTCTGTTCTATGGCTTTAATGGAATGTCTAGAGGATTAGATGAGTGAGGAATTAAATTATCACCTTCTGCACGTACCAAAACCATTTTGAGGATTTTGATCAGAAACATTACTTTTTCCCTTTGGGTAAGTCAAAGACAGGACAGTGAAACAAATCCAGATTTAAGGATATAATTTTAAGTATCTAATTTCATAGAAAAGATTGTCTTTCTTTGCTTGGCTGTAAAACCAGGAATATGTAAGGAAAACAAATAGGAAACAAATGCAGAAAAACTACTGGCTTCCATTTAAGTTTTGAAACATGAAGATCCTTGCTACCACACCAAGTACTTCCATGGAAATATTTTAAAAGCTCTCATCTATCAGCATTACATGTCAATCACCAAATCAAAATCAAAGAGCATTTGCAGTTCCTACTAATTAAAAAAGATTAAGCAGAAGTCCTTCAATAAGAAGGTAGAAATGGAAAAAATTCTTAAAGAAAATTAAGTCAAACAAGCAAATTAGTTTGAGGCTATCAATGTATAAGACAATCAAATGGAGAAAATCCTCCTTGCAGAGATCACTCCAAGGTTGAATGACCATTGACAGGGAAAAAAAACATCTTTTAGCACACCAAAGCTGGACAAACTTGCGCACTTACTCCAGTTGCTCTTCGTTTCTTTCCAATTCCTTGGCTGTCATTCTGCTCAGTACCGGACGTGCAGCTGCTGTCTGTAGCTGCATCTATGTTATTAGACACTGCAAGTAGTGAAGCATTATTTGAAGCTGGACGATTTTCTCCTAAGATTTCTAGTACATTTTGTTTTTCAAGGAGAGGCGTTCTCTTCTCTGGGCTTTCCTGGTCTTGTTTGGTGAGGCCTGTCACCTCAGAGGAGGCCTGTAGGCTGTGTCTTCTTCCAGTAGTCTCAGTTCTCTCAGACATAAATGGTGACAAAGGAAGAGAAGATGTCTCCCGTTTCAAGTCAACTTCAATGTCAGCACTTGCTTCATACCCAGATGTTATGTGATGTGAGTGGCTGGCTGCAATTATTTGCCTGTGCCCACTTTCCTTTATTTTGGCTTGTTCACTGAAGAAGCTGTAAGCAGAAGGATTTCTGTCTGCAATGACACTGCTTTCAGAAAAGCTACGTTTTCTGGCTGAGCTAGGCACTGCTAAGGAAATCCCTTCCCACTGGAATCCTTCCAGAGTAGACAGATCAGATTCTTCACCGAGTTCTAGACCCTCTTGCTCATTTTGAACAAGAGGCACCATTTCTATGCCAAACCTTTAACAAAATAAAAAGAAAAATAAATACACATGTAACAAGTCAGCTAAATTTAGGAAAAATCCTCCCCCTTCCTCAAATGCTTTAAGAGATCTGGCAACTCATTATGCTGGTATTCCCTGCTTTCTGTCTCATCTGGCAATGGCATATCTCTTATCAATCACAAAATCAGATTTAGTGGTTAATAACTGACAGCATGATTTCCAAGCCAAAAATCATGTTGTTATAATTACTCCAAACCAAGTTTGGAATAAGCAAGTATGACATCTTTTCAAGATGCTTCAAAAACTTCAGGTTTAAAGAAATTTTCAAAAGTGAAGTATTATATAATCTCTTACACTAAAGACAAAACCAAACTGTGTACAAGATTAAAAGATTAACAAATAAAGAGGGAGCGTTTATTCTACCTGCAGTAATGCAAGCATTCCTTGCAGTCCTGAATAAATAAGCAAGCAACTGTCACAGCAGTGTTCACATCCTGACTGCATTTTTACATTCTTTCACTTACTAGAACTTGAAAAGCAAATATATTGCTAGTGTCCATAGTTAGATATTAAGCAATTATTATGAACTGATCAGAATCTTTTCTGAGCAGCAGATTACTACTTATCTATGGATAGACATCCACAACAGCAAAGGCAATCATAAAAACTCTCAATTACTTGTATATGCAAAAGATCATGGTACAGCAAGCTTCATTCTGAAATCTTAGTTTTAGGATTCTGGAATTCACTTCAGATTTGGAGAAAAACAACCCTCCCGCATCAACATGCACACAAAGAGGCATGGTTAGATCTGAAAGCTACCAACCTTGGTAAACCTTTGCCAAGTTCCTGCTTCTTCTTGGTTACCTGCTGGATGACTTGATCCCAGTTTACATTTCGTCGGGAAGCACTAAGAATTTGCCTGAGAGTGGGTTTAAGCCCCGACTCCTTATCAGTCTCACTTCTCCGATGGCCACTCACATTCCGAATGCGCCGCGCGTTATTGAGATTGGGCTCTGGAAGATGTGTCCCGACTTTGCTCTTCAGGCTAATATGTCGTGACAGGTCTCTTTGCAGAGAGGCAGGGAGGCCAAGTTTGCTTAAATCAGGAAGGAGGCCTAGTGACTGGCTTCCTCCTTTGTGCAGCTCATGATCTGAAGGATTTTCAAAACCCTCCATTTCAAAGTGATCATGTGACTTGACATGGTCTTCATCCCCTTCTCCATCCTGTGAGGAGGTTTTCAAGTCCACATGCAACTGGTCCTGACCACTTGATGAAGAAACTGTGTGTTCCATTTGAAATGTAGAATCTTTTAGATCAGCAGAAGCAATACTTGAAGCAGCTGGCTTTTCATCATCATCTTTTTCAGAGGTGGCAGGTTTACCTTCTGGAATGTCACAGGCTAAACAAGAACTAACAGAAGAACCCAACTTTTCAACTCTTGCTTCTGACTTCTCACTTCTCACTAAATCATCATCACTCACCTCTTCTAATGAACCTAGTCTGTACTCATTCTCTGGCAATGCCTTCCCAGTTTCTTCCTTATTCTGGTCACTGGTATCCTTGCAAGAGCTTAAGGGAGCATTTTGCAAGGAATCGTTAGACTGAACACCTTTGGAGTTTTGTTCTGCTTCACCTAAATTATTAACAGTCTCTCCAAGATTGCTACCAAGCACATCTTTGATGTCTTGTAAGTTACCAGCACATGCACCATGCAGCTTTGATGAATATGAGGATAAATTGTTTTTTTTCAAGTTTAGCGCATTCAGATGATTCTGCTCTTTGCCACTGGTTGAGGATAACAGAAGCCTGACATTTTGTAAGAGACTGTTTGTGTCTTGCTTTGGGGAAGATAACTTCATATCTGTGATATCCAGAAGAGGTGATTTCAGTGATGGCATCCTACTACTTCTGCCATCATCTTTGTCAGGCTTTTCAGCACTCGATAAGTCTTTCATTACCTTGCAAGACTCAAGGTGATCTGAGGTTACATTAGAAGGGGAAGATGATTCCCGTTTTTTAAGTTTTGAAAGGCTAACACTGGCTTCACAAGTTTTTCCTTTCATTGATGAGTCACTAAGAGGTATAAATGCAGAATCCATTTTATCCGGAGATTTGGAAACATTATCTTCAGATCGTGGTTGCTGCTCTGCAGCTTTCTGGGATGGGTAAGGAGTCCAGCGATGCATTTTATCTCTGGAAGGACTGCCACTTTTTCCACTGGTTCTTGAAGATTTGCTTTCTGGTTGCTTCACTGCATCAAAATCCAATGCCCCCTCAGCAGGAAGTTTATCACTCGTAAAATCAAGTGAGTCGTTCCTGTTTTTTCTATCTCTGCCTTTCTCCTGCTGCTGCCATGCATGTCTTCCCTTACTATATTTAATTGGGTCTGCCAAATATGTATCTCCCGAGCTTCCAAAATTCCAGCTACTTGCACCATGAGGACTAGATTTCCAGCTTCCTCCATAAGTCTTGGAATTCCAGCTAGGAAAATGACCTGTTCCTTCTGAGTGCCAAGTAGATTTTCTCTCCCTTGCACTGTGATGCCAATTTGATGCTCCTCCTCCCCTCCCACTTGGATGCCAAGCGTTTCCAGAATTCCCATAATTATGTCGATTTGAAGAGCTTCCTGAAACATTTTGGTGCCATCCAGAGCGTCCCCTTGGGCCACCTGAATGTCTGCTTATATTAAGGTTCCTCTGAGAGTGTGAAAATTTGCCTTGTCTAGGACTAATATAATCATCCTTTTCCCACTTCCAGTCCCTTTGTGATGCATTATGATGATGCCACGATGACTGATCATAAGCTTCTCTTTCTTTGTAAGTAGCTCTTTCTTCTCTCCTTCTCTGTGATCTCCGGTCATCACGTTCTAATTCTTGGTTTGCACAGCTTGGTTCAGCTTGCCTACAAAACAATTGAGAAAAACCTAAGTTCTGATGCTATTCCACTGAAATCCAACAGCACAGTCTCATGCATTTTATTTGCACAAGGAAAAAAACCTTTTTTTTTAATAAAAAGAAACAAATATGTTATTTAGCCACTTTATTGTTCAGGCTTCTGTAGTGTTTGACTTTAAAAACCAATGTTGTACCTTTACTTAAACATGGTAATTCACAGAATCACAGAATTCTAGGGTTGGAAGGGACCTCGAAGGATCATCCAGTCCAACCCCCCTGCCAGAGCAGGGTCACCTACAGTACATCACACAGGAACACATCCAGGCGGGGTTTGAATGTCTCCAGGGAAGGAGACTCCACAACCTCTCTGGGCAGCCTGTTCCAGTGCTCCCTCACTCTCACAGTGAAAAAGTTTTTCCTGATATACACATGGAACCTCATATGCTCCAGTTTACAACCATTGCCCCTTGTCCTATCATTGGACGTCACTGTAAAAAGCTTGGCTCCATCATCCTGACCTTCACCCTTTACATATTTGTAAACATGGATGAGGTCACCCCTCAGTCTCCTTTTCTCCAAGCTAAAGAGACCCAGCTCCCTCAGCCTTTCCTCATAAGGGAGATGTTCCACTCCCTTAATCATCTTTGTGGCTCTGCGCTGGACTCTCTCAAGCAGTTCCATGTCCTTCTTGAACTGTGGGGCCCAGAACTGGACACAATACTCCAGATTCAAAATTCAAAATTCATCTTACAACAACTGATTCAGTAAAGGGACAGTTCAATAGACTAATTCTTAAATATTTCTGTTTAACTCATAAGATAATATTCCTTTCTATTTACTAGTTATTTCACTAATAAAAACAAACAAAAGAAAGCTTCTTTCTGTTGTATAATCTCTGTAATTTCAGTAATCTTGATAGACAAAAAACTCATTAGTAGTGAGATAATTATTTTTTCTGAAGGCTATTCCATTGGCAATAGGTGGTGTAGCTAGACTGAACTGATACAAAATAGAAGGAAAGTTAGGCTGAGAAAACAATTAAGCTCATGTCTCAGTTTATAAAGCTTAAGTTAAAGAATAGATGTAAAACATCCACAGAAGTTGTACCTCAGTTACAAAAATATTTTGCCTTGTTTTAACCAACAGATTCAAACAGTCCACAGCATGCAATGCCGAGTCTGTGTGAGCCTCCCAAAAGCACTATCTGCTGCCCTTTGGATCACATGTACATTCAAAGATAAATGCTATGCTAACACTGACAGCTATTCCCAGGGTCAGCAGTCTAAACATTCTAAGTGTTTATTCTACCAAATGGGGAGTCTTTATTAAAAGTTTTTCCAAAAACTGATTACAGAAATGCTTCTTTCTGACATTACAGAAACACATTCATTCAAGATCCCTGGACAAGCAAGACAGGAAACTTTCACACTACTGCTCAAAAACAATTGAGTAAACTGAAAATTCTTATTGTACCACCCTTTAAGTTTTCAACTCATTCTAGTCTTACTAAAAAATGCACAAATAATTACTCTCTAATGGAAAATGGCCTATTGCATAAGAAAAAATGAGCTTTGAGATAAGAATTCAAAGAAACAATGTCTAGTAAGTTCTAGGAGCTGACTCAACTAGATTACGATCTAATGGAAACAGTTTTGCTGTATTAGTAACTTAATCCATGTACTTACTCCCCCCCTCCAACCCAGCATCCAGTAGAGACAGATTTTATAGGATTTCAGTTTATACTGGCAGTATTACTCCTTTACCAGGAAAAGCGACACTGTTGTTATCTACATTGACCAATATGAAAACATGACCATCATGAAGTACAGGGACACCTGTAGTTTGACAGAATTGTGTCAAAACCAAATAGTCTCCAGAGATTTGTGCACTTGGAGACGCTAATTGAAATTTCTAGCTACAGCAAGCAAGAGATTCTTTCAAAAATCATATGTCCCTTTAATACCATTGTGATGCCATAAATCTATTCAAACTATATTCCCAACTGGAACATCACATTAGCAATGCACGTTTATGGAGTCACATGGAAGATAAAAGGCCATACTTGTTACTCTCTGCAGCCTTCTATTTGAGAGTGAGCCACTAGAATTATGTTTAGCTACTGGTAAGCAGTAATACCGAACAGGTAAGAAATTTCATTCAAGGATTGTAATATTTCAGTGTGACATTGACAGAACAAACCAATTCATTTTTAAAATAGACAGATTTTAACAAAGCATGTTCAGCAACAGATTCCAAAAGGCCAGGTTCCTGTAGACACCCCCCACCCCAAAAATATTAGCGCTACTGTCACATTTATTAAGTCTTTCAGTTATATAAGCATCAAATATTAAAACAAAAACACTAAGGCTCTCAAAACAAGATTCCACACTGGGGACTGTTTTTACCCATAATAGTTGTACTTCCTTACTAGCAGTAGATCAACAGAACAAGAACATTCAGCAGAATCACGTTTATATGTTGAAACTACAATATGCACATAAGTCTCTTGGATTGTTCTCATAACAAGTACACTGGCTACAGGCAGTTTACATTTCATGAGCACCTAGGCCTTAGGAGCACATTCTAACTGTGTTAAAAGCAATTCTATGACCTAATAGAAGAAAACTCACCGGTTCCGTTCCTTCCTTTGCTTGATTAGTTGAATGACTTCTTTGTCAAGGTATTCTTCTTCTGCCTCTTCTTTCTCTTCCTCTTTTCTGCCATTGGCATCAACATTGTCTTTGTGCAGCTGGCTGGAGATGTGCTTCGCATATGCTGACAAACCCACCAGTGTCACCCTGCACACCCGACATTCATGATTGCTGTCCCTAGGAAGAGAGGCAGAGGGTGGACTTTCAACTCTGCCAACAGGCATGGCAGGTTTCTCTGGTCTTTTTTTGTTTCCTCTGAATGTGCTTTAGATTCAAGGCAACTAGGTTTTGCTCAGTATATTTAAGTTACTTGAATTCTCTGGCTTTTTCTTTCAAGGTCTAGTGTTTTTTTTGATGGTCAGTTTTTAAAAGATTTTTTTCCAACAATCAAGAGGTAAAAGACTTGGTAATAAAGCTGCGTTAACTGGAAGGAAGAGGAATTCTTCTTGAATTGTTGTACTCAAAATCTTTTCAGAGGAAACATAGTGAGCGAGGAGGCACAGTGGAAGGGTTACAGAGCTAGCAGGAGCTGCTCTGAAGCCCATCCATGGTGCCAGCTGCACTGGGGAAGCCTGGTGACGGTTTCTACATTTAAAACTTGCCTTGAGCCTTCCCCCAGTGAAATTTAGAAAAGGCAGGAGGCAGTCCCTGGATACAGCCAATCCTGACACAACATAACCTAAACTGGGACAGCTGAGACTGCTGCCTGGAATCCAAAGACTCCACAGCACAGTGAGTGATGTGAGGGTGTCTTCAGTTCACTGTACTTTATTTGGTTCGAGTGTGCATGAGGTCTGCTTTCTGCTTTAGAGGACTTACCTTAAAAAATACAGAAATTATTTCAGTTGGAGGAAGTTGACAGCTGTGTCAGACAAATGGCTTTACTCATGTTTCAGTGAATACTGGATTAAGGTTGCAACATTTTTTATTTTTTTAAGAAATTCATATGTCTAAAAATACCTTATTTGTTTTCTGACAAATCCTTTCAATATTCCACTGTTAAGGAAATACACTGTTAATGATAAACCTAAGCATGGAAAATACGTTCACCAGTTAAAAAAGTCAGAAAAAACTTAACGAGGGCATAGTCCACTGCAAATAATTCAGCGGGACCAAGTTAGACACTGCCTGCCTCCACAATGCTTTCTTCAGTTATGCCACTTAATTCATAAAAGGATATCTGCATATCCCCACGGCACACCTGAGATCAAAGTCTTATAACAGTACCATTATAACATCAACACACAGTTGATAATTGGGGTCAAAAAAATGGGATTTGTAAAGGAAAAAGAAGACAAACAAATTCTTGTTTTTTCAGATAAAAAATAAAATGATAAAAAGATCAAAATATGCACTTTCACTCAAGATATTAAGCCAACATCCTTATCAGAGTGGTTACTGGAATATCAGCAGCTATGTTTTATTTATCCTGGAAATCTGTAGTTTTCCTACTAACACAGTTGAGTTATTTAACAAGTGTAGTCAATTTAGGCACAGCTAGGGAAGGCTTTGTTTTAAATAGACTAATTCATTAAAATCACACTTTTTACATATAATTATTTTGTATGTTGCAGCCTGACTAATTTCAGATGAAACATCTCAATAAATTTCATTTACAAAGTCAGTAGCTTACAATTAGTCTGTATTTTCTATAGAGGGGTGAACTACATTTTTCACACTTCACACTCACTAATAAATATTCAAAGACCAGATACTACATATTGTACTTTGAGCTATCTCATCAACCCAATTAAGATAACCAAATACAACCAGTAAATTTTACTAATGCCATCAGAAGAATCCTCCCCACACTCATAAATGGCACAGTTATGCATTGCCAATAAGACTTATTTTTAACTTAGGTCATCACACAAGGCAAACTGCAAACAGAAAGTTGGCTTCTTGCTGAAAAAGGTGTTCTTTTAACATAACATTCCACTTCAATCATAAGGACACTTCAATGAGAAATATAGCTTAGTGGTACTAATTAAGTTTTAGAGAGCAATCCAAATCCTTCATAAGATCCATGTTTCAATTCTTCTATAAAACTCATCCTTCTCATTTATAGACTAACTAAATAAATGCAAAGTTTTACTTACTTTAGACAAAGCCAGTGAGCTAGCAGCTGGCCTGAGGGCAAAAAAATAGTTCCTATCACTTCTAACTTGTGAGTTACTAATTACAAGGCTATGACTCTTGTACCAACTGACAGTCTGGAATGAAAAGACTCAAGTGGGTAGTAACTAAATTTCTGTATCCTGCTCTTAATCTATATGAACCTAAAGAAAAAACAACATTATCTTTTTCTATATGAACAACTGCTTTACTTGAAGATGAATTAGCTAGGAGTTCAGATAGTTAAGTTCAGTTCTTCCCTTCCCGTCCCCATCAATATCAGTCAGAACTGGGCACACTCCACAAAACACACTGATCATGCCTATGCGTTTCCCTACCATACAGGAACACCACACAGTCTTAGTTGTTCAACAAGAAGGCCAAAAGTAGTTTGAAATAAACATGACAAAAGTGTTCTCAGCATGAAAACATCTAAGAGCTTTATTTACTGGAAGTGCACTTCAGGATGGCAGACTAGATTTCCCTCATATAAGAACATTATTTCACTTTCAATTAAAAACAAAACAGAATAAAAATGCTAAAGCTTTGTACTTTGAAGCTAGTTCTCCTTACATATCTGTGCTGGGTTTGGCTGGGATAGAGTTAATTTTCTTCTTAGTAGCTAGCATGGGGTGGTATTTTGGATTTGTTCTGAAAACGGTGTTTATAACACAGAGATGTTTTCATTATTGCTGAGCAGTGCTTACACAGAGCCAAGGCCTTTTCTGCTTCTCACCCCACCCCACCAGTGAGTAGGCTGGGGTGCACAAGCAATTGGGAGGGGACACAGCTGGGACAGCCGACCCCAGCTGACCAAAGGGATATTCCATACTATCTGATGGCATGCTCAGCATATAAAGCTGGGGGCAGAAGAAGGAAGGGGAGGAACATTCAGAGTCATGGCATTTCTCTTCCCAAGTAACCGTTACACATGATGGAGCCCTG
>VZRW01001797.1:487844-502363 GCA_013398125.1 Aegotheles bennettii
GCGGGCGGGGGGGGGGGGGGGGGGGGGGGGGGCAGTGAGCAAGCAGCTGTGTGGTGCGTAGTTGCTGGCTGGGGTTGTAACATGACAATATCACATGGAATAAGATTTCAAGAAGAGAAAGAGCCTTAAAACGTTTCAGAAAATTATTCTAGCCCTCGAGATTATTAACTTTAAAAGGAGAAAAGCGTGAACCAATGTATTCATTTCCTTTATCTCTTCCCTACAGGATAAAAGGTGACTTCTAGTTTGGATGTTAAATTCTAAGGTAGTAAGATGCTGATATCACACACTTTAATGGTTTTACCCTCTGTTACACAATTCAACCACACTCACAAGACTGTTGCCTGGGCTTCACATTTTCTACTTGGAGTATCTTTTGTTTTACAAGGCTGTGAGACTCCTGAAAGACTTCTACCAAACTTAAATGGGAGGAAGAAGGAGAGGCACAGGGGAAGAGAACAAGGCTGGTGCTGCACAATGAAAAATGAAGTTCATTACTGATTTTGAGAATAACCATCTTCCATGCATTCTTCTGAAAGAAGTAATGAAGACAGTTACCTTAGTAATAGAAAATGTAATGATGATGAAACAAATTTGATTTCAGTCTTACGGAAATGGAAAACCAAGAATTGTCAGATCACTTGCAAGCCACTGAAGACACAATATATAGCTTCTAGAAATTACTGTAGAAATTACTGTTACCTTCAAGAGTCATGAAATGAAATAAAATAAAATCCCAACAAAGCTTAGAAGGCCAGAAACAAGATGCCAAAATACTTGAAATTAAGCTGACCTCAGAATCATTTTCAGAAGAAGGAAGTCCAGAACAAAAGTGCTCTACAAGTTAGCTGACCAAAAGCCCTAAGTCAGCTTCTACTGCAGTGGACATTCTGGTTTCTGAGCAAACCTTTCCCAGCTGTTCAATAACAGAACAAATCCTTTTCAGGCTCAACAGGACAGATATCGAATAGCGTGATGTGCTTGATTCCAGGCACATTTTCAGAATGTTCCTAACTCTCACAACCCAGTTGTGTGGGGCACAGCAGAGAAGAAAACAAAATTATCCGTGTTTCTTTTCTTTTCTTTTCTTTTCTTTTCTTTTCTTTTCTTTTCTTTTCTTTTCTTTTCTTTTCTTTTCTTTTCTTTTTAAATAAGTAGCCAAATTCAGAACAAAAAAAACCCAAGAAATGTAGGGAGGGCAATAGCAGAAGGAAAAAAAACAAAAATAAGTGGGTGGGGAATGTGAGGAATTAATCATTTTTACGCCCTCCACCTTTACTACAAAGCAATTTTTATTTGAAAAAAAATTAAATAGCTTTCAAAAAGCTGCTTTCAAACATTTTCTCAATGTCACACAAGAACAACTTAGAAAATCTTCAGGTTTTCCAGCTGAATAGATTCCCACTAAAACAAATTTAACCTCGAGATAATTTCATTTTCTTCTGATATATTTTAACAGTCTGATAATCCACACAACCCCACCTAAAGATGGTCTGATGATAGAGATTCTGAAGACAGAAGTTCTTTTCCCAATTTACTAACCTGCTGTGAAGCCCCAGACAAATTAATCAAAAGTTAAAGAGAAGAAGAAACTAGACACTAGAGGTTATTTACTGGCAGTTAATATGCATTTCAAGGTAAGCAGTATCTTTTTTACTTATTGTGCTGCAATAAGGGTTATTATTTTATTTTAGAGAATTTGAAATATTAGCAGAAATAAGCAGACATACACATATGCTACAGATGTCCTGGAAATCTTAACCTAAAATCATTTTAAGGTGCTAATTTAGACAAACTACAGCAATACTTAGCAATTATACACAACAGTAGTATAAAATACTATACAGCTGGCTCAAACAAATGTCATCTATGGCACATATGTAATTCAATCTTGAACTCCAAACGTAGACACATCTGCAGCTATTCATATGGTTTGCATATAAAAAGTTAATGCAGAGAACTATGTTTCTAACTTCTTCTAGTTTTGAAACATTATAAAATAAAAGCTTAAGAGTTTTACTAGAATTCAACCTGGCACAAATTCACTACATTTGCATTAGTATCTATCATAGTATAGATCAGAGTTTTAGTTTCAGTCAGCCTTTCTTTAATAGTTAATTCCTTAAAAAAGAGGACTGGAGCCCTAGCAGCTGCTCTCACCTTACACAAAACAAAAGAATAAAAGCTACATGAATGAAATGGTAGCATGTAAACAGAAGCAGTGGACAATTTTTCTTCCCCGGACATAAGAAAAATGTCCTGACAAAATGGATCTCCCACACCTCTAAGAGTTGAAAGAGAATAATTTCTTAGTCCTTTAATAGGTGTTTAAAATGGATTTGCCATTTCAGTATAAAGTTTGTGATGCAAGATGATTAAAAATTAGATCAAATACTTAAGTGAAAACTATCTGATCTGGCTACATCAAAACCCATACCTCTGAAAGCACTCCTCAGTGCATTCTGGTTACAACCTGATTCCATATTATCAGGATGACATTTGAATACCCCTAAACTTCCTCCTCCTGCTTTCCAAAGGTTGCAAATAAAACCAGGGAAACAAGAACCACCATCCACCATGGTTAGGTCCCAAAACAAAACAACTGGACCAAGGTGGCAGAGGACACGGCAGTCACTTAAGCATATGCAGACTTTATATCCAAGATATCAGTCTTCGCACAGTGGTTTAAAAGACCAACAACTGTTTCTACATCATTAAAAACTTTTAAAAAACATTTCAAAAAGGAAAATACCAGTGTTCGTTATTCTACCAAAGGCAGAATTCTAGTGCGTCCAAGAAACCAAGCATGAAACTGCCAAGACCTAAAAACCACATTCTTTGTTTCACTGCTGTCCAAGAAATACAGAAGAGCTTTCTTCCACATTGTTTGCCTCCTGAGTTTTTGACATTAACAGAACATGCTCATTGCCAGCTTTATCACAAGGCATGCAGCTAAGTGATGCATAAAATCAATTGTGCAATTCAGCTTGTATGGAAAATAGGACATGAGTTCTTTCAGAGTGACATACAAAATGCACAGAGAAGGATGCAAGATTGTTCTCATACCTTCCCTTGAGGTTTTCAAGTTCTCTGTGGTGAAGCATGCTTCTCATGTGTTCTTCCATCTCCTTCAGCACGGAGAAAAAAGTAAAATTGGTTAAAACAGACAAAAAAAGTGTATCATATTTGAAAAGCTCACTTTTGAGAACTCTCCTGCCTTGCATGAAGGTGTACTCTACTCCTCTAGGGATGCAGCAGTTGCCATTCCTGTTTCTATGACCATGAAAGCACAAGTAGTAACACTCTCAGGAAGTCATATAATGTTACATTTCCTGAGGAAGGACACATGGGAGTCATTAGAATTCAACAGAAGGGGAGCAGAACTCAGTGAGAAAGACAAACAGGAGTGCATGTAGCAAAGTTTATTAGACTGATTTTTGACAAATTACTGTTGATCATAATTTTTAATAAAAGTCTCATTGATACCACTCTCCAGAATCATCTACTTAAAACCCTGTTTTCTTGTGCAATTGGAGCAGTCTCTTTGTATTATGACACAGCTGTAATGTCATCATCACATACTATTTTACTCTGCTAAATGCACTGTAGAAACTGAGATGTACACAACATGTCAGTTTATTGTTTACAGCAATCTTGATCCGTGAACTTCAGTGCTGTTATAATTAATCACTACTGAAAGAGAGCTGCTGGAAGAGAAAGAATGTTCATCATTCAGTGAAAGGAAGCAGTTCAGAAGATCTGTCTCTTGGTGTTTAAGCTAAAGTGTTTGGAAATATTCAAAGAACAGATACTAATCACTATTCTCTTTAGTCCATCTGCAAAGGGAAAACAACATCTTCAACCTTGAATCACCACATCTACACATCTTCTAAACACCTCCAGGGACAGTGACTCCACCACTTCCCCGGGAAGTCTGTTCCAGTGCCTGATAACACTTTCAGTAAATACATTTTTCCTAATATCCAATCTACCCACCCCTGGCACAACCTGAGGACATTTCCTCTTGTCCTGTCACTTGTTACTCGGGAGAAGAGACCAACACCCACCTCACTACAACCTCCTTTCAGACAGTTGTAGAGAACAATAAAGTTTTCCCCCGAGCCTCCTTTTCTCCAAGACTAAACAACCTCAGTGCCCTCAGCTGCTCCTTGTAAAACTTGTGCTCTAGAACCTTCACCAGCTTTGCAGCCCTTCTTTGGACACACTCCAGCACCTCAATGTCCTTCTTGTAGTGAGTGGCCCAAAACTGAACGTAGTACTCGACGTACAGCCTCACCAGTGCCGAGTACAAGGGGGCAAACACTTCCCTAGTCCTGCTGGCCACACAATTTCTGATACAAGCCAGGATGCTGTTGGCCTTCTTGCCCACCTGGGCACACTGCTGGCTCATATTCAGTTGGCTGTCAACTAACACCCCCAGGTCCTTTTCTAACATGCAGCTTTCCGGCCACTCTTCCCCAAGCCTATTGCATGGGGTTGTTGTGACCCAAGTGCCGGACACAGCACATGTCCTTGTTGAATCTCACACAAGAAACACTCAGCTTCAACGCAGCCTTTGCATGATACGCAGTACACAGGAGATACACACCAAATCGATGCATTAATGAAAACACATGCTGTGCTGTGTAATTCCACATTCTCTTTCCATACAGAAACACAGACCTTTCAAAAGGAATTAAGAAATTGTGTAATACAATATTCTTAACACATCACAATTTACGGTCAGATGACTTTGAATACTTTTCACTTTAGTATCTTTATACAATAATATAAAAAACTCAAATACTTGAATATTTTTTAATATTCAGAATCAAGCATACTGCACAGCTCATTTCAAGAAAGATACTCTAAAGCACATGCAAATATATTATTTGATTTGTGACAGACCTAGATCAATATATTCCTGGTAGAAGGAAAACCCCCCATACTTGCACAATTTTAAAATGGAAGCATTTCTTACATTCATTTCATATTAGTATCTTCATACCACTATCTACCAATAGATGTAAAACATTAATTACTTACCTTTTTTGAGCTGTACACAATGTGACATAATATGCATTTTCGTTCTCGAACCATACTTATTACTCTGGAAAGATCTTATCCCATACCTGCAAATAAAAATAATTTAAAAAAGAACCAACATTCAGAATTACTTCCCCCCCCACTAATCTGTTTTAGTAAGGAAAGTAAAAATAAGTTACTATTCATTAAAACACTTGTGTTGAGTTTCTTTAAGGGAATATATACCACTTGTGCATAGTCAATATTCTTCAGAAAAAGATAAGACAGTTTTGAATAGTCATCTAAATCAACTGTAGTAAAAAGTAGCTTTCCCTTTCCTTCATTTTGTTCCTTGCTCTGCAAGACATGGCACTGATTCTAGAAGCAAACTGTAAGAAACCTCTCAGCCACTCAAATTAGAATAAAAATAACACTTTTCAAGTAGGATGATGAGAGGGAGATAAGGAATTTAGGAAACCACACAGAGAAAACTCAAATCTTTGTTTTGGTGTGCAGGGCAGCTCAAATAAGATATTTAAGGCCCTAGGAAAATGAAACTGAGGCCATTCATTACATCAAAGACCATCGGTCTTCAAGGTTTATCAGTCCATTCACCATAAAATAAAACCTAAAGTAATTTAAATTCAGTATTTTTCTCATTAACCTCCATAAAAACCACATGTATGCATGTACTGAAATACTGAATTTAGATGGCATTTTAGGATACATTCTCCAACACCACGCCCTACATGGGCACCTTATGTATTTGAATCACTAAAAAAAGTTATTGATTTTCATTAATTATTCCAAACAGTACAAGTTTATATAAAACTTAGCATCAGAATACTAAACATTTTAGCACTGATCTACTTAAGACTTGCATATATGCAAATGAAAGCAGTAGCACGTCAAATGAAATGCCATATGTATTTTATTGCAATGTTTAACTCATAAGGAAAGCAATTAAATTAGAGAAGTACATAACAGCCTAGGTTATATAGACATATCCGTATTTATAATACTAGTAACAGGGTATAATCTTTACCCTTTTCTTTCTCTTAAAAGACACTAAAACGCAGAAAGATCAAGCATTATAGCAATTTTAATTGACTTGACAGAGGCAGTTCCTCACTCTAAATCAGAAAGAAATGTATCTTTTTGGTACTAGGCACTTTTATATCTCCACATAAAAAGGCAAATCCTTCAAGCTTTGCTATTTTACGTTAGTCAACTTCAGAGCTAGCTTAGCTCATACCATCAAACTTAACCTACAAGAGCCTTCTTCAACAGCAAATCTCCATAGTTTACCCTACAAAGTTAATTCTAATTATTTACCATCAATCTTCTGTATCAGGGGCAACAAATCCTCGAAATCTGGTACTGACTAGAACCTGTGAGCAAAGGGCAAGAACTGGATTTTTACCAAATCCAGATTACCTAGAGTTAACACAGCTCTGACATTCAGTGGTACTGTCCAACTGTAAACAGAGATATGCAAGTAAAATCACACCCACTCTAATTAAAAACATGGTTCTGTGACAAATAACTCTTTTCCTCCAGATTTGCATCTCCATTTACAGTTAATGTATGCACCTTCTGCGCAGCTTCAAGGGGAAAGAACCAAGAGACATCAACAGCCCTTTCACCTTTAGACAACAGAGAAGGCAGTTTCCTCCCTAAAGAAATCCTCATCATCATACCAAAACAAACACGCTTAAAACACAACAGAAGATTCAATCAACTTCTTATGTTCCCGAACGAGCATTCCTAGGATGCCATTCCTGATCTCACTGAAATACCTGACAGTGTCTAAATATGCAGTCTTTAGCTTTATCACATAAATTCATATATCAGTGGCGTGCACACAAAAGCACCTGCCTGCGTTTCCATGAAGGTCAGAACACAAAAATACCAAGTTTTGGAACAAATTATTTTGAAACCACATATAAAGAATACAACTTGTTTTTAAATACATTACAACTGAGACAGTAGATAAGGAAAGTTTACGCTGATAGGAGTAGAAACAGAAAAGGAGATATTTCAGCCTCATGATTTTCCAGTAGGTTATTAGACCAGTATAGGAGCACATCATCAACATACTGTTTATACACAGATCTGTGCAGCTGCAACACACCAAAGAGAATTACTTACGATTATACACAAGTGACAAAGGTTTGGATGCTTACCCAATATACGAGACCTGTTTTAACGTGATTATATGAAGTTACACCTGAAAAGCATGGGTGCTAATCCTTGCACCAATTTCAGATACTTCCTTTTGCATTAAAATATTCTGTACTCCCCCAGCATTCTTCACTAACACTACAGCAGAGTAATACCCTACATGTGTTCAGGATCTTGTTCAAGATTACTCAAGTATTTACAGAATTCATTCTGCACAAGGGTGAAATAGTAGCATGGGACTTAAATCTGGAAAAGCAGGGCAGCAGAGCACGGTGACTTGCTGACACCAGTTACCACGTAACACTAAAAAGCTTTCACAAGTAGAGCTAACATTACACCTGTTTTGGCTAATTAAAACATACAGTAACTATACACGATTACAGAAGAGTTTTAGGCTAACTGCCCAATCAACTGGGCGTTACTTATGACAGACTACTAAAAATACTAATGGAATTCAAATGCTATTGGATGTCACTATGAAAAGTGAAACTTTCACCTCCACAGAGAGAAGCCCTTAGAAGCATGGACTCAGAGGTAGATTCAATAGATGCTACAGGGACCCAGAGAAGACAGACCCATGTTCTATTTCCAGATCACCTCTTGACCTACTGTCTACATAGCAAGAAACTACTTCCCTTCATCCTTAGCTGTCTCCCAAATCCTGCTATAAAACCCATGGCTCACTCTAATGAAGGACTTCAATTTCACTGTAAAAGAACCTTCATTAAGTATATTGAAAAAAATCATAAATTAAAGGTATTCCCTCACAATGCAACAGCAACAAGAACCAGACAGCTTTTGAGTCATGTGGTCAGAGTTGGCATTTCATCTCATCACCCCCTGCTCTGTTCAATCACAAAGCATTCACACCAAGAAACTTCAGAAACACAGTTTTCTCTATGTAAATGCAGGCATACCTGAATTCTTTAAAAAAAAAAAAAAGCCTCCATACTTCAAACACCAAACAACATTCAGGCTTTTGTTAGATTTAATAGTTTGTGCTTTTGAACTCACCAACTTGCTGCATAGCATAGGAAATTACTTATCAGACATTATGAGCTACTCTAGAAAATAAGCAAACTGAAAGCAAAGGTTTTGCCAAAAAGACCCCACCACCATATAAAAGAGAAACACGTCAACAGCAAAATGTAAAGCCTTCAAAACAAATGAGATGTTATGACAGCTTTCTACTTCGAGGGAATGTAACTGTTGAGAGGGTGACTTTTTTGTTTGTTTTAAAGGGAAGGGATGCATTTTACAACTATGTGATGAGACCTGGGCTCACCCTTTCCTGAGCTGAGGGTGGCCTCAGCCACACCACCTCATGGAAGCAGTCTCTGCTCACATCAGTGCCGCATTATCAGGAAGAGTGCTAACTGAAACATGCCAAACCAAGTCGAGGAGCACACTTACAAAGAAAGAGCATGCAGGATTACAGTGCCTGTGCCTGAGACTACACCCTAGCCCTGTTTCACTTCCCAGCATGAATGCCACCTCACAGTTCTTTCCCACGCAATATTCCTAAAAGTTACTGGTAGTTTGCCTGTGCAAAAGGTGCAAGATTCACTCAGCAAATGCTATAAATGTTTCTGATATAGTTCACAGCACTATGTGAATGTATTAGGAGGTGAATTCTGCCCACCTAAGTCCAGCTACCTAAAGGCTGGTGTCTAGCTTAGCAGAGAAGATGAGCCTCTCCAAAAAGATGGGAAAGCGATCTTAACAAGACTGAAAGAAAAGAGGAATAAACAGTCTTTTCCAAGTGTGCACCTCCCATTAAATCAGGCTGAACACTCAAAGTTCACTGAATCCAAGGAACTATTGCCCTATTGACTCTTGGAGCAAGTCCAGAGGAGGGCCATGAAAATGATGGGGCACTGGAGCACCTCTCCTGTGGAGAGAGGCTGAGAGAGGTGGGGTTGTTCAGCCTGAAGAGGAGAGGGCTCCAGGGAGACCTTATAGCAGCCTTCCAGTACCTGAAGGGGCTACAGGAAAGCTGGAGGGACATTTTGCAGGGGCATGTGGTGATGGGACAAGGAGAAATGGGTTCAAACTAGGGGAGGGTGATTTAGACTGGATATTAAGAGAAAGTTCTTTCCTGTGAGGGCGGTGAGACGCTGGCACAGGTTGCCCAGAGAGCCTGTGGCTGCCCCCTCCCTGGCAGTGTTCAGGGCCAGGTTAGATGGGGTTTGAGCAACCTGGTCTAGTGTGAGGTGTCCCTGCCCATGGCAGGGGGGTTGGGGCTGGGTGATCTTTAAGGTCCCTTCTAGCCAAGCCATTCTGTGATTCTGTGGTAAATGCAACTTGCCCATAGCCTGCACCTGCTCAGAGCTTGGAGACACCACATAGTTTTAATTAACTTAAGCAAGTCTGCTGCAGAGATTTTGGAGAACACTTCTCACAAGTAAAAATAGTCTACAAAGAAAATAAGGCATTAGACTGCTTCCTGCTACAACATCCATTTGTCCACAGTTATTCATGCTTACCGGATAACATACATTAAAAATGTACGTCAAGGTTAAATCTGCTACAGATCAGAGGCTGAATACTCTGACTATATAAAGTCACAAGTCCCATGGAGTGGGACGGGCAGCCCGGCATTCCAGCTGCCCAGAAATCCTCCAGAGGCCTCAAAGAGATCAGCAGCATTGGCCTGTCTAAATGCTGCATGCCCCTACAGGCAGCAGTGGAAACTCTACACTTGACAAGATTGGGAGTCTAGAAGTTCATTGTGGGAGAATGCTCTGCAGCAACACGCTCCTGAGCTGCTCACAGGGATGTCATTCCTTTTGCTTTAGTGACTTCTCTCCTGCAGCAAACAATTGCGAACATCCTAGTTGAGCTATAGAACAGCAATACAGCTGCTACAGGCAAGGGAAAGGAGAGGAGAGAAGAGAGGAAAGAAGAAACTCACTGTGAAGTGTGTTGATGAAATCTTTAGTTGGCCGACAGAAGGACGTGGTGGACACAAGGTCATTTTGACTTAGAGAGAAGCTCAGTGCATTTAGGCCCCGGAAAGCATGTAAACAACCACTGCTAGGCTAGACCACATGTAGTTTGATTATCAGCATAACTTATTTTGCTAATCTGCCAAGAAGCCTGGTCTTTACAGGAAAACCTGGAGAACCCCACACAGGCCTTTGAAAGCTGTATCCAACCACCTGTTGTGATAAATGAATGCTACAAAGTAATAATGATTGCTAATCTAACTAAATAATGATTTACTAAAGCCTAGTAATAAAGAAATACATTCTAAAGGAAAAATTTTATGACTGTAAAACCGTTTCCCTGTATTGCATGCTGCTCCAAACATCAAAGCCCTGTACTGCTGTGAGAACGCTGTACAAAAATAAGTAATTCATCACAACAAGACAGAGGCCTATGCTCAAATTTCATCACCTCAACCAGAATTTATGTGGAATAAAAAACAACATAAAAAGAATATCTTTCCTTCCCAGATTCATTGCCCTTGAGACATCTGAATTTACTATGCATCCCCTCGCTAGACCATAAGTTTTACCAATTACCATGACTTCTGGGCGTATGTGGGAGGCATTTTAACCTCCCTTCTGAGATGCTGATCTGTTCAACCTAATACAATCAACAGACAGAAACTTAAGGACTTACTAAAGTTAAATCATGACTAACAGCATTATTCTCCTCTAGCACACTATCATACACCGTACAAACTACTTTGTAGTCACAGGGTTGGTTTTTTTTAACGTGGCAAAGGAGATAACTATATTACAACCCAATAGTTAAAATTCCTGTACCAGGAGCAAGACTTTTCAGGTAAACTCCTCCCTGATTTCCAAAATTTAACTTCATCCTCATAAGAAACTGAGGGTATTCTAGACCCCTCAGCACTGAAGCAGCACCACTGCACAGCAGATATTACAACTGGGCAGCTAAGTGCTCAACTGTTTTGACATTGAGCCAGAAGGAGGGAAGAGTTATTTCACATATCAAAGTTCTTTAAGTTCTTGTTAAGAGCAATAAAGTTGACCCCACTAACTAGCCTAGAAGACACCTAGCAGAAACTGTTTGCATGCTATCCCATGAGTACAGCTGGCTGTTTACAATATACAGGGAAGGTATACTGGAGATAAGGAGACTGTAGAGAAATACCTTAAACAGACCAGCGCAGGCACAGGAACACCTGGCATGAACAGTTTTCATTGATGTCTACTTCTGTTTCAAGTAAATCTAAGAATGGGGTACAGACCAGAAGAATATATAAGCCTCAAATCACAATCAAGCTGCATCTTTCTAATTCCTTACACGTAAGTAATGCTAATAATTTCCTAATATCCAAACTAAGTTTCCCTTGCTGTAAACTCCAATGATAATTCCTTCCTAGTGAAAGAAAATGCTTTATTGCTGTCTTACTTATGATACATTTTTATGCACTGGAAGATTCATGGATATACACTCTCCTAATTGGAATGGAGATGTTCAGTATCAGTGCTGTATGCTGACATTTAGAACACCTAAAAATCCACACACCTGGAAAGCTTCTGTTTTCCCCTATACTCCCACATCACACTTCATGAGCCTATTTAAATTGCCATTCCTCTTTCCAAATTGCCCTCAACACTCTAAAAGAAATGTCTAAAACTGGACATAGTACTTCAGCTAAGACCTTTGGTGGCACCCTTTTGAGACAGGAATTGCCTTTGTACCCTTACTACCATTACAGCCTCAAACAATTGATAATGATTGAGACAAAGTCTTATTAAGAAGCAACACAGTGATCCACAAGGTGTGGGACAAATAACCTGACCTATTTACACACTTCTGTGACTTACAAAAGAATTCCCATCAGCTTATTCTGATAACCTTGTGTCACTTTATAAAAGGTATTCAACAAACAGACCCTTGTAAGAATGACAGAAATGCCTGCCATTAAACTTTATATTTATTTCTGTAACATTCAGATGTATCTTTTTTTTTTCCTCCTTAGGGAATTTAAGCTCATAATACTGTTCGCAGGTATGCCCACCATGTTTCTTTCACAGATTAGAAGAACAGGGACTCAGAAGCCTAATCAAAACAGACTACTCTATACATTCCATCTATTGCAGTTCCACAGAAGCAGGTACCTGGCCTTGGCAAAATGACTCAAGACACCCTAAGAAACATCTACGTAGACACAAGAGAGCATGTAGGAGAACATTCAGTCAGTTATTGGGCTCTTTCTATTTACACAGTCACTACAGAGCATAAAGAACCACTGGAGAGTGATTTGAGGCACTCAAATCCAGGCAGCCAGGTCACTCCTCAGTATACAGAGCTTTGGTGCCAAGTACATTCAAGTTAAAGATCCCAAACGTTAAGGCAGCAGTCATTAATGACGAGGCAATAGAAATACAAAGGTCTGTCTGAATTTCTTACATCTCTGTAACGCAGTTTGTCCCAGGGCTGAATATCTGCAGCTCCATCAACTCAGGGTTAAAATGTAAAATAGTCTAGGACTAGATGAGAAAAATCCCCTACAGTACAAATATGAAACAAGTTTTTATAAAAACAAAGAAGTTATTTGTAATGCACGGTATCCTCTTATTTGCCTATAATCGGCTTGAGTCAGATAACATCTCAAATCTTATGACACCATCTGGTGGCAGAGTTTACAGAAAAGGAATGATTACCAGAAGTTAAAAAGAAATTTATAAATTTAAATTTGGTGTGGATCAAATTTAAATTTTATTCCAGATATCTTACTAATTTTGTAAGATAAAGTGGAAGACAAAGTGGATAAAAGGTAAAGTGGAAAGAATCAATAGGATAATATCTAAATTTTACCTCATGGAGTTACATACACGTCTTAGTATCCCTGTACACAATTTGGGTATGTATTTACAGGATAGCGATTGGTGTTATTCTTTGTACTGGATATCACAGCCTTGCATAAATTAGAGATGCATTTAGCTGACATCTTTTCAAATGTGTGATATTTCTGGACACATGGGCTAGAACTTTCCAGAAGTTTGGTAACAGCGACCAAATTGACTCAGGTAACAGACTAACATAGTTTGGCTAAAAACAGTGACTAGTTCCAAACTGAAAAAGCTAGAACACAGCAACTATTTAGCAAACTTTACTGGCAAACATCAGCCAATAGTGGAAAATATGAGGTGGTTCAAATGCTGTTGCCTTGTACTGCCAGTTCAGTTGAAGTCAAGCAAGGACTAAATAAAAAACACAGTTGCCTTTAACAGAAGAAACTTCAGGACAGGAATCTATTTTCCGAAATAAGAAGTTACAAAGCCACATTGCACTGGCCCTTCGAACCTGCAATATTCATCCCAAATATTGCAGTTCTAACAAGGAGACATTTTCAAACTTCAGCAAAACTATTAACCAAATTTTTGGAAGGCTTAAGTGTTTTTTTTAGGCTAGGATCTATCAGTTCAGCAAAACAGTCAATTACCTCAATACAGTAACTGAGACTTAACTGAAAGTAGCAAGTAACAAAAAAACCCCAGAACTAACCAGCACAGAAAAGAAGCCTTAGGAACTCATGCTGAAAACAAAGTCCATCAAACCTCAATCCTCTTCTCTCTCAGGTCACACATCAGAATGCACCTATTCTACAGAAGCAGGCAGATATCTAAAACTGCACTTCAGAAGGTGTATGAGGGAAGGTGAAAAGGAAAATTTCTTATCTGTATGAGACCATTGTCATCAGACCACTACCAGGAAAGCATATTGAAGTATAAACTTTAATCATCAATGCCACTTCTACCCAGTGTTCATAAACTTTTCTGAGCTGGATTTCATAATCACCCCTGAACAGTTCGTAATATAATTTAAGTTTGCATATGAACTACCCTGCTTGCAATGGTGAATTATTAGTTTTAAATACTTCATATTTCATCGTGCTATTAAGACTTGTTTCACATTATCAGTCCTACTCCTTTTAGGTTACCAGGCATTTATCACCGCATCCACACATGCCTTCACTGCAGCACGTTTTTAGCTGTATGTTATGAAGAAGGTCAGTAAGCAGCTCTGTACCCCGGAAAGGCTCCTGGCAGGTACGATGAGCCAGCGCAACAGCTACACTTCTGTAACGGAGACCCTGCGCTAACAAAACTCGCATGTAACAAAGTTCAGGGGTCACTGCAGCCATAAAGGATGCTCACCACGCAAGGCAGAACGCGTGCTCGCCCCAAGGCAAGATACCCGCTGTAGTCCCTCTAGGCTAGGCCAGGCCAGGCCAGGCCAGGCCGGGCCGGGCCGGCCCGGGCCTATCCCGCCTCCTCTCCACTCCCCTCGCCGCCACCCCTCCCACCCCCCCCAGAGCCCGA
>VZRW01001797.1:503895-532552 GCA_013398125.1 Aegotheles bennettii
GAGCCCTCGGCCTGGGCTGTCGGTGGGCACGGGAGAGAGCCCCGCCCTGGCTGCGCCTGCCCGGGTTTGCGCTGCCTCCTGCTGCCTCCGGAGTGACCGGCGCGCTGCTGCGGGAGTGAGCCACGAGCACCAGGAGCAGCCTGGGTTTATGCTTCTCAGTTGTACGTCTTGATGACCTTGGCATTTCTGGGAAGCTGATGAGGAGTCGGCTTTATTTTCCACTTTTTCCTCTTTTCACTTTCGTTTGTTTCGAACAAGAAAGGCTGCAAACCAGCGTGGGGTGTGACAGCCTGCAAACCAGCTGAGGAAACCTCGGAAATTCCTTTATGTAACTCTTCTAGCTGTTTACCTTCCTCTTTTTCACTCTCCTAAAAAGGGCAGTAGGTGCTCGGTGTTCAGAACTAAGCAGCCAGGTGTTTTACTTCTCCTTCACAAACCAACCTGTTCCTGTGCTGCAGAGAGAACAGCCATGCAGGAAGGTGTTCAGGGATAAAGGAAGAGCCTCCTATGATGTCAGTTGCCTGATTCATTGACTTCAGCAATTAGTTGCTTACTGACAGCTTAGTAGCCAGCCTGTATGCATGACCTCCCCTGCTCTGCAGTCATTGAATATAGCACAGTTTCTGTGCTTCATCAGAAGAAATAGAACATGTAACTGTCTATATGTGGATCTAGGGTTGCTTGCTAATTTGTGCGGACCAGTAACTAATTTGGAGGAGGTATCACAAGGCTTTTCCAGGGACAAAAATGAATTGTTGAGGCACATATAGAACTGAACACACTGCACAGAGGAGGTGGCATTACTGGCGCCTGTTCTTTGTGCTATCGCCTCTGTGCAGTGTGTTCAGGAAGCCAATAAGAGAAAGCAGGAAGCATGCAGAGTAGTGTCTTGCTCTTGGGTCCTGGCTTCGTCTCCCAGGGTCACAGATGCTTTATTCATTTATCTTGTAGACCTGATCATATGGAGGAGCACATTCTGGTGCTGATATCTTGTAGCACACTGCAATAGCTGGGCTGAATTTCAGCTGACTAACAAGTAGGATAACTCTTTGTGATAAGAAAGCTTTAAAAAAAGCCTTCCTTCTATAGTAGGGATATGAAGAATTTGAAAGAAAAAAAGAAACTAACCCTCAATACAAAGCCTTCTAATTTGTAAACTATTTTAATTTTAAATTCTTGCAAGAATGCACAGAAATTTCATAATTAACATTCATGTTTTTCTGAAAATACTGTTTCATGAATTTTTCCATCTTTTAGGGAAGACAACAGCTTGCTTTACAAGAGAAGGAACCGAGAGCATCAGTGATCACCAGAGGCTGTACCAATTTGCTGATGGCAAAAAGTGTAGCTCATGAGATACTGACTTGCACTCAGAGAAAGAAATCATTCTAGAAGGCAAACTTAATAAACCTTATGGTTTTGGCATTAAAGAGATAATAATGTACCAAATTTGAGCTCTCACAGCTGCTGTCTTCCATGACCGAAGTATTATGCTGGTTTCTTCTTCTCTCACTTTGGTTCCTATGCCGTGTGCATTGTTTATTTTCTTCCCTTTGGGGAGAAGTAAGCAATAAATTTATTGTCTTGGGGGCTTGCAGTCCGCCCTAACTGCGAAAACCAAGACAACAAGGAAAGTGTGGACCTCTTACTTACTTTCCATTTATGGAACCAGGCACTACAGCACAGCCTGCTGTGTGTTACTGATATTATCACAATAACTTTATTGGGAAAAAAAATGAAATGTTTGTGCTTTAAACTTCTAGTCTAGAGTTATCAGCGAAGGAGGAAGGAAAGTTTGAGTTGATTAGAAGCATAACTTGATAGAGAAGCGGCTAGGTTCAAACAGAGGGCCCCCAGATGGTAAGGGATAATTTATGCATATATCACATTTGCTAAATATAATAACAAATTTCTGAAAGGCATCGGATCTGTCAGAAGCACAAAACTGCTACATGTCAGCCAGAGATACAGGGCAAAAATCTTATGATCATTCAGGGTGGGTTTGTGAAAGTGCAAGAAATCAGAACAATTTATTGGTCTGGTGCAAGTAGACCTGCCTGGTCTAAGAAAACTTGTTGCTTTTGGCAGCCTCTCCCTGCCTACAATCCTTTCCAGATGTGGACTGCATAATTGCAGCTGAGCAAGCACTTTATTAGACCTTCTGGTGCCCTGCAGTTGGTTTAAATTCACAGAGACCGGTATGACGAAAAATTCTTAGGAGTTTTGAGTGCTTTGGATAGCACAGCCTGAATATGCAATGACAGTCATAAAACAAGGAAGTAAATTTTCTTTTTTTTTTCCTAGAGCTAAGAAGCCTTAGAGTTGCTTCTCAGCTAGTGCTGAAGAAGAGCATATTCAAACAGCACGTAAATTGCCTTCTATAGCTTTCATTACCTTGAAAGTGTCTTATAAACCTCAGATTATTTGGATTGAAAACCCTTGAAAAGACTATGCAACCTCCCTGTCCTTATGGCTTTTGGATCTTCTTTACACTGGAAACTGAGTGTTGCCATAAACAGCTGGCATCCAGTTTACAAGTATTCTGAATGAAAAAGAAAACAGTTGTAAGAAAAAACCTTAGTGGTGCAGGGGAGTTTCTTGGACCAATGGCAGAGGCAAAAAGAAAGATTTCATGTTAATTTTTTTACTGTGTGTTCTGGGAAGATGGGTGGCAAAGATGACTACATTGTTGCTGGCTGCATAAAACAGTACTTTGATCTTGAGTCTCTGTCAATTCAAGTGCTTTATTTTTTCCACAAAGCTTTTAATGTCCCTGTTGTCTGGGAATCCCAGCTAGAGAGCTGCTGTTCTATAAAACGATACTGTCTTAGCTTTCTGATCACAAGCAGATAATTTAAACTTGGAGACTTATACATGCAGAGAGTCTGTCATTGAGATATTATACTGTTGCTCCTGTTGCACTCAGTCTTACAAAAGTTATGGTTTGGCAGGTGTTAGCTCTCAATTCAGTAGCTGGGATTGGGGCAGGACTCTAAATATTTGTGACTGATTCACCTGAAATGTCGTAATGTGAGCAGCACTTTCCCCAAAAGAAAATTTGCACTGTACTCTTAGAGGATCACCCTACTGCTAATATAGAAATAGTCATAGCTCATGTCAGCCTTTGTCACCTTCCATGTTTTTTCAAGTTAGACAAAGAAACTACTGAAGTGCTTCAGCTGCTGTATGGGCGTGTTGATTAAGATCTCTAAGCCAATGATGCTTTGAATGGGTATGGCACCATGCTAAAATCAGCCCAAAAGTATCATGTCCCTCATTCCTTTTGCAGGAAATACCTTGGGGTCTTAAACAGTTCTGTAAAATCACATTTGCTGTGTCATCTCCTCAACATTCTCCAACCTAACAACTTCACATAGAAGAGTGAATTGAAGGTTTTTCGGGGGTTTTGGAGCCATGACTAAATGCATAGTGGGGAAAAAAGTCTGCAGACATAAATTTATTTCCTTTACCTCATTGTTCCTCTCGTCCAAGGGATAGATCTAACATAAGTCTAATCCATCCTCAACTGGCTTGGACTGTAATATCCTAATTTTAATATACATTGTAATAGTGAGCTTATAGGATGGCTTAGCACAAAATGAGTAGTCTTGTGAAAAGGTAACATCTTATCTAAACCTTGTGGTCAGAATCAGAATTTCAAAAGAACTTTTTCTGCCTCCACAATCACCAGAGTAAAACCTGATTAAATAATGAAATAAAACCTAAATAAAAAAAGATAGATTCTTCTGATTTGCAGGCTCTGTGTTTATTTCCTTGCTGCTCTCGTTTCTTGAATCGTCTTTTTTTTTTATAAGACGGTGATAGTTATGATGAATGTGTTGTAGTCTTAAGTTTCCTGGTAGAAATGTTTGAGGCCCATAATTTCAAGAAAATGTGTCTTTGTAGCAAGCTTATTTCTGCATAGTCTGAAGGTGACAGGTTTTCCTATGCAAGGGGTAGAGAAAGAATTGCACTGAAATGTGTTTAACTTTAATCCTTGCAGTCTGGTAACTGAGTAAATACTGGAGAGTACTTTTTGATAACAAATAGTAAACACAGCTGATGCTTCCTTTTTTGAAGGAGTTCTGCTTTATGTTTATGTTCACTAGTTTCTTGTTTAAAACTTACTGCTCGAGAGAAAATAAACTAAAATAGCAGAATGTTGTAATATAACTCTGAAGTCTCTTTGTAGGCTTTTTTCTTTGGTTACTTTCTGTCTAGGATTTTAAAAATGGTAGGACAGGGAAAGCAAAGAAAACAGCTATTGAGCATTGGTATTTGCTAAGGCAAGCATGTATTTTAATCTTGCATTATGATAAAAATACATGCCAGGAACACTTCAGCCATATCAAGTATTTCCCCCCTGAATATTTTGGCTTTATTGAGGAATCTTAATGTATTGGATATAATGTAATTTTGTCATATACCATTAACTTAAGAGCTGGATACCTCAATGGGTGCTTTATGATTCCTAGTCAGAAAGATGGGGGGAGTTGGGTATCCTTTCTTTATGTATAGTGTGTTCTGTTGGAATAGCTGAGCAGTTATTTCAATACAAGTGGCCTCATTTTGGGTGTTTTAACATCTTTGGAGGTATCTTGCAATAAAGGCACCTGCTATGTTCCAGCTATTCCAATTAGACATGCAGATATCAAGTGTGCATCTCCATCTTTGGAAACAAGCTTTTTTGGAAATGTTTCATTTCTTCTCAAGTACTCCTGTGATTTTTATTTTTTTTTTAATGCTATAAACTGCTGTGAGGTGAGAAGTAGTCTTATTACTGCCTAAGGAATATGTCTCCATTCTGCCTCATGGTGCTAACTTCTTTTGCAGAGCTACTGGGCAGGTTGTGTGTGTGTTTACAAAATCAGTGCTGGCCAACTCAGTTGTACAAAGTAACAGAAATAAAACTATGGCTTTTTAGAGTCTAATGCATCTGTTTTGGATAATCAGCTTTAAACACTATAATCAAACCAGTTTGAGGAGTATGCTTTCTTAAGCCTGTCCTAAGCAGGAAATGCTATCTTGTTTTGCATAGTTCTAATGGCAATGGCTGAAAAGTGAAGATGAGTAAGCTTGCCGGGAAGTCTAGAGAAAGAAAGGTTCTGTCACTGTTTTCAGTGACGCAAAACCTCAAGAAACTGTCAGAAAAGACCAGCAAGTAGCCTTATCCTATTATTTGTGGTAAAAGATTGTCAGAACATTTATCTTTAACCAAGTGTTCTGAGTGGTTTTATTTAGCATTTTCCCACATAGGTCAGTTATCCTAGCACTTATAAAGTGAGCATATGAACTATCACTTTGTTTTTTCGTCTCACAAGAGGCAAAACACTGCAGGTGCCCAAATACGAGCATCGGAAGATAAGCAGATGCACACCTCAGCTTTGAGGAGTCCTAGAAGTAACTATTTTGCTTTGTGTTACGGTTATCTGCTACATAGAAGGGTTTTTTCCTTCATGTCTTGCAGCTGAACTTCTTCAGTGCTTGGTCAATTCATAAACAGTTTCAAGACCAAATACCATCAAATTAGAAGGAAGGTGGGTGGAATTCTGTGGGTTTCCGTAGCACTTCTTACTGTCTGGCAGCAGAGTTGTTCAGGAAGCTGTGAGCAAGGTAGGGGAACACAAAACTTGTCTGTCAGCTGTTAGAACGGTTAGATTCAGTGGCAAGTGCTTGTGTTTTCAAGCCATTGTCTGGTGTCAGATGAAACTTCAGAAACTTTCTGGTTCAGTGTGTCAGTAGGAACTTATTTGTGTCAAATAATGGATTGCTAATTCCTTAGCTAACATAAACAAGACAAAGTTGGGGGCAATAGGTTGATAGCTAATAGTATGTGAAGTAGCTCTTCATGTAATCGCTGTGTGTCTCCATGTGATTACTATCAGATTTCCACATGGCATTATCTTTCGTAGGACTTCATTAATATCACAATTGTCAAGCCCAGGGTGAATTTAATAGAGTGTATATGAGCTTCAGTCCTGAAGTTAATACATGACTGAACTTCCAGTAATACATTACCTTTCAAACTGTACCACCAAGAATTACTAGCTTGAGAGTTGGAAGTGCTGACTGCTGACTCCTTCCTTCTTTTTCAGTCTCACTGCTGGTTTGTTTTTCAATGGCTTCTCGTGGTTTTAGTAGCACAGGACAACATTTTGGCAGTATAGAATAAAACACAAAACTTGGTATCTGGCCTTATAAAGTATACACACTTTCTTCAGATTTTGGGTGCTTTCTCGGCATTAAGGTAGTATAAAGTATTTGCAAACATCTGTTCAAAGATAAGAGTCTTATTACCCAGTAAAGACTTACTTTATAAAGAAACCCTTCTTATGCATGTTTCAGAATATTATTGTCAGGCCCTAGCCTCAAAAGCAGAGAAAGTGTTGTATTGTGTAGTGTTGGCAGCAATGTGTCTCTTGGGTAACCTAAATACAGCTTCCAAGCTAGGGTTACATCATATGGCCAGCAGTTGTGTCTGTGCTGGTATGTGAACTCCTGGGCAGCCTTAACCCACAGCTGTGAAGGGAAGGAGAACATCAAGGCTGCTGAAAAAGAAATCTGCAGGTTTCTCTGGGAATACAGCTGTGTTTCCGCTGCTGTTCTGCAATTACAGTGGGATTATTGGGATGCTGTTGTATTTACAGGCTGGGGATATGAGAGCCCTTTTGCTGTGTTTTATGGCTCCCAAGCTGCAGAAGTACGTGGCTGTGGCACCCAGAGTAGGGAAAGGCTGGTTAAGCCTGCAACAATTGCAGTAATCCAGATATTACTCATTCGATGCAACTCTGTAATGGAAATTTCATGCTTTTTCTGAATCTTAAGTAAATGGGACATGTAATTTTTCTGCACTTAAAAACCTCCTAGAGCCATAGTCTTAAACTGAAGAGGTATGTTAGGTGCTAAAGACCAGACTTGCTAAAGTATTCTCTTAATCCTGAAGTACTTCAGGTGTAAGGGATTAGGTGTCTTGATTTCAATTCAGCCTCAGAGGTATGCACACTTCCTGCAAAGAGCTGTGAACAGCATCCATTCTTTAGCTGACAGATGCATGAATCTGCATGAATTTGCCCTTCTAGGAGTAGTTATTAATGCTATCTCTTATAAAATACTATCTTGTAGGAAAAAACAAAACGTAGTTCTGTTAGTCAAGTGGGACATTTGGAGGGATCTCAATGGATAATGTGAACTTAATTGGAAGCTACTTAGGTGAAAAAGCAAGGATTAGTAATCTAAAATTAAGGTGAAAATTAAGTTTAAAAATCCTCTTATAGTACAGTTTATGTGCTATCTCATTAAATTCTTGTATAGCCTGGGAGCTCTGCTTTCCCATTGCTAGAGTGCTGCCTTTATTACCATGCCTCCAATAAAAATGCAGATTCTTAGCTCTGAATAACCTGTCTCTAGTAAGAATACACTTACTGATGGGCTTGCTTTTTCCTCTTGTCTCTTGCTAGAGCCAGGAGATGTAATTTTGCCTGAAAAGTTAAATCACGGTGTGTTGGGATTTCGATTGTAAAAATCTAGATCCTGTCTTTATTAAGAGAGGCAGATTTGAAAACCTGTGCTGGAGTTGTAGGCATACCATTAAGACTTGCAAATCCTTTTGCATTTGAGGGTTTCACCATGCCATAAGAACAACTCTTTCTAGAATGTTACTGGAATCATTTTAGGTTCTGCTTGGCCTGTGAAAGTGTTTCCCCTTCTTCTGACTGTTGAAATTCCTCAAAGGGAAGGAGAAGAGCACTTAAGGCTTATGCTGTAACTCGAATGCCTTAATGAATTTCTTTCTGGATTACTGGATAAACCAATGTGTTTTTCCAACACGCAGAAGCTTTTCATTTTAAAACTTCATTTCCCAGTTTTTACTTTAAACTGGATAAAATTTTCCAAAAATGTTTAGGAAGCCAAATCTTGGAAAGGAAGCTATTTCACGTACTGATTGTTCCTGCATTTCTCTTAGCTACTCAGTTTTGTCATACCAGCTGAATAATTCTTTTAGTGCCTTCTGGTCATAACCAGGTGCTGTACTGTGCAGGATGAAATGTGTAGGCTTTTGTTCTTTGAACTGCCTTCTTGTTTCACCTCAAAATACTGATAAAGGGTAATTCTAACACTTAATTGGTATCTCTTATTACAGGAGGAAGATTCTCTTTAACGTGATTACTTACAAGTAATAGTTTCTCATCATGGCTGAACTATCACCTGAAGAAATTCAGCTGAGGGCCAACCAGGTCACCGATGAGGTAAACATTATAGAAGGCCATGTGGGATGACAGTACTTATCTGCCCAGATTACAATATCTTTTAAAATAAAGGCAGTCTAGGGTAGTGGTTCTGCAAGGGTATAGCTGAATGTTTCAAACTCTCACTTTACTTTGTAAATATTGGAGCTAAGACTACTCCTAAAAGTTCTGAATTGTAAAGCCACCTACTTGACTGAGTGCTGACTTCATGTGTCACTTCATGACTTTTTTATTTAACTAAAATTCATTTGAATATATTTTATTTTAAAATTACTTTTCAATGGCATAAGCAAAGTACTAGCAAGTACTAAAAACCAAAGGTTTACTAAAAAAAAACTTAGGTACTGCCACTATGGCTGTGTTGTAGTGTGTATTACATATAGACAGGCTGATGAATGTTTGTATACTAGTTGCCTTACTGCAATGAACTGGTAAAGAAGACTTTCAGACACAGATATATACTCTTAATACACTCATTTTAAAATTCTCTTTCTAGTCTTTGGAAAGCACAAGGAGGATTCTTGGCTTGGCCATTGAGGTAAGGAAAAGCTTTTGAATTTCCTGGGGATTTATTAATTTAAGAAGCACCACGTTAACTACCACAAAGTGATCTTAATCACTTTTTTGTCTGTCATGAACTCTTTTTGAGACACACGCTTCACGATTAGAAGTTGCTGCTTCCATTTAGTAGTAGAGTTGGAATGTCTTTCCAACCTAATGTCTTTCACATTATGCACATAAAGTCAGATCACAGAAGGATCACTATCTTTTTTACCTGTTTTTCTCTTAAGCAAAATGGCCTAATCTCCAAATGCTACAGATCAGTTATAAAAAGTCTTCAGTGATGATCAGTTATGGCTTTGGCTGCTACATCAATTGCTTCTCATAAGAAACAAGCGAAAATGTCTTGCTTTGAGGAGGGAGGGTAGAGCTCAGTTGGGTGGGGTAGTAGAGGGCAGGGCTGTTTTTGATTCTAAACAAAAGTATTTCTACATACACCCTCTTACAATCTGTCCATCAGTTTTAACTTTAAAGATAGTGAAGTATGATGATGGAACTATTAACACCCTTGTATGTGACTTGAAACAAATAAATCTGTATTTTGGGTTTATCTAAGTGGCACTGTATGATGAATC
Organism: Aegotheles bennettii; assembly: GCA_013398125.1. NCBI lineage: Eukaryota > Metazoa > Chordata > Aves > Caprimulgiformes > Aegothelidae > Aegotheles > Aegotheles bennettii. The sequence goes on from VZRW01001797.1 coordinate 513,278, forward strand.
TGTTCCTCTACACTATTGTGACTTGCACACCACATTGTAAAAATTACTGCAAATTTACTTTTGATACTGTAATTTAAAAAAATATAGAACATCCTGTTGGTAGCGAGTAAGAAGTTGGCTGATAGGCAGCTCTGATAGACTTGTCTTGCTGAACTAGTTGAGCTTTGTTAATTTTGGTAGTAATTAGATATGCTGTAGACAAATGGGAATCTAGAGACTAAGCAGTAATGCCTTTCAAAGCTAATGCCCAGACTTTTAGTGCTGGAGACTTGAAACAATTTGTTTTCAGCATGAGAACACCACAAGTGTTTGGTCACTACTGCTTTAGAGCCTGTACTCACTGTCCAGGTAGTAGCAGACTGCTGTGGAATTGAAGGTGCTGTGGTTATCAGCTAGGCATTTGAATCAGCATAGCCTAATAAATACCTCTCAAAAACAAAGGTTAAGAATGTGCAATGAGCTAACATAATTTATTTTGGTATCATAGTTTGGTAATTCAGAGAAGCTAAAATAGCTCCTACCACAGACAGTTCTATGCTGCCAGTTTACAGTGAAACATGGGTGCAATTTGCATGCTAGGTTCAAGACTAAGCCAGCAAAGAGCTATACTGTGATCTATTCCTTACTGTTGATTTCTTTTGCTTGGTTCTAACTAGTGATGGGCTATTCTCTTCCTAACCTCTTCTGCTGAATTCTCAAGAATGGTTTTGCAGGCTTTGTTTGCTTTCTTTTATTCTGGTTTCCAGGACTAAAGGCCTTTTAGCCCTATTGAAGGATGTAGGAATAAAGAATGAACTAAATGCCACTTTTCAGAACAAGGCACAGCTAGGTTTACTTTTTTAGCTTGACATTGTAGTTCAATCTGAGTATTACATTACAACGAGCTGATAATTTTTTTTGTAAAAAAAAAGCACACCAAAACCCCACTAACTGAGATAATAATCTCACTTGTTGCACTATCAGCCTAGTAGAGGATCTAATTTGAAATTTGGCATAACTTTATTACAGAAGCTACTCCTAGCACATTGTTTTATTATGAACTTGGTGGGCTTATCAAATTTACTACAGAGACCTTCTAATTTTACACTGCTGTACTGAAATCTGTTTTTATATCTGCAAATAAATTTCAGTCCCAGGATGTCGGCATCAAAACTATCACCATGCTGGATGAACAGGGCGGTGAGTTCTTCCTTCTTCCTCTCTAACACTAAAAATCGATTTTATGACTATAAGAAAAAGAATTATCCTTCAAGAGTTGTTGCTGAAACTAAAGGCTTATTAAAGACTACAAATGTGAAAGAGATTTCCTAATTGGCTATTCCCATGTGTTTGTAGTATTTAGAAGTTCTAAAGTAGCTGAAAGACTCTGTTAGTTACAATGTAATACAGACATCTACAGAAGCTGTTCTTTTCTACCATAGTGTGAATGCAGCTGCTTTTATTTTAAAAGCAGCAACAGACGTGCTTCTCTAAGGATAGCGAAAATATTTTTAATATAGTAAACAAAACTTTTGTCACTTAATATCTTTCTTAAAAATACAAAAATTTTAAAAATCCCAGAAGACAGGTAAGGAAATAGGCATTAGTCTTGGTATAAAGATAGAACTTGTAAGTTCCTGCTTGAAAGAAATGTTAATATCCCACCCCCACCTTCCCCTAGTCTTGTTTATTCAGGTTACTTGTTTCTCTTCTAGAACAACTACAGCGCATAGAAGAAGGCATGGACCAGATAAATAAGGATATGAGAGAAGCTGAGAAGACATTGACAGAGCTCAACAAATGTTGTGGGCTCTGTGTCTGTCCTTGTAACAGGTCAGTTAAGTTGGTACTTGGTTCTGAAGTTCTAGAGTATTCTCAATAGCTACTGTACTCTAGAAGATGGTCTCTAATAAAAGATCTAATTAAAAATTGCTGAATCTCTAGGAAATCCAACTGTTTTGGTTTGTAGAGGTGCACTGTTTTAAAACTGTATGAGAGTAGGTAAAGCTTACTTGTGTCTAACTGTATGTTATGCCCTTTTCACTGTAAATATAGCTGCTGTATAACATCCTGCACAATTGCACCCTAATCTCCTTAAAGCTTATACTTAGAGTACTATTAATGTCCATACAGATGAGACCAAGTTGGACTGCAAACAGTTATGTGCAAGTGCCTGCCTGAAATTTTACTTCAAAAATAATTTTTCACAAAAGAACTTTTGTACTGACTTAAAAGGAAGAAAACTTCTGTTTTGGAGACGGAAAGTAGTATTAGTTCTCTAGACATTTAAAAAATGTTCATGCTTTAGGGAGGAAGAGAGTAGGAAAATGGACATTGGTATTAAAGCTTTTATCTTTGACCAGTGACTACATAAATGCTTACAGACCTTGCTTCACTGTACCTTCGTAACATCGGTGTTATCCAAGTCAGTTAAGAGTAATCTGGTCTTTTGTATGGCACTTGATTTGTCCTTCTGAACACCTAAACAGCCTAAACAATGATCAGAAATCAGTACTATAAGGAAAACACTATTCATTTTTGAAGATGTCCTATCTGTATCTTGAAACAGCAAAGTATCAAATTATTTTGTGTGAATTGGATGTGATAATAGTTCTTCCAAACGAAGGAGGAATAAGTTATTTTAAGAGTGTAACCACTGAAGTGAATAGTGTGCATGTATTTGTTCATTTTTAGCTGTTTAGCATGAGGAAAAAACAAACTTCTCATTCCACTGAGAGGCAGCAGAAATTAGTAAGTTAAAATTCCTTGAAGTAGTTAATTCTGCTTATCCAACAGAATAATACATACTTTGGGGATCATTTAGGATAGATAAGAATGTGGCTTCTAAGGCTGAAAGTCTGAGACCTTTAGCATCCTGAAAAGGCAGATAGTTCTGTCCTGACCTCTAGATAGATGTGCTTACTGTTCTATATTAGTTTTATCAAGCTGATGCACTTTGAGCGTTTTGACACACTCGGTCTTATTTCACCGAAGCTGTTTATTGACACTAAGCAAGCTCAGAATTTGAACTCTTGAGGCACTCCAAATACACAGATAACAAAAGAAATAGTTGTGTATGAAAATGGCAGTAACGAGCAGATAAATCTACTAGGACAATGAGGACAATGAAGAAGAAACAACACTTTTCATATATCTACTGGTAAATCCATTTTTCTGTCAGTTATTTGTTATCTCCAATGCTTTTATTTGTTTTATTTACTTGTTTATTTTATCTATTTATTTATTATCTCCAAAGCTTTTATTTTTTTATAAAGCTAAATTAGAAAACTTGTTGAAATAAATATCTCTTTTCTCATTTCTCCTAGCCTTAGATTATTTATAAAAGCTTTGTGAAAACACAAAATACTGGCAGTACTCTAATATAATCTATGTACTAATAACAATTTACCTGTTTGTTGGTCTTTATTCTTTATTCTCTCCTAACACTGACGCTTGCTTTCTAAAAATGAAGACTAGGATAAGGAGCTGTATTCACTTAACTGGTGAAAACGGATTTTAGGACAAGGTCAGTCTTCCTAGTGCAGATGTACATTTAACCAGCTGTCTGAAGTGATGCTTCTGTTTGATTTGTGCTTGCATGTGCATGATGTCTGCATGCAGCTCTCCTTGTGACTGATGTGTTGTAATACTGATGTGAACAGAAAACGTCTTGCTGTAGAGTGGAAATGTTGCACAACTGTGTGAACCCTTGCTGGTTTGACAGGTTGTATAAATTGCCTTACTCTTACAGAAATGAAACAGACATGAGAAAAGTGAATGTATAGTATTTTGAAAAACAGCTCTTAAAAAATTCAGGTGGTAAGAAGCTTTGTTCTTAGCTGTGCTTAGTTTGAGACAGTTCTGTTTCTAGCTGTCTGCTTCACATGTGCAGATAGTTTTCAGGCCACTTGTTTTTGTTTAAATTCCTCACAGTTACGTCTAGCACCCAAAACTTTACTAATCCAGAAGCCAAGCATACAATGCTCTCCTGCTGTTGAGGCTTTAGTATGAATCAGATTGCCCAATCTAGTCGCTGTAAACGTAAAAAGATCTTTGAGCTTTGCACAGGGAGCTAGAATTGACTAGTTCAGGTTTCTATGTGCAACAGTTCCGTTATGAACTGAGAAATTGTTTCTTTTTTTCCCCTCTATGTATTCATACTAGATTGCTTTTCATAGGATCTGACCTACAAAATACAAATTCCCATTTCAATTACATAAATACCAGAAGAATGAAGGGAATATTTTTTCATTACAGCTAATTTCATACCTTTTCAAGTGTGAAACATCTGGGCTACTGAAAGGCACTATCGATACAGAAATTAATTACCTGTAATAGTAAAGTTAGATGTACTGAGAGACAGTACAGATTTTGCTTCACAGGCTTGTAATGAAACAGAAAAGTAACAGTGGAGTCTGGACTACAGCTTAAACCTGAAAATGCCCACAAACAGGATGAACATGAGACAATTCTTCTAGAATGTTCTTTAGGGTTCATGAAAACTGACTCCAATTTAGATCAGTTATTTTTCTGTTCTATTTTCTTCCTATCTTGCTTTTGTAGGTATGTGATTCTTGAGAATGCTTCATGTCAATGTGCTTTCTTTAGCATTTTTTTTCCTCTTCTGAATTTTGTGGTAAAAGTGTAATGGTAAGTTGGTTTGTCATTCTAATGGAGTTGTTACAACTGAATTGCTAAATGAAGGAACTATTTAAAAATGATTACTGTAATTTCATAATAAAACTTAACCTGAGAAACATTAAGTTTAAAAAGAAAACTTGGCAACAGAAAATGTTTGACAAAAACCAGTAGAGATTAATGGTTTTCTTGCATAGTGTAGCTACTTGTATTTGGAATCTTCTTCATCCTTATTTCTTCCCCAAAAATTAACTAATCCTGATGCTAAACTAAATCCTGTTGTAAATGCAGCTTTATCTTGCAACAGTGTAAGCTTTCCTGTTATTGTCATAAGCTTCCCCTCATCTGGTAAACTGTATTACTTAAAGGAAATTACTGTGCTTGTATTAAAATTTAAAACAAATTAATCAACTGTCCCTAGAGCAACTGTTATGTTAGTACTATCCCAATATAAGAAATTCTATTTATAGGCAAGGCTTTGTCTATACAAAAATCTAATCTCGGGCACAGGACAAATGTTTCCGAAAATCCTAGATTCATACAGAACTTCTTTCAGGAAGCCATATTTCTGATGTAGCAGTTTTAATTTTTTATTTTTATGGAGTAGGACAAAGAATTTTGAGACTAGCAAGGCATACAGAACAACCTGGGGAGATGGAACAGAGAACTCTGCAGATCATGTGATATCCATGCAACCAAGAAGAATAAATCAGCAGCAACCTCAGACTTCTGGAGGACCAAGTGGCGGTTATATTACAAGGTTTGCTTTTTCATATTTCTCAATCTCAAATGAAGAAATCACAGGTTACCAGTTGTCAGCTTTTCAGATGCATGTTGGGTGAAGTTACTAAATAGTAAGCTTTTTACTACTGCTTGGAGGAACTGTTACTGCTTGGAGAGGAGATGGCAGGCACTTATACTTTCATTATTGTAGTGTTCATCTTACACTTTCATTTTTTTCATAGTGGTGGTGTCATCAGTCTGTTTCTGGATGTTAGGACTATGGAGCTTAGTGCTCAGTTATTAAGGGAACTGTTAAAAATATCATGGACTTTTATTGTCACAAAGTATATTTGAGACAAACACATTCCTTAAACTTCCTCTGATAGCTGTTATTTTAATTTCTAAGGCTATTTTTGTAATAGAAGCTATCTTAGCATCCTTTTTTGGTGGGCTGCTTGCTTGGAATACATAGGGCTTTAAAAAGGGGAAAAACATACTTTGGCTTGAATACATTGCCTGTCAGGTAACTGTAACAAGCAATTCCTACTAAAGTAAACTTAGAGTAGGGGAAAGCAAGGTCTGGACTCCTGGAAACATTCTTAATTATTTGAACAGGATAACGAATGATGCCAGAGAAGACGAAATGGATGAAAATCTTGCTCAAGTGGGAAACATTCTTGGGAATTTGAAAAACATGGCTTTGGATATGGGAAATGAGATTGATGCCCAGAATAAACAAATAGACCGGATAAATGTAAAAGTAAGTGTCAAAGATGTTCTTTGCCTTCAGCTTGAGGTTGTTACTGAGAAGTTATAAGGGATGGGCTCATTGTCATAATCTACCTGTATTTGCAGTAAATATGCATTCAGATTATACCATTCTCTAAGTTGCAGTGACTTTTTTTGGGGGTATGTAGCTGAAAATTCAAACACTTCAGAGTGTCAAGAAACCTAAAAATACAGTAGAGATTACTGCTTACTCTGAAAACAGCTAAACCTGATTGGCTTGAAAGGGCAGACATTTACTGGAGGTGTGACTAGAGGATTGTTGTTTGCGGGGGCTCTTGTATGTGGTAGGGAATAGGTATTTTTAACTGTAAGATTCTTTTGGGATTCTAAAAAGTCACTGTAGTCGTTGTATGTAGAATAAAACAGAGGTGTTTCACTGCCCTAATTCTCATGAACAGATTAGTATTTGGGCTGGGGAGGCTTTGGAATAATAGGTCTTGTAGATGCACAAAGACACGGTCTGACCTCATCTGCACGTATAGTTAGTCATAGCTAGTAACATATCTTTCTAATTTTTAATAATTCTTATTTTAGTGCTTTAACGATTAACTTCCCAAATCAGATTGATCATATATAAAAGGTTTGCAGGGTTTTCTTTCAGAGGGCAATTTATGAGGAAGTTAATTGTGCTTCAGGAATCCCCGTATTCTGAAATGAATAGAAGCTTTTACAGGCATCCTGGTTAAGAAAGGAAATGAAAGCTTTAATGAATAGTGTATATTAGATGAAAAAAAGCAGAAGTAGACACAAATTGCCATAAAATTATAGAATTAAGACAAAATGAGAAGGTAAAGATAAATGCTGAGTAGGATTAAAAGCAAGAGGAATGGAATTTTCTCAAATATACAGATCTAGTTTGACATAAATGCTGGTTGTACCTATGTCAGCATCTCAGTTTTGTCTAGTAATTTAGGGGTTGTGGTATTAATAAGGTCAGTCAGCATGATCTTATGGAGGATGTCTTAATTGTCTTTCACTGTTCCCCGAAACTGCAGATTTGAGGTGATTATCAAGTAAAAGAACTCGAACATTTTAATTGGAGTTTAAAATTAGGTGTGAAATTCTTACAGCTTATAAAATAGACTGAAAATTGCCTGGTCAGGTTAACTGCAAGTGGGAATTACTGTTTTTAGCAGTAGTGTTTCTGGTAGTTTCCAGCACCTGGTTTGGCCTGATTGTCTTTCATTTCAGTGGTCTGAGTAAGTCTTGCTGATCAAGTCTTACTACCTATTAAAATATGATGTAAACAAGCTAGAATTGCTTTACAAAACAGCAATAATAATTAAAGTACAATAAAGGCTTTAAGACTGGCAACCTTCTCAAAGTATTTAAATTAATCCTTTCTGCCGATAACTCTTTTTTAAATTTAGTGAACAGTGTGGAAACCAAATCGAAATGTTGAGGGTAAATCTCCAAAGTACAGTACCATCTAAAGAAACAAAGAGCAGTATTAAGCTTAACTTCAGAATAGAGTTGGTGCTTTAATTATATTTTTTTTTTAATTAAAAATTCCAACTCACCTGGGAAATACATAGGCTTGACTGGGTGACTTTTCATAGCCTGCGGTGTTATGCAGGCCTCCTAGTCTGAATAACCTCCTAATAAGAGCTTACATTACTGGCTCTTTCTTAGAAGTTGATCTAGATCAGTGTGTTTCCAGCCAAGTGTCCTTCCAGTCAAGGACCCTGAACTATTACTTCTAGTGAACAGGAGGGAGGGCTCAAACTGCCAATGTCGTCTTCCCTGCCTATTGCAGTGTGTGAAGGTGTGAAATAGCTAAAACTTGGTGCAGGTAGAGCTTCTCAGGAGTTTCTCTCCTCATGGTGAGGGCAGAGGTAGTCTTGTGCTCATTAGCCTTCCTGCTCATTCCTCACTGCAGGCTGGATAATCGGTGAATTATTTCAAAGCTCCTTATCATACCTTTCAGAAAAACTGTATTTTTACACTTGTTTAGCCTAGATGCTGTGGCTGACTTCTGATGCTTTATAATAGTAAAACAACTGCAAAATATAAAGTGCTTTTCTTACTAATACCATACTATTATGACATGAGGGCATTGGAGGGTGTGTGAATGAAAACCAGGGATTTGCACTAAGCAAATAATTCTGACTTTATGCACATAGGTCACTTCCAGTTTTGGCTATTACTTCTAGTCCAAGGCAGCAAATGTAAGACGTAGAGGTCTTTAGGATGTCTAAACACTTGGAAAGAGGGAATTTTAATCCCCTTGTTCTGTTAATGCTGAGGCAAGCTGCTGTATGTTTTGGGGGTCAGCTAAAGACTAAACAATTTCACCTGATTCTGTTTCTGCCAAAATTGACAGTGTGTACTGGCTAGGAGGAAAAAAGAAGATAATTACTTCCAGCTTATAGAAGTTGCTTTCCTTCTGTCTGCCACAAAGATGATACCCTGCAATTCATAAGTCCATGTCTGTTTTGAATTTTTAAATTGTTTTGCATGAACTCTGCAAATGACCTATGAATTTCTCTTTCAGGCTGATACAAACAGGGAACGCATTGAGCAAGCCAACATCAGAGCCAAGAAACTAATTGATAATTAAAGCCTGCTGTCATTGTTCAGTGACACTGTCTCTCCAGCTGCAAGCCACCGTATTCATGGATCTGTGAAACTTCTCCTATTCTGAAATAAGAGGGGCTGGGAAAAATGAAGCAGTACCCTTTCTATAGGGATTAATTTTCTTTTTTTTTATTGCTTCATGTAAATGTGGCCTTGACTCCAAGAAAGCAGCCAACATAACTTCCTCCTTCTCATCTGCCTTCACTTTCTTTAAACTGCTCAGGGCTAAAAGTGTTTTATGGCTTTGAGAATCTTCTTGCATGTTTTATTCCCCCTCCCAGTCTCTGGGGTGCTTTTTTTTCCCCTGAACCCAAAATACAGTCCTTTATTGAAGTTGAACAAGCAGGGTAACCTGAATTCAGTTGTGGAAAGTTGGAGAGGGCACTTTGCACTGTTTGAAATACCTCATAAGTTGAGTGTCTTCACTAAAATAGGGACTTGGTGAATATTGTCCGACTTGTATCTCTAGCAGGCTAACCATAGTTTCACAATCTAAACCACAATTGGTTTGGGGTTGAGTTTGTGGATCACAGAATTGAAGAGGCCCACTACTTACTGCTTGTGGGTTGAGGGCTTTAAAACACTTCCTAACCACATGAACTTTAATGTAAAGGTAACTGATGGGATATACAGGTTTCCATTTCATGCTGCATTGTTCTGATAATATGTTGTGTACGTAGATATTCCTGGTCTAAACCCTGTGCACGTATGAGTAGAAGAAAATAAAACTATCTCCCTAATGTATTTATTTGATGGAAAATTTTATGTCCCTCATTTAAAAGTTAACTTTTGAGTGTTTGACTGATGCATCTTAACTGGAAGAAACCGAGTAGAAAAGCATGCAGCTTTCTCGCATCCATACCTGATTCTATTTTGGCCAGTTTTCACTGGAGTTCAGTTTGTGCCTTTTCTCCAGTGCAAAATAATGACTGAAATCTGGTGCAGAGTTTGTTCTCAGCAGTGACTTTGGGGGAGCTTCTTAAAATGAAAACAAGGTTTTTATGCAACTTCTTTGTCACAGGTGTGGACAAAGCAGTACCTGTTTAAGAACTGTATGCTAGTTCTAAATAAGCTAGTTCTAAATAGATTCCTGACTGGTTTATTACTGCAGACTTTGAGACTGGTAATTGGAAATATTACATGTCCAAGTTGCTTGCAACTAAATTGTTCCTGTTCTGTTGCAGAATAGAGAAGTTTTTGACCAGGTGAGGTAAAGTTCTTTTCCTATGAAAAACAAAACATTTTGGTTTTACTGTAATATAATCAGATTTATTCCCAGGATTTTCTTAATATTTTTTTTGTAAGTAAATTGCAAGTGACTTGTATAACTTTAACTCAACCTGGCAATATATTTATAACTCCATCCAGCCTGCGTTAAAGGTGAAAATGATGCTTTGAATGTTGGATGGAAAAAATCTTCAAAGGAAATTGACTGGAGAAATAACATGGGATTTTTTTTGGAAGAGCAGTCCACAAGTATCCTGCAGCCATTATGAATCCCAGGACTAGAGAGATTACACTAGTCTGAAATGTAAGACAGTGTTTTGTTTTCTTTTTAGTAGAAATACATTCAGTATTACTGGTATATTCTCCCAGGACAACTTGATATTTAAAGAAAAACAAACAACTGACCAAAGGATAGAGCTGCTGCATGTAATAAGTAGGCCAGTGGTAGACTGTCTTATGTGAATAAGGTAAAATAATTTTTAGAGGACTGGATACTTCAGTAGCGTGTGTTGGCTTCTGTCTGGCTTCTAGTAATTGCTGGAAAGCTAATGAATTTTAAAAGTTCATTATCTACCCCCTTAGTAAATGAAGATCACTTGCTTAAAAACACAAGTAGCAAAGAAGTACGTTTAAAAACATTGCATAGTTCTAACAACCACTTGCATGGGAAAGCACAGGGAATTTGTATGCTTTTTTTTTCCTTCTTATAAGCCCCAGGTTAACTGAAGGAATACTTGCTGCTGGTCGTGAAAGCAAAGTTTACAGTATTTAATTATGATTGTCTCCTGGAACAGAAGTCTAAAGCGGTTACCTTATTCTGCAACACTGCAAACCTGCTCTGTAGCATCTGAACGTTCCAAATGGAATGATTTCCTCCTTTGCCATTACAAGTCCACGTTCTTGACTTCCCTGAGCTCTAATGACAAATTAGCACGTTGGCTGAGAGAATGCTGTGATTGGTATATCAGAATTGTAACATTGAAACAAATACCACACAAGGAAATAACTTCTGAGACTCTAAGCCTGAGTATTAGTGGAATATCATTACTATTTTCTGATGCAGCAAGAGCCAAGTCCTTGAGGGAGCTGGTGCCTTTATGTTAGCGAACAACATAGTCTGCTGCTTGGATTGTCTTGCTGTTGTATGTAGAATAGATGCTTAATTTCCATATCTATGGGATAGAATCAACACTTGTATGTCTTTGTATTTCTGAATGCTATTAAGAATGAAGGTTTACCGTTTCTGCTTTTGATTGTTAAACTATATATTGTGCACAAAAAATACATACTTTTATAACTGAATGTGTTTTTAAACTTTTCTCTGTGAAACGTCTTTGAAGTTTCCTGTCCTTGAAAAACTTGGCAGAACTAGTTGCTGCAATGCAACCAGGAAGCTTCCCTTCTATTTTTATTTCACAGAAATCCTAATGCTAACAAAGGAATGGGTGTGGTTGGGAAGAGGGGAATATTGTGATCTCTTAACACTCTAGTTTTCATACCTGCATAATCAACAGTACCTAACTTTACACTATGGATTCTGTCCATCTCGTGTGTGTGTGTGCAGCACCTTGTGGTTGCTAATTCACCTTTGCCTTTGAAGCAGCAATGCACTAGGTAAATGTTGAATAGATGGATGAAAAATATGTCTTACTGCAATGGAAAACTGGAGACAAGTGCTACAGGTGTGAAATAAAATAAATTTATGGTTTATGTTGTTAACTAGGGTAACATTTCTACCTCGATAATTCCACAACTAAAAAGCTGCAAGTGTAATTGTGCATTCAAATAAAATTGTTTCGTAGTTGTGAAGTGGGGGTGTAAGAAGGGAAAAACTGAGAAATTCCCACTATAAAACTACTACTAGGTTACACACAGTGCTGAAATGCACAGAACAGTGTGCTACTCAGTGACTTGGTCACATTTATTGCTGTGAGTTAAAACATGTCAGGATATCGGCCAGCTTTTTTTCTTGAAACAGAAATAGTCTCCCTCTGTTCTGGAACAATTGGGTTAATCCATTTGCTATTTTGCATCTTTTTGATGGCTGTTGTAAATCCAAGGTAGTGTAGGAGCCTAACAATGAGTAATTGAAAGGTTTCCACATGTACTAGTGATCACATAAGAGAACTGTTGACTTCCTTTCTCAAATACTTCCAAAAGCAGTAAGACTTCTTTTTATAGCAATGCTAACTGCATTATTTTTAAATGTTCTGATCTACCATCTCTTCTTGTGCATCTTTGGTGAATAGGCAAAGGAATCCTGATAAATGAGAGAAGCAGCATGTCTAAGCACAGGTATTTCCAGTTAAAGAAAACTGCACAAAAACCCACCACAGCACAGCATTGCCAAGTGTGCCCATAGTGATGATAGACCACTGTCAGATTTGGTGATTGTAAAGGGGGAATCTGCTGACTGAGGGGCTTTGCTCTGTGCATGTCTCATGCAGGGCAAATATCTAGGAAAAAAAGCTAATACTTCAAATGGGATTTAGGTATCAAGTGGAAGGAGCTAAAATTTATAACAAGCCTTGGGCTTCAAACCATTCACTGCTGGATTTGCACATCATAAATCTGTGGTGTCTATTAGTGTGAAGCAGAATAGGTTCCTGACTATGACAGGTCTTGCAGTACGGTAACAATTTGTGTTCTTTAAGCACTTCCCTAGTTATGTGTCCTGGTTTTGTTGGGATGGATAGAATTACAGAACCAATTTTCATTGATTCCATTTCATAGAGAATCAGTTTCAGGGAAGCTGCAATTTTTGAGAAGACTGCAGCATGCAATTCTGTAAGAACAAATAAGACACTTTATTTTAGTTAGTGGTTGGCCATGGTTTGCAAGTTCCCATAGCAATCTCTAGCAGTTCTGAGCTAGCCAGGTGCTAGGGCTAGGAGGGGTGAAACCCAGGGCAGCTGACCCGAGCTGGCCAACAAAGCATTCCATACCATGAACGTCACACTTGCTATAAATCGGGAAATTGGTGGGGCTGGGGCTCTTCTGTCATTCTGCCCCTGAGGTGGCTCCCCCCTTTGCCGTGATAGTCACGCGCTTGCTGGAGCTGTAGTGTTTACAAAGTGTAGTACAAAGTGAATAACTTTGTATTTCATATTAGTATTGGGAATAATCATAGTTCATTATTATTTTACAAAACAAATTTTCATTTCAACCCACAGGTCTCTTCCCCCGATTCCCCTTCTTGGGTGGGGAGGGATCATCAGGTGACAGAACAATTGCCTAAACATATACATTATATCTTCCAAAATGAAGTAGACTTATAAGCATTGTTTCCTGTCAGCTGATTCTTGCAGGAAGCTAGTAGTTTGTCTATAAAGTAACACCTGGAATGAGGGTTCTTAAGTAAAACTGGTTCCCTGTTTAATGATGGATCCTTTGAATGAGGAGTTGTTCTCCAAAACACTCTTATAATAGGTATTACTGTGTAAGAATTTAATTAAGACAGCAACAGGGTTGGGGAACAAGATACCTCTTCTGAGCATATTATAAGAGAATTGCTTATCGCTAACTTTAATTATAGCTGTTACATTCAGGGAAAAGACTGTCAGAGGTCACTTAATTTTTCTTGACTGTAGATGGCACAAGATGTTGAATACATTTAATGGTTACACCAGCAACTTTGAGTTCGCTGTCCAAATGCTTTTCTTGTCTCATGTAGGAAGGCTTAAGTATAGAACAGTAGTTAATGTAAGACAATCTATCTCATTAGAAAAAGATGCATCCATGCTTATCTTGCTAAGAGCTCCTACTTCACAGTTTTGAGTGTGCAGTACCTGTTAATTGTTACCGAAGTGTTGACATAAAATCCTCTGTGTTCTCAAAGCAGTAGAAGTAAAGCTGTTACCAACAACTGATGGAACCAAGTACCAAAGTAATGGCTTTCAGTGACAGCTTAGTACTCCTTGTTAAAGCGAAGACAGCAGCAGTTACACCAAGTAAACTTGAACTGATTTTTTTGAAAATTATTTACTAAAATAAACAAGTACATTTTCCTTTTCAGTATAAGTTACGTAACTGCATACATTTTTAGCTCTTTCTAGGTGCTTTTGGTAATAAGGCAGCAGCAGTAGGCTGACGACTAAAACTTTCAGCATTCTTCTGTACACAAGGAGTCAGTGCAAGGATATTCTATTTTCCAGCCATACACATTTTTACTGAATACATTTAAGATGAACCTCATTATTTTATACAGCTCAAGCAGAAGTGGACTGTAGTGCAATTCTTGCTTATGGGAAAAGCAAGCCTGTACAGTAAGATATGAATGAAGAATGCTCAACCATTATTTGTTTACCAGAAGCAGTTAATAAAACACTTAGCTACTCTATTTGTGCTTCATAAAAAACTTGGAGGTTATAAACTAAAACCTCATCTGTAAAAGTTCTTTTCTGTAGAATAGCGCTTACTGCAAGACATAAAGTGTTTCAGATCTGCTTCGGTGGTAGAACTTCCATGTGCTATCATGGAAAAATGTTTCCAGAAGAAATAATCCTCTTCTGGACAAAAGGGAACTGGCAACTTTGAAATGCTCATTCTCCTTCTCTGTGAAAGAACAAGCCCTGACAAAGGAGAACATGTATTGTGTTAAAAGCTATAGTGGCACAAAAATCAAGCTGGCCCCTGGGCAGGTTCATCAGTTCAATATCCATGTTCTCTAGTTCAAGTTTATTCACTGTGGCCTTGACAGACCGTATCAGACTCTAGAGGAGGAGTACTCTAATCATCTCCCTCATCAGTCTTGGTTTCAGTCAGTGAAGCAGATGCTTCAATCACTAACTCCTTGTTGGGAATACACAGGGTCAGAATAACAATCATGCAAACTTCTTCTTTGTAGCTGTAAATCGTTCCATGTACTACAAAAAAAAACCAAAAAAAACCCATCTGAGATTCAGAAATTAACACAATATTCATTACTATTGAAAGCGGCTAAGCTTCTGCTCTCTGAGTCAAAAGCACTCTGCATTTAAAGCCTATTTTCATTTCCCAGGCATAACCATTAGTTTTAGTTTCAAACAAACAACTCCCAAAAAATTCTGCCATTTGCTGTAATTTAGATTAATGGTTTAGAAAGAAAGTCCTCAGTGCTTAACAGTCAGATCTCAAGTGTTAAGGATGAACTAATGCTAAACAGTTAAGAATGCTGCAAAATAGGAACCATCTGTTATTTTTGTCCCATCAAAATGAAGACACACACCTGTCATCATTAGCTACCCTTCAAAAGATGCTGATGAAAGAACACTGATTCTGAATCCTATGAGAAAGTTAATCTTTGAAGAATTCTTGAAATTCTTTTCAGAGGTTAGTTACAAATCCAGTCTGTGCCTTTATTCATCAGCATAAAAACTTAGCATTCTGAGCAGGTACCAGGTAAAGACTTCACCAGAAGCTTCTTTTTTAAAAAAGACCTAAAAAAAAAAAAGAAAAGAGACAAACCTTGTCATAACCTTCCAGTTCTCTGAGTTTCTTGATTTCGAAGAGGTTGCCTTCTACTGCAAGCAGTGAGATCTGGGAATCACTGAGGATACTTTGAGGAAGCATGCTGAGTTCTAGACAGTTTTCTTCTAAGCGCAAGACTTTGAGGCGTGGACAGTGGGAGATCTGCACCGAGATCTGGGAAATCTGGTAGAAATAAAAAACAGAGAAATGGGATTAAAATATCAGTGATCCATGATTACTTAAAGTGATTTGTTTCAGACTAATATGGAACAACTACCGTGTTGTAAATGTAAGCTACATTAACTACCTAACAACAATGCATAAGCAACAATAATGGTCAAAAAATCCAAGTCACTTCTCTTTCTTCCATGATGACAAGCAACCTACACATCTGTGTATCAGATTCCTACTCAAGAACTGTTCAAGTAAGTTTTTGTATGATTAAATTCAGGATTTGTTAGTGAGTCCAATCAGGAAGTTGAATGTATCAGTGAACAAATTCTACTGTGTCGAGGAGATGTCTTTTAGCTGTAAAGTTTTGATGGTCTCAGCTTATATTCTGTGGATGTGCTAAGTCCAAGACAAACCACATCCTAAATCTACATGCTCGTAATAATATCTCAGTTACCAGACCTGATTCTGGTTCAAATTGAGTTCGATAGCCTGCAATTCTCCAACAGTGTCAGGTACATTTTGGATCTGGTTTTTGGAAAGATCTACCACATCCAAGTGGCGAAGACCACAGAGTTGCATAGGCACAGTCCGAAGCTGGTTTCCAGAAAGGCTCAGGGTTTTGAGAGCCGAAAGTTGTCCAAATGCAGCTGGTAGCTGCCTCAAGTGATTGCCATTCAAGTGCAGTGTTTCCAGTTTTTTCAGTTTACACAGCTCCTCAGGTAAAGCAGCTAGAAATAAATGACAGAATAAGGAGATGACCTAAACAAAAAGCAGTAAACATTCATACCCATTTAATTCAAACTAGCTTCAGTATGGAAAATGGTGCCCTATTACAGTAATTTCTCACAGGATTCCTCCCCATTTTCCAAAGCAGGCACAGATCCCTGCACAGAAACTTAGGCCCACTAACAGCACATGCTTTTTAATCATCTTCCATAGATACTTTAAAATAATCTGCAGACAAGGCAGACCTTGCCTTTTTCACAGGCTGAAAACACTACCAAGAGGATTTTAAACTCTCGGTTATACCCTTTACTAACCACTTTGCCAATGTACTCTTGAGACATCCAAAGTACCACACAATCCACTGCAGACCTTTAAAGATACTACTCAACTCACTCAAAAGTAAATTCTCAGGTAATTCATACTGTATCATACCAGCATATAAACCTCACCAGGTAAACTCTGCTGGCGTTCATTCATCCCTCATTCTACCTACACACGTGTATAACCTGTAGCACCCCTTGAACTCCACTATAGAGTCAGAGGTTTGTAAATTACATTTGTTTTTCAAACAGGCAGATAATACACAATGCATAAAAAAATTAAGTTTCTTCATCTCATCCTAATTTTTCCATAAAGTTGGGCATTTGTCCAAAAGAAACTAACAACCATTGAATGGCCAGCAACGTTTTCTAAAGATCATCTTCATTACCTGTTCTCTATGCAAATACTAAACCATCTGACACTGTTAAACCTTCAGATCAGACAAGTCACAGCACAGAAACTTTTTATGGTTTTAAGTACTTACATGTCATTGTAAAACTGATAATACAATTAAGCTGGCAACTAGTTTTGAACAATTTATGAGTTTGGGGTTTTTTTTCCTGTACACGAATTCCAAAGATTTCAGTTTAGGTGACTAAACACCCCATTTACATCCTGTGAGAGTTAAATCATTGAATTTAGTTTCTGATCAGAGAAGTCAGGTTATTATTTTAAAAATCTGTGGAGATATTAATTAGCAGGCATACTCAGTTTGTTGTTGTTTAGAACAAGGCTCTTCAAGAAGGAAAATTTTCCAATTAGTGGTGGCAAGAGCTCTATCTTGTTGTTCGACAAGTCTATTGTCCTTAAGTTGCTTGTTAGCTTCTGCAGATCTTCAGGAAACTGTGGGGGAGAAAAAAGATACAGCATTTAAAATAGTCAATACAACCTCAAATGTTCAAGTTACACAGCTTAAAATTTTAATTGAAATTTGCATATGTACATATGTATCAAAATGTCCAGTCACCACAGTGGGCAACTCAGATGGGCAAGTTTGCTTAATACATATTTTAAAAAATATTTTTTCATCTGAAGAAGGGAAAAGGGATATAAAGGAGACAGTCTAGTACCTAGGAAGCGTAGTTTTTAAGCCAAAGAATTTAAAATAAAAAAGGAGAGGGAAGTACAACATGACACAAGGGCATTTATGTTTTAGTCCTCTTGTGTGTTTCTCTTAAATATGCCTGTCATTTACAAATATTCTGCAGCTAGTTAACAACTCTACATTTCAGCAGAGTAGGACTGGGAAATTTTTCTCTTCATTTTCTTTTATAATAATTATGTAAACCATTTTCTTTATTCTTATTTACATCCTGTACTACTTTAATCTGCACTTGGCACTGAGCTGAAAAAAAAAGAAAATCCTGACAATCACTATCAGTGAGTCCTGGTCAATAGACTGGTGGTTTTGATTCTCCTTTGGTTTAGCAGAGGAAAAGGGAAGAGAGAAGGTAGGATAGTGGAAGAAGATATGGAAAAATAATGCAATATAGAGTTATTTTGACTATCCTGTGAATAGTTACTTGACTTATGGTTCCAAGACATTCTGTTTTTCCTGCAGTTGAGTCAAAGTCAAGACAATTTCTGGTACAGTAAACTTTGATGCTTGCAACCCCATGAACAGCCTGTACAGACTATTCATATGACTACAATTAAACACAGTGTAAGTATCTAAATGTGACAAATTGTGGAGTATCTTTCTTGGTACACCATATGGTTATAAAATTTACATTTATTCCCTCAAGTTCACAGCTCTTTTTTAAAAAGCACAACATCATAACTAGTGCTTCTTGAGCATACATGCATTCTAAAGCATAAGCTCCTAAGCATACAAGTGCCCTGACAGATTAATCCTCAATCAGAAGACAGGGCAAGTGAAAACCTGCTCTGCAAAAAGGAGAAAGAAACCAAGTCTTGGCATAGTATTATCCATCACTGTTTATGAGAAATACATGTATGCAGGTGCATTATGACAATGAGGTGGGACTTTCTCCCAAGAAATGTCAGCCATGCACACAAACAGCCACGTTTCCCCTACAGTTACCTCTGTAAGTCCTTTCCCCGTTAGCTGAAACACACCAGTTTTCTGTGCTGTCTCCAGGTGGGCTTTTAATGCGCTATTTCCCATCCTAACAGTTCTCTGTCAAGCGTGCCGTTTGAGTGACAGTCTCTGCCAGCTTCCCTCAGTTACTCTGCTCTAGAGAACTTCAATCCAAGGTCTCTGTGATAAAGCAAATGTAAGAGGTGGGTTTAGGTGTACTGCCCTCAGCCCATGGAACCACTCCACTGCTCTGCTTCCACCTCCCTCCCGACGAAAACCTGGAACCTGAACCCTTACCGAGCTTCAGCAGAGCAGTCTGAACACTGGAACGGTGCAACAAATAGTTTAACATAAGTATCAAAATTGCATGCTCTCCCCTTTTCGCGTCTCTCAGGGCCCAGCAGCGCAGGGACATTCTCCGAGGGGCCTGGCCGCGACTTTAGCGGCGCCCACCAACCAGCACCGGCTTGGGTTTAATGCTACACTTTCCTTTGGGGTTTTTTCATTCCTTTCAGTCACAGACCCGACCCCTGTGCCGTGCCTCCAGGTGCAGACACCCGACAGCCACCCCCGAGCCCCCGCGGGGTTAATCCCCGGGACACAGGACACCGCCCCCGGGCCGAGGGATTAGC
>VZRW01001798.1:2062-14616 GCA_013398125.1 Aegotheles bennettii
GGGCCGCCAGTCCTCCCCGCCCGCAGGGGACCTGTCCCCGACCGTCCCCCCGTACGTGTCCCGTCGCTCCCTTTCCCTTCCTCCCCCGCTGCTTTCCCCGCTTCATGTCCGCTTTCTGCCCATGCTGCGGGACGGGGGGGTCAGTAACCCCGTGCCGCGTCTCTTACCTGAGGGTTCGGTCCTGCGCAGGAACGCGTGCGTCTCTGGAAGACATAAATTGGGCCGATATCGGGCATTTCTCCTCCTTGCCGAGGCTCGGAGAACAAAACCCTCAGCGCCGCTCTGCGCCCCGCCCGGGACCAGCCGCTGCCGCTCGGGCGGGGGCCGGCGCTCGGCAGCCGCGCATGCGCAGTGATGCCGCGCAGCACCGCCCTCCAGCCCTCGGTGCTCGCCCCCGGTAGGGAAAGGGCGCCGCTGCGTGTTCAGCTCCTGAACAGTGCTCTTGATGCACCAGGTCCCCGCTTTAGGGCTCAAAGCCTCATTCCGAGAGCCCAAAGCTTCGATTCTAGGGCCCTCCTTTTGAGGGCCCAACCCCCCACTTTCAGGGTCCATAGCCGCCTTTTTCGGGCCCAGTGACACCTTATGAGGGCTTCTTTTTAGAGTTTAAAGCTGCATTTCTAAGGTCCAAATACTCTTTTTGACACCTCAGAGCCTTGTTTTGAGCACTCCAATAGTTTAGGGTCCCAGCTCTCATTGTAGTCAATTAACCAATCTTCATTTGGAGCTTTGGACAGTCCAAAGCTACAGTGATGAACTCCCGAGCCTCATTTTAAAGGAGGACCGTTGTATCCGAGAGAGACAGCTCGGCTGACTGAGGGGCTGCATCCGCGTCCCTGAAGCGCTAATTACTGTTTAAGTGTTAATTAACGGAGCTGTCGGCCCCGCGGTGGGTTCGGCTGCGGGAAAGGCGTGCGGGGGGAAATAACCGGCAAGAGGCCCCTCCTCTGCGCAGAACTCCAGCGAGCGCCCCGGGGTCTGACCGGCGGCGGCTGCGCTCCTAGATCCGTGCTGGGCCGTGCGGGAGGGGCCGCCGCTGCTGCCTCGGGCGCTCCGGTGCAGTTATGCAGGCGGCAGTCCGATCGTGTATCGGTAACCGGCAGCACCCGGTGTGGGGGGTGGCAGTGTCTACGACCTGTGGTGAAGACCCCTCCGAGGGCCCCCGGGAGGGCAGAGCAGCGCAGAAGCAGCCCTTCCTTGCCCAGCCCGTGGCCCTCTTCGAGAGCATGGTGGGGCCACAGCTGGAGCTGTGCCCTGCGCGGGCGGTTACCGTGATTCAGTGCACAGGGTTCAAAGCAAACGCTTCCAAGGAACTTGTAATACAGCCTTGGGTTCATACTGCCTTATGCTTCTCTCACGGTGCCTGTATTGCACAATACGGCGGTCGGTGTCTCCATAAATGGTCATCGCTTTTCATGAACTGAGTATAAGAATCTTAAAGTGACACGCTTGACATGATGTGAAACAAACATTTATTAAAAAGGACTGTACAGACAAATGAAACAGGTAGCACACTGTTACTCCTACTGGACACAGGATTCAAATATTTAAAATACAGAAGCCAGTGAAAACGCCAGCTATTGCTGAAATACCAAAATGCTAAAATGAAAACCTGTATCAGAGGAATTAGAAAAGCGTAAAATTAAAAAAAAGCACTTTTATTTATTCAAAGTGCTAATAAAGTCTTAATTTCTTGAACAGTCTGCTATTTAGAGTAACACATCAATGGCTTTCCTTTCAAAATCAGATTCTGCAACTTGAAGCCACTGGCAGGTTCGCTCAGTCAGTGTCCTGTTTAGAAAGCTGAAGTTGATTTCAAAAAGTATTAAAATTTGGCTTACATTTTCTGTATAGTTAATGGAGGCCCTGGCACTAAAGTTTGAACAACTGATCTTCCCCAGCTTGGGTACAAAAATTTCTATAGCAAAGCCTTCAGACACAGTAGGGTGTTTGCATCCTTCTAGCATTTTAAGGTGGGGCACAAGGGGAAAGGTTTGTGGTTTGTTTGCCATCTGATTGCAGAACAACGGGACTGTGCTTTAAGGCAAGTGAGGAACCAGGAAAAGACCCCGAAAACCATTTATAACAAATTCAGTGATTTTGTTGCCATGACAAAGCCAGGCTTAAACCACTTTAGTAATGCAAAAGTCCTGTAAGCTTTGAGAATGACTCTTTGTGGCTATTAAGAGACTTTAACCCAAATAAGAATAAATTCAAGCGAAGTGAAGAAGCGTCCTCAAAGAGCCTTAAGTACAAAGGAAGAGGCTAGTGTTGCTCCACAGATCAAAAATGCAGTAGACTTGTAGTAAGAACTGTACTTCAGACAGCTTCCTCCTCTGACTGAAAAAACAAGAAATCAGTATTTCATAATTATCCCTCTAGTCTTGTGATAAAGGTGCCTGGGAGAAAAGGGCATGGGGCTGTCATGACAAGAGTTCTTCAGTTAAAATTCCTTAATTAATCTGTGAGAGAAAAGGAGAATACTGGTTCCCTATGAAAGATACTGCTTTCCTCCCTTCCCCTACCCTCTGGATCCCTTCATACGTAATACAGATTTTTAAATTTTTTTTCCTTGAACTAGTTAGAATGATAGAATACCTTGAGTTGGAAGGGGCCCATAAGGATCATCAAGTCCAACTCCCTGCTCCTTGCAGTACTACCTAACGCTAAACCATGTGACTTAAAAGCATCATCCAGACACTTCCCTGGGGAGCCCGTTCCAGTGACCAACCACTCTCTCAGTGAAGAACCTTTTCCTTATCTCCAATCTGAACTTCCCCTGATGCAGCTTCACTCCATTTCTATATGCCCTGTCGCTGGTTCACAGAGAGAAGAGCTCAGCACCTCCCCCTCTGCTGCCCCCCTTGAGGAAGGTGTAGGCTGTGGTGAGATCCCCCCTCAGCCTTCTCTTCTCCAAGCCGAATAAACCTGTTGACATCAGTTACTCCTCATAACTCTTGCCCTCGAGACCTTCCACCATCCTGGTTGCCTTCCTCTGGACACACTAACAGTCTGATGTCCTTCTTACATGGAGGTGTCCGAAACTGCACACAGTAGTTGAGGTGGGGCCACACCAGCGTGGTGTAGAGTGGGACAACTGCCGCTCTCAACCAGCTCTCTACACTGTGCTCGATGCACCGCAGGACACAGTCGGGGCCCTTTTGGCTGCCAGGGCACACTGTTGACTCACATTCAGTTAGACTAATTCTCAGCATTGTGAGCTATTCATATGGCAGAACTTTGTAAAGGATGTGAAAACAGATTTGTAAACACTAGTACATGATACAAGCACAGTATGTCATATTCACATTTTTTTCCTTTTTAAAAAAAAACAAACCCAAACCTTGTTAAATACGAGAGCACAAAAGACTAGTTTAAAAAAGTGAAAATACAAAACTGCCATACTAAATTAGTGAATGGTGCATCCTTAAGCATACTTCAGTCTAGAGCTCTAGAGATCTCCCAGAAAAGAAAGAACCCAACAAAATAACAGTGAAGTGAGAGCAGCTATGACTAACCCTATCTATTTTAGAACCATAAAGAACCAAGTTTCTACAAATCTATCCTTCTATTTGCATTACTTCATTGCAGACCTTTCGGCCATTCTCCATTGTCACTACTTCTTAAATTTATGTACAACTGGCATCAAAGTATGCTGCTCTTCACGTGTGCTTTCTGGGGGAGTCCATATACTGTCCTTTAACTCTGCGTGCATTTTCCCTTGAACTCAATAGGAATTGCTCTGAACGGGGCACACAGCATGTGGCTGCTCTGACATTTAAAAGTAGAATCCAGTATTTGTGTTAGGAAACATGCGTAACAATAGAGTTAACACACTACTGCCATTCAGAGTATGGGATCAAACTATCCCCCATTACTGCCATCTCACAGAGACTGAATCCTAGTAATTCAGCTAGCAGAATCTGCTCTTCACATACTTGATATACTTGACTTCACACATGTGGTCCACATTCTGTCTCTGCTGGTCAAACTGTTGTCTATGAAACATTAAAATGGGAGAATACCAACTGGACTTGGCACAAATTATAGGACTATAGTCAACATAATAGTCACGTACTTTATGGCAGAGTTGGGAAATTAACAGCAACACATGTGATTTTGCCAGCACAATTGGTTTATGTGGATTTGTAAGGCCCTGAGCATTCAGCAAAGTTCTGACCTGAGTCTTGGGGCTTCCCTGTTCTTCCTACTTAACAAGCAAAGTTCTCAATATAACCACTCTAGCATAATAGTAGAGGAAAACCTGGGATAGAGAGAGAAAAATGTTAACAGGCAGTCCCTGCCTCCCGAAGTTAGTGAAAAGAATATTTAATACTTGAGATCAATGTAGACAACAAAGGTAGTGACAAAACTGGGATTAGAAATGAGTAAATTTTAAGCCCTGGTTCTGTAGTTGCATCACTGCCATCCTCCCCAGTAGAGAAACTGTTGTCAGATGAGGTGAAACAAAGGGAAGACACGGATACAGGGAGTAGTCTAAAGGATCCCTTAGTCAGGGTTCTTTTGGCACACGCACAAAGCAAGAAAAAAGTCTAGGATGAAATAAAACTTACTTGAAAATGACCTATTAAAAGATACAAAAGTAGGAAGTTTTGGTTGAGGGACAACGGTGACACAAAAGCCAGGCAGTTCTCATGAAATACATCATTTTCAGTTGACACTGTTCCTGGTGCACGCTCCCAGACTTACCCGTGCTCCACGGGAGGGTATGTCTGACAAGGGAGATTTGGGCTGTAGAGACCAGGAATAGAAGACATGCAGAATGGCTGATGTTGCAGCCTGTGTGCATAGAGATTTGGGATATTTCTTGCATGTTTCCTAGAGAGCCACAGTGAGCTGGCTGGCCAGAGAGCCTAGGAGGACAGTTCATTTGGGCCTTGTACTTAAGTCAATCAGTCTTCCGATTGCTGAAAATAATACCTTTCTCAGATGTTAAAGCATCACAAAGCATCATTTTTAGATGTTCATATTGCAGCCAGCAACTTGATGCCCCTTCCAAATTTTTAAGTCAAGTTGGAAGGAGCAGTACAATCAAATGCCAATACATCAACAGTCACGTGTGTCCTTAATGCACTAATTCTCTGTATAACCAATTTTTTTTTCTCACTGACCATTTCCTGTATAAAAAGAGCTCTACTTTTGGATACCCAAACCTATGCAGTCTGACTAGCTTGGAAAACAAATAGACAGTCTGCTATTTCAGCACTTCAAATGGTTTTCTGTTATCAGGAAAAGACAGAATAATCTTTTAGTAACATCTCTTTTTTTAAAACGAAAAGAGAACATAAAAGCATTTGTGGTGATCACATCTGGCCAAAAGGAATAGCCTGGCATTTAGGATACTTGCATCAGAATTCTACTTTGTTTAGGAGCCCAAAAAGTGGAATGATTGAAATGTTACAAACTGTAGCACCAGTAATACTTACTTTCCTGAACCGAAATCCTCGGGACTGGAAGGAAATTAAGACAGAACAGGAACATTGTGCTTACATTGCATTAAATAGAAAACACTGTGTCGAGCGTACTTGAGTCTGCACTTCAGTAAAGTCTGGCCACATTTGCAGTTCTACTGGAAGAGTACTGGAACAGGTCACATGTTTGCTTGTCAATCCTCTGGGTTTCATTCATCCTGTTTCCTCTTGGGCTTTTTGGGATTCCGAGATCGGCTCTTTGCTTTGCAGAGTGGACATATGGGCGCGTTCCGATGAATTTGTTGGTGACATGATAAACATGCCTGAAATGTGATATTGCAGCCTCTTGTTACAGACTTTCAGTGGCATTGTTACACAGATGGTTGAGTATCATATTCTAAGTTACAGTATGGCAAAAAGTAACTAAGGCTTCTTGCCTTCAAAGGCAAACCAGGGCTACATTCTGTACAATCCAGGTCTCTAGACTGTACAATAACTTCAGGCCAACTGAAAAACTAGAGTATCCCACTGAACTGAAACTACAGTTCAGCAGATGGAAGGTTCAAGAACCTTTCACTTCAGTAAACGTTTATCGAGAATTTTAACATTAAATTCTATTTTGTGTTAAACGTTCCACACCTTATAAAGATGTTTACATGCATAATTGCTCACTGAGTCAGAGAAGTTTCAGTGAAAGTCAACTGTGATGTCACAGAATTCAAGGCAGGAGCAGGTGTTTAGATGAATTCCACATATTTAACACAAGATACAGAACCCCGCCCTTTTGCTCCATACTAAGCCCTTTAACTTCCATTTGACTCAAGCATATTACTTTCAGAAAGGCTTTTCGATGGTCTAACTCCAGATACTAAGTACCTAGCTATGGACTGTACCTATGCCAGTTTGCCTCCATAGTCAGTGAATCTCTGGAACTCGGGTGGGATGAATACCTCTGTGGAATTACTTAGCTCTTTTTATTGACTGCAGAAAGAGCTGAGTAAACTGTCACTTAAGTGCCTGCGGTTAAGTGAATCCCTATGTTAGTCTTGACTTGAAGATCCCAAGAAGTGCAGAAACATCACCTTTCCTGGTAATTTGTACCATCAGTAATTACTCTCCCTCAGAAAATACGTGCATTGCTTCCAATATGAATCCATTTGGGACTACCAGCTATTAGTTTTAATTTTGTCCAGCGTTTTTTATTTCTTACAAGCTTTTCTGACATGAAACACAAGAAGAGTGGGAATTGCCTACATCTCTGCTGATGGAGACTATTAAGTCATAAAGGAGTCAAATAATACAGAGACTTGTCCTTAACCCTTGATGACTGGTGCTACTACTTTAGGTCTACTGTGGTTGCTCTTGATTTGAGCCACTGCAGGAAAAATCAGAATCGGGACACATAATTTTTCCTTTTCATAAATATCGATCAATTTTATAAACATAATACATTCCA
Organism: Aegotheles bennettii; assembly: GCA_013398125.1. Classification (NCBI taxonomy): domain Eukaryota; kingdom Metazoa; phylum Chordata; class Aves; order Caprimulgiformes; family Aegothelidae; genus Aegotheles; species Aegotheles bennettii. Next base: position 8,948 of record VZRW01001798.1, read on the forward strand.
ATTACAAAAGAGAAAACCCAGCACAACCCATCTCCTGACCTTCATTGGAGGTGGCTGTTGTCTGAAAGTCGCGGTCTGTCTGGTATCTTGTTTCCTCGCCACTTGCAGCTGTTGGGCAGCCGCTGCAGCTGCAGCCAGAGACTCCGGGATGGGAGGCTCCTGTGGTTCTGTCTGCCACTCTGCTTTCTGCTTTTCAAAGTAGCTAGACAAAAGAAAAACAAATTAAAAATATGACCACTTTCTGGGGTATTTCATTAGTTTGTAAAGGATATTTTGTCTTAAAATATAATGCATCACATTATATTGGACTACTTCATTAACAGAATGGGTGGTATTTTCCTCTGCATTTGTACACTTGTTATGGCTTGAGCAGACAGGCAAGTCTTGCCATAAGATTTGCCTGTCCCCTCAAACCATAACACCACTTCAGCCAGATTCCAATTTGTCAGTTTCTAAGGTATCTTGATGTACAACTGGATATAAGTCTAACAGGATATAATATAGACAACACATATATTTAATCTCTAACAACTTTAAATGCACCTCTGTCAAACTTCTATGAAATAGTTTTTATATTTTATTCTGTTAAAATTAATAATTTTTATATGCAATAGATTAATACATTCTTTGTAGCGTCAAGGTTTTTGGAATGGAAAACAGCATTTCTGAGAAATGCAAAAGAAATCTTGAAAGCAGTGTGTCTGTGAAAATTATGCCAAATGTGCAGTGGGTTAAGAGAAATCTAAATTTCTTAAAACATTACTTGCATTTAAAACTGATCTGTTAAACAAAGGACACTGTTCTTTGAATAGTAGCTAATTCTGTCACCCTTCCTCACCTAGGTTATACCTAAAAATTAAACTGTAATTTATTATCCAAATCTATTCCATATCTAGGGCAAACTTACTCGTTGACAGTCACAGGTACATTGCCAAGTGCCACTGCCACATGCATGCAGCAAAAAGTAAAATTCTGAGTAGCAGTAGCACTAACCAATTGAAGAATACTTGTTTTATATCCCTTTCTTGTACTGACTCCTACCTTTGCTTGTTAAACAAGCAAAAAAAATGCAGAAAAAAAAAAGTCTTGCTAGAAAATGCAGTATACAGTGTAAAAATCTAGAGAACCAACTACCCTTGAATTTTTGCATGTCTTACATAGTTTGCAGCTTGGAATAATCTACATTTAACTTCCAACAAATTCAGACTGAATGTTATCAAACACATGTGCTCCCACATCCCTTTTTTGTTAACTTTTGTTTTTCATGCTTATCTCTTAAGTTCTTTTTTCCACCTATCAACAAAAGTAAAATGACAAAATAACCAGTAGAATCGAGAGAAGGTATAAAGCCAAATAATGTTCACTTTGGAGACTTACTCAAGTGACAGTTTCTCTTCCTCCTCACATAGATCTGGCAGCCTCTGCAATCCCAGAGTCATCCGCAAAGCATCTACATGCTCCTTCAGGGGTTTGTACTCCTCATGCAGGCGACGAGTAGATTCCAAGAGCTTGTTGAGATCATTCTCAGACTGCTTTATAGTATTCTCCATCTGAAACAGGAGGATGGGCATACTTTTAAAGAACTGTTCCCTTAATAGCTCTCTGATTGAGCAAGAAAATGTGTCAGAAAGATTATTCTCACTCAAGTTGGAAGAGACTGGAGACAATGCAATAGTAGAACAAAGAGTTAAGACACTGAGAGGATGAAAACTGGGCACAGCAGAAGCAACTGAAAGTGACACACAAATGCATTTTAATTTAATAAAGGTGCACTGAACCTATATGACCTGAACAACCAGAAAGGCAGGTAGACCGGCTACAGACAGGTCAGCAAGTGAGGAGCTATGGAAAACTCTCAAGGGACATTAAAAAATAAATGAATGTAAAATAAACTAACTTTCTGTGTTTCTAAGATACCTGAGCACCAATGGCTAGAAGTTTAAAAACAAGCCAAAGAAAGGTTCCTGCTTCTCTTACTGCAGTAAATGGGAAAAGCACCAGAGAAAAAGACAATCTGGCAGGAAAAAGAGAGGAGGTTGAAACAGAGACTGAGGTTATGCAGCTGGGTAGGGGACCAGACATATCAAGCAATAAATAAATGCAGTCTGCATATCCAGTATGTAGCTTGTACTAGCTTACAGTGTGACAGCTTTTTTTCTTCTGGTGCAAAGCACAGATACCTTTAAAGCTAGAAACCAGTGTACAGTCATGTAAGTGCCCTAACATGATGTAAAAACTTCATGTTTAAAAATATACTCCCCACTTAGCCACTTAGCCTCTCTAATTGGCTAATCTTCCGTGTTTATAAACTTTTTTTCTCTTATTTGTATTATTTCCCTTCAGGCTGGTGCTTCTTAAGTGTTTGGTGGTTCCAATCAGTGACGAAGATCGGCTCTTACTAAGAACTTAACAAATATCATATATTTTCCCAAAATCGCCTTTCTTCCAAAAACTTCCAATCAAAAGTCCCACCTAGCTGCCAAAGTTTCTCTGTTTCCAGGTGCTAAAGGAGAAAAGACTAACAGGAAGAACAGTCATCTATGGGACTGCCAGAGTGATATTACTGTGGCTGCTGGTAAAGTTGTAGTTATCTATCTTGGTGCAAATGCTTACTATGCCAACACGACAAAATATCCTACCCAACATAGACAGGAAAAAACAATTATCCTGAGGTAAATTTACTTCGCACGCTTTATAGGATCCTAAGATGGTTTTGTAAAGTCTAGATTATTGAACCAGTGATAGTTCACTGATGTGCACAATTCCACGTGTGGAATGATTCCTATACAACTGTGTCTTGGTCAGGTTGTTTGCAGCTGGACTATTGCATACCACATTAATATCAGCATGGATCAGTCGCAGCTCCTCCACGTGTGCCATCTTCTCTTGCAGCAGCAGGTCCATTTCCTGTTTGTATTCTTTCAGGTGCCTCTCCTCAGACTCCAGGGCTTCAAATTCTGCTTTCAGTCGTGCCTTTATTTTTTCCATCTGCAAAGTCTTATTCCTGGGTCCCAGTGATAATTAAAAACAGAGAGACACAACAGTAAGTCATTGCAACATATTTTTGTGAAGTGTCACTTTATATTTGAATAGCTGGAAGAAGGTAATGGCAGTAATAGACAAGGGTGAGACTAGATGTGTCTGAGAAAGGATGAGGTGCAACAAGAGGACCGAATTCTAATCCCAGCTCTTTTGCTGAGCTTTTCAGTACTAGGAGAATTCTTATACTGAATTATGAAATGAACAGGCATGGTCAGACTTTCACAGTTACTGTAGATTCAGAGAATTTGTACCAATTGAATTCTACTGCATCAGTTAACTTGGATTAAACCCTAGTTCCAAAGTAGAGAAATGCAGAAAATGTGGGAGGTTTAGCACAGGATTCTGAAAAAAGTAAAATTAATTAGAGGTGATCATAGTGTCATACAAACTGACCAAAACTATGTGGACAGTAATTTGAACTGCTAACATACTAACTTCAACTTGAGGTTGAAAATTCCAGAGCAATGACATATCAGAACAGTAAAAACTCAAATGACACTGGCCATCAACATTTCATTTGCAAGTAACTCTGCGTTCTCTTGATTTGTTCTAAGATCTCATACCTATCACATATTTGGAGATGCTTCTGCCCATATCCTGCATTCTGATTTTTTTTCTATTTGTGCCAATCCATAATTCCACAGAAAAATGTTTACTCAGTCCTTATCTCTCTCTTCAATGCTAATAATCAAAGAGTGTGAGTTTCAGACATCAGGCAGTTTTAAGCAGCAGAACAGCCTGCTGCTGTCATGATTCAACATTCATCCAAGCTGTTGAACATAACAAACTGTTCTTGTTCCTGTGGTTTAGTTGATGAAGAGGCCTTAGTTACTTTTCCCGTGTGGGAAGTTAGAATCTGATACTGGATAACCAATGTGTCAAAAATACTTAAATGCTTCTAATAAGAGGCTGCAATGTCACATTTCAGGCATATAATCAAGAGTTCCAGGACTCCTTGCTTTACCTTGTGTGAAACAGACAAGAATGCAGCATTCATTTTTAGTGACCTAATGCCTGGTACATATAGATCCATATTGGTTTCCAAGTGCACTACTAAGTAATACAGTAGTCTTCCTACAGGCGTGATGTAAAAGAGGAACAGGGAGGAAGAGGTTTGCATTCATATTTAAATATCCTAATTCTTATCCCACTGCAAAGTGGGGTAAGTTTGATTCAAATTCACTGTCAGCAGCAAAGCTGCCTATAGAATGCAGTCTCTGTAGATTACAGGAAGCTGCCTATCAGATGTGCAGATCTGTTTGGAGTGTGGGCATATACATACGTTTACTGACAGCAGTATTCCACTGACTACAAATTATACGTATGTATCTATAGATACGGATAATAGATACAGCTCTTCAAAATCAGATTCCAGAATCCCTTCAAAACCCAGTTGAGCTGCCTTTAGTAAGTGATAGAGGTCAACTACATGAATGGGCAATTTGTTTGATTTTGATTGCGAGAGCTTTTTTCCTCTCTGCCTGTTGAACGATACATGGAATGCAGACTATCAAAGATGTGTCTGTAAACATCATAAAATTCATAGAATGCAAGCTCCTTTTAAAAGATTTGGAGATGAAAAAATAGGTTTATTTGGTCAGATTTTGTTAAAAAATTTACATCAAAATTTACATCAATATTGCAAGTAAGATTGACTTTTTGATGTTGACTTTTTAAATATACATTCAAGCAGCTTCCTTGATACTTCATCATGCACTAAAGCACACATTGTGCTACTAAAATTGTACCTTATGCCACAAGCCAATAAAAAAAGGTCTTAGTTGCGGTTTAATATATTACCTTTTAATATATTATAAGAAAACTGAATGTACCATAAATTTCCAAATTCAGGATACCATTCTCTTGGAAAAGATAACTTAGTGAGATATTTAAATTAAGTGTTATAATAATTGGACCACAAACTCTAGTAGGCCGTATTTAGATCTGTATTTTAAAGTAAAGCCTGCCTAACAGTTGAATAGAAAAGCATTGTTCTTAAAGATGTGTTGTCCCATCTCTTTCTACAAATAGTTTTGGGATGCTAGACATACTAATACTTTTCCTTGATCTTTGTTCATCTTTGTGGTATTGTGTGAAGGAAGCTATACACTGCTGCCTAATTCCCCTCTCCCATGCGTAAAATGTGCTTTATAGAGGCGCTGTTAGCAGCCAGAAGGCCCTGTGACCACCTGCATGAAGCGCCGGTAGCGCCGCCTTTGTCCCCTGCCCTCCATCCTCTCCCCCTCAGTAGCCCCTCTCCAGCTGTCCTGGCCCAAGACACTTGTCATCGCCCTGGTGCACGCCTTGCAACTCCCAGCTGCGTGCCAAACCACTGCCCTCGCTTGCCTTGTAAAGTGTTTTGGCGTTTGGAAGCACGAACTCCTACCCAACACAGTCAGCCCAGGCCTCACCCCGCAGATGAACGCCCTACGCCGAAGGGTGAAATGCCCTATCTAGAGCTCGGGCAAGGCGCGCCCCGACTCGCGCCTCGCCGTTCCCGAGCCCCCCGCCCACCCTGCGGCGGCTCCCGGCGGGGGCGGCACAAAGAGCCCCGTGCCGGCGGGTCCATCGCCTCCCCCAGCCCCTGGCAGTCGCCGCCGTGGGCAGGGAGAGCCCCGCGGGGGTCC
>VZRW01001798.1:19907-60306 GCA_013398125.1 Aegotheles bennettii
GCCTGTGCCGCCCCTGGCCCGGCTTCTCGGGGATCCGCCGGCGGTGCCCCGGGGCTGCCCCTGCGCACCAGGAGGGGCAGGAGCGGGGCGGCGGCTCGGTCTGACCTCCCCCTGCCCCCGGCATGGCCGCTGTCCGTGGCGCGCTGCGGCCTGGGCCTGCTCGGGCACCCGGCGCTGTGGCTCTGCCTGCAGGAGGGTGCTCTGGGCCCCGGAGGGGGTTGTGGTGGCTGTGCGGGGTGGGTGAGATGGCCCAGGCAGGTGGTGCGGAATCAGGAAATTCACCTGGTTTCATTTAGTAATTACCTGAGCCAAGGAAGGGCGGCGAAGGCTGCGTTAGCATGGTGTTGGGGAAGGCGTTCAGTGCTTGAGTATAAAGAAGGGCAGCGAGAAACTTGCGTTAACGAGAGCAAGGTGGTGAAAGAAGGAAATTACTTTTGTAGAGGGTACCAGATGATCACTACTCGCATCCTTCCATTTTCCTTTATAGTGCAAATGTGAATAAGGAACTGGTCACTTCAGTATACATGAGGTTTGAGGTACTTTTTCTAATCAGTTCATTTTAAAATGTTATTTTTCATATTTGTCTGCTTTTCTAATTGTCATTTAATCCTTTGGAGATTACAGCTCACAAGAGCTGTATATTTGCTTTGCAAGTTAGGAAACAGTAAAATTGAATCAAAAGCTATATTGTGTCTTCTTAAATTGATAAATGTGGATCTAAATTCATTTGGGTTTATTGAGATACATGTGACACTTTTTTAAAAACTTGCAATGTGTTTCAGTGACTAGCATGTACTGTCATAAATGGGAAGTAGGAATAGAAAGAAAATTAAAATACTGGTCATTTATTAACTTTTATTATGCATATCAGTAGTTCTGAGTGCCCAGGAGTGTGCAGCATTCCAGATCCATCTGATTTCTTATACTTGGTATGTTTACTTACTGAAATGGATGTGTCTGTCAAGCAGTCATTTTTGTATAGGAGGTATCCTTTATTGATGAGATACATCTTTTTCTTTCCAGATGTTATAAATGGGCTATGGTATGTAGAACTGAAAGGTATATTTCACAAGTGTAGCTAATGCCACTTACAAAATTATCTTTGTTTCTTGCTGGAGAAATGGGTTAGTGAGAATATCAAGGTCATCCTCAAATTTAGAACAATTTAACTGTCATTGGAAGGTGTCTTTTCTTCTTTGCTCTTATGTGTTTTCCATATATCGATCCTGTGGCTGTTGACATTTTCTGGATCTGTGATCTGCTTGTCTTCTAAAATGATCTAATGCTTAGTGAGTTTTAATAGAAGCAATCTGTAAAGCTTCCTAAGTAATCTTCTCTTGAATTACCTCTCTAAGATGTCTTTTTTGTTGAAAAAGAAAAAAATCTAATGGCCTCCAAACTCACTGTTCAGAAGGAATGGCAACAAAAGGTGTTAATGAATGGTTACCAATGACACTTTATATGCAGACAAACCAGTAAGAAAGTAAATTCTTACTGTCAATTGCTTTGAATGAGGCAAATTCTGGCTTTCTGTTCTTTGGTCTTTCTGGATGCCTTTTCCAATACAAATTATTCCATTTTAGACATCTACAGGTGTTGCCTTTCCTAGCCGCTTTACAGTTTGCAACCAAAATGTAATTTTGCGGAACACTTACAATTCTACTATCGATCTGTGAATAACAGAAATAAAACAAATTGCTTTTGTCACTTCTACTCTGTTACATGAGAGCAGAAGCATTGGAGCTTTTGGGAGTAAGGAAGGCAGCAGGTAAGTTCAGTTGTGGAAGCAGAGCTTAAAAAGGTGAAGAAATCTAATCTATAAACTCAGAAGAAGTTTCCAAATGTTGCCATTTTGTAAATTAGTTTGGTATATTGATTTGTTCATCTCATAATGTAAAAAAAAAAAAAAAAGTCTATAATGCTACCTAGACCTCACATGCATCCCTGAGAATGCTATCCTCTTTTGATCATGGAATCTGCTAAACATAAAGGGCTTTGAAGAGCCATGAGTACATGGCTGGACAAATATATATATATATTTTATATATAAACTTATATTTTTGTAAGTTTATTTTAAAAGGCTTTTTTTTTCCTAGGTATTATAAGTGAAAAGCATGTTTGAGTAAGAATACTGGTATTTTAAAAATTCTTAATTTAAGTTTTTTAGTTTCCTGTGAATTGTCCCTTTTTGTTGATAATCTATATTTGATATGATATATTCATGGTAACACAGATAATTCATCTGGAAGTAAGAATACCATGACCACCTTTACAAATCTAGGCTTTCTGATGCTGTGATATGTAGTATTGCATTTGATGTATTTCAGATTTAGGAAACATACTTGGAAGTGCAGAGCTAAGCAGTATAGCATCTCCTAAAATGTAGTTTTGTTGTTCTGAGATGAACGATTTATTAATGAGAATGGCCATAATAAGAAAAGCTCTTCATTAGCTGGCAGTTTTGGTTTAAATATATACATTCTTTCAATATTTAAACAGGTACTTCACCAAAGTGTCTTGGAGTTTTAAAGGTAGCTATTGTGTTTCGTTTTCTGACATGAGTTAATTTTGACATTGCTTGCTAGCAAAGCAGGTTGAATCACTATGTCAAAATAAAACCTAGGCTTTACATTGTTTGTTATGGGCCTCTTCTAGAATTTCATTAGGATATCAAGGTACAGTATACCTAAATCCTAGCATAGGACAAGATGCTTCTTGGTTATGCAGTTGAAATATAAAAGCTCCTTTTCCACATTCAGTCCATCTGGAGAGAGTCCCCCCATCAAGATTAATATCTGTTCCGATCAGGTGAGTCAACTTCTGTTTCAGTCATTGGAGAGAAAGGCTGTAACAGGGACAGAGTATCAACCTTAGGCTAAAGCCAAAAGTTTAGACTCTAATTATTTTTAGTAAAGTCATCCACAAGAAATATAACATATATGCCTCTTTAATGAGCCCACAGACACCTCAGCCCAATCACATAAAGTTTAAACTAAGTCTGAGAATTTTAAAATAAAAGCCACATGCAATTGCCCCTTCTGACCCTCCTCCCCCTTTTTTTTTTCAAGATCAAGCACTAATTTCAGACTCTTTGCCAAGTCTTTCCCATTTCTGATTTCTAGGTTATCCTGATTTAAAAAACAAACGAGACCACTCTCTACAACAAAATAACCCACCACACCAAAAAAACTTCCTTGCTCAGGCCTAGTCTATGTATAGATCTCCCTTTGGAAAGGGAAAGATGACGTTGCAATGTCAGTCTCAACATGTTAATGGGAAGTTTCAACACTCTCATTTTGGTGAACAGAGAAACCAAAAAATACTTTGATAGAGTAAATGAAATGTTCTTTTAACCAAAAATCTCATCCAGAAGCAGTTTCTCTTTGAAAATCGTGAAAAAAACAAAGGGTATTCCGTTTCTAAAGGTCTCAATGTACTGGGTGGACCCTCACATGCAGTGCCATTCAACAAAAAGCAGGATGTACTTGGCTGTTAGGACACATGGTTTCTGATAAAACTGAAACAAACACTTTAGAAGCTACTAAAAAAATGCCAGAAGCAGACACAGACACCTCATTCAGTAAGCATCAAAGAGTATCTTTATGGAGAGCTGCAAGGGGAGCTTAAAGGCATCTTGTGACTTTAGATTTTCACACCTATTACCCTGCTTTTGCAAAAACAAAGTCAGTCTGTTGCTAATTAGGTCTGCTTTGAGCAAAGTGTTGGACTAGATGACCTCCCGAAGTCCAATCCAAACTAATTATTCTTTTATTCTAAGATTTCTTCATTCTTGTCATGACAACTCTCATTTCCAAGGTGAAGAAGCTAGAAAGTCACCTTCAAGAAGACAAGAGAAAAAGCCTATTCCTTTGCTTTTGAAAATGAAAACACCAAATCCCTATCCTCCAGCAACGTCATCTCTCCCTTTCCAAAGGGAGATCTATACATAGACTAGGCCTGAGCAAGGAAGTTTTTTTGGTGTGGTGGGTTATTTTGTTGTAGAGAGTGGTCTCGTTTGTTTTTTAAATCAGGATAACCAGGTTTAGACCATCTCTTTTAGAATGGAGAAATGAGTTGATTTAATTTATTAGATTAAAAAGTACAAAAAGTATTTAAACATGTTCTTTTTAAGTATCCTCAGTTAACAAAGTACTGTAAGTGATGTTAATGTCAGATATTTCATCGAAAGCCAGCTGCTTTTATTTTGGTTAAAGCCTGAAGGAAACGTCACTGAGTGACTTGTATGTATCTTGGACTTTTTATGCAAGTTATATCAGAATATGTATGCTAGACATTTTCCAAATTATTTGATGCTTATGTGAGTGTTATTTCTTAAGTACAGTAACTCTTAGGACAGTCCTAATAAAACTACGTAAGATATATTTTTAAAAGGAATGAAAGGGCAGAACTCTTTATTCCAGGTCCTGCTAGGTAAATTTAGAGTGCTTGATCATACGATCTTGTTGACGTTATTGAAAGTTGCACTTGAAACTGTGACTGTGAACTACAAATATTATATTTTTGCAGAAGTACCATGTTTTGGAGTCACTTTAGTTTCAAAATGGCCAACTTAAATAGGAAAATTTTCTACGAAGCCTATTTTATCCTGTTTTCCTACTGTCTTGAAAGAACTGACACAGTAAATGAATATTAAATATATTAAGCTACCATATTTGTGACATGCTGAAAAAAAATCATTCTGAAGTTCAAAAAATTAATTGGTGGAAGTGATTAATTCCTGTGGAATTACAACATATGTATTATTATGGTATGCATGTGTAAACTGTAATGTATTCCTGTTATCTCTGTTTAAAACAATGATAAATATGGAAATATAGTGGTTCAGAGTATATAAACAGAGGCAAAATGGTACAAATCACCATCCCTTTTTTTTTTATTAACAATAAAAGACTATTGCACATAATGTCACACAGCGCAACTGTTCCAATTTTTTTTTAATCAATTCCAAAATACCCAAGTGTTAATTTTAGAATATTTTCTGCTTTCTTTCAGTTGGGAATCTGTCCCAGCAGATGTGTACCACCTAAGTGTATAATTAGAATGAGAAAAAGCTACCATTTTTATTTGTGACTCATGTACCTTGGTAGCTTTAAGTGCTTATTCTCATTAGATAAAATAGTTCACTACCTCGGAAAATAGTCAAAGCAGCAAGCAATAATGTGTAATATCCATACTGCTCCTGAAATAAGAATATAACGAGAAGGTTGTGTCTTCAATGCCATGAAAATGCCAAGATTGAGTTGTGTCACTTTTTTCATGAGCACTGTAGAAATGTGGTTTTCAAAATTAAGGGCTAATCCATAGTCCAGTGCTATCTCTGCAGCTTGAGCTACTCTTTGTCTATGTCCTTTGACAATAACTACTGCCTAATAAATACTGTTTTGACACATTCCTGAAGACCTGTTCAAGGCATTTCAGGTTGTGGGTTTTGGTGTTTTTTTGTTTTGCACTGCAGGCCCAAATTGTAATGTCTTTAAAATGGCAAATAATTTTTAAAGATCATAAAAATGTATGCTGAGAACATGCCATGGAGTAACCATTAGTCTGTGCTGTAGCACACTGTGGTATTGAAGATCCTGTTGGATATAGTGTCTCTGAACACTGAATCATTTTTAAAAAGGCTTGTCTTGCTTTTATCTCTACTGATATTGTTTTCGTGCTTTTAGGCTCTTAATTTACCATAATCAGTATGTGTGTAACCAGGAGGTTCTCAGCTTTTGTGTGAGTAGGCTTATACACTGTCTACACTGTAATCATGAGGCATAGTGTGGTTTGGGTATGAGGATGACAGAATGGCTTTCATTTGTTAATGTGTTGTACAACAAGAAACCTGGGGTCATGCTAAGTTTACACAGATCATGTTGAAGTCCATATTGTTATGATTTGATTGCTCTTAGCGCCTGAGCTACATGAAAAATAGTTTGGATATGTGTCTTTGTGTGCTTCAGTCAGCTTCTGATGATGTAGAAGTGTCATAGAGTCATAGAACATGTTGAGTTGGAAGGGACCCTCCAGGATCATCAAGTCCAACTCCTGTCCCTGTACAGGACACCCCAGGAGTCACACCATGTGCCTGAGAGTATCGTCCAAACACTTGAACTCAGTCAGGCTTGGTGCTGTGACCGTTGCCCCGGGAAGCCTGTTCCAGTGCTCTATCACCCTCTGGGTAAAAATAACTTTCCCTGATATCTAACCTAAACCTACCCTGATTCAGCTTCCTGCAGTTACCCTGAGTCCTGTCATTGGTCACAGGAGTGAAGATATCGGTACCTGTCCCTTCTCTTCCCCTCGTAAGCAAGCCATAGACTGCACTGAGGTCGCCTCTCAGCCTCCTCTTTTCCAGGCTGAATAATCCAAGTGATCTCAGCCGCTCCTCATAGGTCAGCCCTTCTAGGCCTTTCACCATCCTCGTGGCCCTCCTCTGGACTTGCTCCAGTAGTCTGATGTCCTTTTTGAACTGTGGAGCCCAAAACTGTACACAGTACTCGAGGTAAGGCTGCACCAGTGCAGAGTAGAGCAGGACAATCACCTCCCTTGACCAGCTGGCCACACTGTGCTTGATGCATCCCAGGACACGGTTGTCCTTCCTGGCTGCCAGGGCACACTGCTGACTCATATTCAGCTTGCTATCAGCCTGGACCCCCAGGTCCCTCTCAGCTGTGTTGCTCTCCAGCCACTCATTCCCCAGTCTGTATATACCACCAGGGTTGCCCTGTCCCAGGTGCAGAATTCAGCACTTGCCCTTGTTGAACTTCATGTGATTGGTGATTGCCCATCTCTGTAGCTTGTCGTGGTCTCCCTATACAGCCTGTTTGCCCTTGAGGGAGTCAACAGCTTCTCCCAATTTAGTATTGTCAGCGAATTTGCTTAGAATCCCTTTGAGTCCTGCATCCAGGTCGTTGATGAAGATGTTGAAGAGGACTGAGCCTAGGATGGAGCCTTGCAGAACCCCACTAGTGTGCGGGTCACCAGCCTGATGTTACCCAATTCACAATCACTCTTTGTGCCAGACCTGTGAGCGAGTTGTTCACCCATCATGTAACCCAGTTGTCCATCTGTAAGCTGGACATATTGTCCAGAAGGATACTGTGAGAGACAGTATCAAAAGCTTTGCTGAAGTCTAAGAATATTACATCCACTGGCTTCCCTTGATCGACCAGGTGGGTTACCTTGTCATAGAAGGAAATCAAGTTTGACAAGCAGGACTTTCCCCTCATGAAGCCGTGCTGGCTCTGACTGATGATTGCGTTGTCCTCCAGGTGTTTTTCAATGTTTCCCAGAATGATTTTTTCCATCATTTTACCAGGCACTGAAGTTAGACTGACTGGCCTGTAGTTTTCAGGGTCCTCTCTCCTGCCCTTCTTGGATATTGGGACAACATTGGCCAGCTTCCAGTCAACCAGGATCTCTCCAGATTCCCAAGATCAGCCCTTAAACATCTCAGTGTGCTCTGAGCCATGCCCTTTCAAGGGGGCAGTTATATGATGCACCCATCTCTTATGAGGAACAACCTTTAAATGAAAAATATTTCAATAATTAACTCTTTTCATCACTTTTCATCAACTTTTAAGCAGCTTCGCTTGTTTTCTGTCACTGCAGATACTAAACCACAAAACTGAAAAAAAAAACCCCAAACAAACAAAAACATCAACCCAAGTATTTTCTCAATTGCCTCTCTCATCTGATTAATAAATACATATGACAATGATTCTAAGTATTTCTTTTAGGGAGGGGGAGAATTGTTTTCTTGCATATAGTTTTGAGATACATGTAGTCAATGATTATTTTTAAGTATCTCTTCAAGAAAAAAAAATCTAACTGAGTACTGGCACATGACATGGTAACGTCTAGGAGAATACCATATGCACAGTGAGGAATAAATAGTGCAAATTTATCCTTTTGTATTTCTTAAACTGTCAAATAAAGATCTCAACAAGAATTAAAAACCGTGGCATGTTTTTTATGAAGAAAATGAAGTTATTCCCTCCAGGATTTCAGCATGAATTTTCATGTCTTTACTCTTTATTTCACTCTTTACTCTTCATTTCACTAACTTACCGTTAGCATGCTTCTTTGTATAGATTCTTCCCTGTAAGACAGGCATACAGGAAAAGGCATCTGTTTTAAACACTAGCCAAGTCTTTGACTACTGTGGCTACACACAGATGGTAAAAGATCTTTGACCCTGTCTTCTCTGATTCTGTTGGTCCTGCCAAAATAAACAGGCTTTGAATATTTCTAGCACCACCTCTTTAATAGACATTGTCATTTGAATAGTAATTGTTAAATAATTCCCCTTTTTTTCATAAATATTACAGTACTTTGTTACTGAGCAGACATTTTCCTTCTGTTTTAATACCAGCAAAATTAAATACATGCTTTCAGTTTGGTCCCTTATGAACAAAATACAGATAATTTTGCCTCTTTTCTGTGAATCACATTATCAGTTCTACTAGTCAGTCGTGACTGTGCTGAAAGAGGTGTTTAGTAAGAAAACTTGGTTGCTTGGCAATGAACATCATGAGAATTAAAATTTTAAAGCTGCAGTATATATATTTCTGAATTATAGTATCTTCAAATCATAAATTGGTAATAGCTTTCTTTTCTCTCCTTAAGTGTGTGTTCATATTTGGCTGTCTTTGGAGAGAATGTAACTCATACTAAACAAACACTAAAATTTCAGCCATACAGTGTTATTGTTTGTGTTCTGTGAGATGAGATTTTATTCCATCTTTGACAAAATTTTGAGGCACACTGACTCACTTCTGAATTTTATAGTTACCAGAAAAATCAGGTGTTACTTAAATTATTTATGTTTTTTGATGTTTATTCTGTTTTTCCTTGTAAGTGTGTTGGGTCTTTTTTAATGTCTTCACATTAAACTCCATTTCTAACTACTTTTGTGGGTGAAGGGCTCCTTAGGGACCTGTGTGTCTGTGGTGCAAGAAAGCAGAGGATATGCATGTTGGTGCATAATTTCTAGCAAATGTCAAGCTGAGCTAGCTGGCAAAAAGTTTATATGGCTAGAAAGCCACTTGTGTGTATGTCTCTGAAGTGAGACAACTGGAATAGGTGGCTACCATAGGAACCAGCAGGTCCAGGCCAACTGCTGCAGTGTTTGTAAGGTCTGGGGGTTGACTGGGGGTGCTGGTTTTGGATGTGTGTGTCCGTGGAGAATGTAACAGGGGAGACTGAGGGAGACAGAGGTGCCACCAGCACTGCTGATGGTCTCTACTTTGACCAGCGATAAATCCATCTTGGAGCCCGCTGGAACTGTCCAATATGGGGGCAGATCCTGGTCTCTTCTCACAGAAGCCACACTTAGAGCCCCCATGCTACCAAAATTTTGCCACATAAATCCAGTATGTATGTATGTCCCACTGACAGACCTTCATCTTTGTCAGCCAAAGTGGGGGACAAGAGGAGGCCATTGGTACTGCCTGGGTATGAGTGCTGAGTGTTTGTGTCTGTGTACATCTTTGTGGCTGGCTGTGTGTGTGCTGTATGCATGTGTGTGTTTGTGTATATAACATGGGATTACATTCTCAGCCTTGCTAATGGCTGGTACCGGGGGGTATGCAGCTTCTCAGGGTTTCCTGGACAGAAATCGTAGTTATTTGGTACAGTATATGGCGTGTATTTGACAAGTGGTATTTAAGAACCTATAAGCAGCATGGGAAGTGAGAAACAATGCTAGCAACCACATATGTGTTCTAAAATTTTTTATTAGGTTAGGCTTCAATGGCAACAGACAGAAACAGTGAAGCAAGGACCTCATGTTAATGGAAGTGGTAGTGAGGGGAAGGCAAGATAAGCTACTTATGAGCTTAATAAAATAAAATCTTGCTCAAAAATGTATTAGAAACTGCAAGAGCAGTAAAAAAAAGAGGACTTGGACTTGACTGAACGTCAAGATGAAATGTTAATCTTGTAGCTGCTTAACACCATTTCACCTTTCCTGTGAGAACGTGTAAAAAGCAGTGGCTACAGATCTTCCCTGAACTCTTCCTGTATTTGAGGTAGCAAGATAGAATCTGGTGAACATCTCATTTGTTTTTTATTTCCTGGCAGCATCAAGCTTCTTTTAAAGTAACTTCATGAGTTCCTACTTACAGTTTTTAATCACCAATTTCTTTAGTTTGGCTGCTGCAAAGGAAACAGTTGTACAGTTGAGATAGGTGGTGAATTCAGGTCACTGGGCTTAATTGCTTTGAACGTACAGAATATAATCTCCTGATATGCCTACATAATAGGTGACTCTTATTTGAAGGAGTACTATGTGGTCCAGTAAGAATCACAGAATCACTTGAGTTGGAAGGAACCTTAAAGGTCATCTAGTCCAACTCCCCTGCCATGGGCAGGGACATCCCCCACTAGACCAGGTTGCTCAGGACCCCATCTAACCTGGCCTCAAATGTCTCCAGGGTTGGGGAATCCAACACCTCTCTGGGCAACCTGTTCCAGTGTTTTACCACCCTCACGGTGTAAAACTTCTTCCTTATATCCAAGAAAGGATAATATACTGAATGCTTGCCACACTGTAGTTGGAGAGGTAATGATAGCAAGTAGAGGTAGTTAACTGGAAGTCAGAAATAAACGAAGACCAGATACAGTTTCAGACATTGAGTGGTACAGAGCAGAGACCTTGACTTTCAAAGAATAGGGCATCTGAGCCTTTTTAGAGTGGTGGTTACACCACTGGATTGCTGGCATTGACAAAGGCAGTGACAGACAGGTTGTTAGATCAAAATACTGACTGACTAAAAAGAGTTTCTATCTGTACTGTAGTGATCCTGGGCTGCAGAATAGGATGGCAGATTTATTTAAGAAAAACACGACTGCAATTTGAGGACAAGTAGTAATCAGTTTCTGTAGCTATGCCTTTTTTCACCATTGATAGCTGGCTTGCTCAGGGACAAGGGTCTGGATTGTAGTCTGTGAACACACATGGTAAATCTATAGTGATAACTGTGGGTCTATCTTAACTTTATGCATTTGGGAACAAACCCTACAATGTCCCAAGTCTGTGGATGCAGAGCAATGGTTAAGTTGCACAGATGGAGTGACTGCTAAGGGCAGAGAGGCTTTGGTGCAAGCTGACGTGTTTCCTAGGAGCAGTTTGTACAAAAGTGTACAGGGCTGTAGAGATGGTTTCTGGAGACTGCCTGCCTCATTTTCTGTCAGCATGGCAGTTGATGCTAACACAGGTTATCTAAAGTTTTTGCAAAAGTTGCTTCTTAAAAAATCGGCTTTGCGTGCTGAGTGTTTAAAGAAAATGGGAGGAAACTCCTTGCTTTTCAAGAAGTTACGTTGTCTACATATTGTATCTATTTTTTAGTGGAATATCTGTGATATATCTTGTTAGAAATGACTACAGTTGGTACAGACAATACCTTTTGACTTTTAGTACTTCCCTCACAAGATCCTAGATGAATATGAAGAGGAAATTTTTATAAAACACTGTGATTTAGTTTTTAAATTGTTTGAAAATAACTAGTGTTTTTTTAGTGGATTTTTAATTTCCATCTCAAATAATTTAAAGATCATTGTAATCATTATATCACAGACCAAATATTTTCCACTGCTATGCAAGAGAGGGATGAGACAACTAAAATTTCCCTAGTTAGTGGCTTTGAACCAAAGGCTGACATGAATGAAAAAAAGGCAAGAAACTCCAAGATGAGTCATAGAAGTAGGCATTTCCATAGAGTGAGCTATTGTAACAGATCCACCAATCTATCACTAGCAACCAAAGAATAGTAAACCACATCATGGGACTGGCAGAGACTAGTCCTTCTAGATATACAATGCTGCTTCCTAACACAGATTGTACCTGAGCTGCCTTCTTTGTAAGTGCAACAGAAGTGAGTATACCAGCAGCAGTGATAGAAATTGTTCTTAGAATTAAATTTCTTTGTTTATATTTTAAATATTTTTTGAATTCAGGATTATTTAGGTCTGACTATATCAAAATATCTTCTTGTTAAAATAAGATCTTACTTTCAGGGAAGGACAAGTGAAATTTATGATAAATTGCTTATATGATGTTAAATAACAGAAAACTAGAGATATGCATGTGGAATTGGGACAATGCAACAAAATGGTGAAATCAGTTTATATTCAGATAAGTTGTATTATTTTCCAACTAAGACAGTGGGAAAAAAATTAAGACTAAAACATGTATAGTTGTCATTTAAAAAAAAAAAAAACCTGAAAAATCTAAATGTGGAAGTAATAGTGATAGTGTTACCCAGATTATTTATTTATAAGAGAATGTAAACTCAGTCCTCTAAAACTGCTTTAAAATGATGACTTATGGAAAATAATTTGTTGTAATAAAACCAGTGGAGAAGTTCACAGTAAATTTGAAAACCTAAACAACCTCCTTTCTCTTCATCATACTTTCAAGGCTATTTCCAGTCTTAAAAACCTTTGACTGATCATTCTCATGAGATTTCCACTAGCAAAAGGGTTAGGATTATTTATTAGAGGTGGAAACCCAGGCATGATAATTTTAACAAAAGCCAAAAACATTCTTGTGCCATTATGCTTAAAGAAATTGTGACACTGTGGGAAAAAGAATGGAGATCTTTAAACCTGGACCAACAGTATCACACTGTTCTTTATCCAGTGCCAAAACAGTACAGTGTCATACATTTGAAAACAAGTCTTGTCACAGCCATTGTAAAGTGTTCATTGATTGCAGTATTTTGTAAACTGAGGGTACAGTGTGTTGATAACCTGTTTGGTATTTTTTTAATCTTCTTTTATAATCATCTTTACACAGCTAGCAGCCAGCTTGCAGTAAACTTAACTTGCCGGTTCTGATAGTAAACCCTTACTGAAAGGGGCTGAAATGGTTTGTGTTAAATTTTATGCATGCTGGAACTCCACACAGTTGTTCCTGATATAAACAGGCTGTTCCCACAGTAGAAGGCTGTAAAGACAGGTTTCTAGTGAAAGTGGTGGGTCATTCCTTTCTGTTTTATTATCTTTAAATATTACTGAAATACTCCCTTAATTCCAGCTATAAGTTTATTGTGTGGGAAGTATAATGTTTTTTGTATGTAGAGTAACTGAGGGAGGGAAAGAGAGTTTAATTTGTGATTAAAGACAACATAATTATATGCTTTATTATGATGCGCTTTTACCCAGAAATGTGAATGACTAGGGACCTCTACTGACTTGTAAACAAAATCCTTGTAGCTGAGTATTTTGCAGAATTTGTCAAAAGCTAATTTTTTTTATTTTTTTATTTTTTTTAAGGAAATTCATGTTGGTGTTGTTTATGCCAGAACATAGTAAGCAGAGCAAATTAACTCCAGCCTCGTGTAAACTTTTAATTGGCCAACACAATGCAATTGAGTATGAATTCCAGGTGGCTTTGGAAATGTAAGAGAACCGAGTCTGGAAGCTGAACGTGATGACGGCCTGGTCTATGGTAGGGAAACTGAAAATGGAGAAGAGGCACTCCAGAGAAGACAGAAATGTGGAACAAGAAGCTGGGGAATGCAGTGCGGAATCTGAGGAATGGACAAGCTCAGAAAGTGAACCTGAGCAACCATACTTCAGAAGCAGCTGTAGCAATACTCAGTGGAGAGAAAAGGAGGTTTCCACTAAACCGCATCGGCCACTCTGTCGGTCCCCTTGTTTGGATCGCCCAAGTTTTTCACAGAGCAGTATCACACAAGACTTGAAGCTAGATGAATGCAAAACAAATTTGGACAAGGAATACCAAGCTAAAATGGATTTTGCTTTAAAGCTTGGGTATGCAGGAGATCAGATCCAGACTGTACTGAATAAATTGGGAGCAGATGCACTCATCAATGATGTTCTGGCAGAGCTTGTGAGACTTGGCAACAAAAGTGAATCAGAGGGACAAAGCAGTGCCAGCAGTACCCCTAGTAGTCTGGTGCCAAGAGGCCCTTGCCCAAAAGACATAGCAAGCCCTGAATTGTCCCTTGAAGATGAAGTTGTGGATAACAGTGATAACTTGAGGCCAATTGTCATTGATGGAAGCAATGTGGCTATGAGGTGGGTCTCTCTGTCACTACGTTTTCTGAAAAGAATAAATCACTAAAATATTTGTGAGAAAAATCAATATTGATGGCAAAGTTATTTTAAGTCATGTAGTATATTTAGACTAATATTTCATCTTTTTTTTTACAGGCTCTTTAGTCCAGACTTTTAGTTATGCTGTTACTCCTGTATATGTAATCTGAATTCCAGTTCCCCCCCCCGCCCCCTTTTCAAACCAAGTTCTCCCCTCAAATCTTTTGTTCTAGCAATCTTACTGTAGTGTGCTTTTGTGTGGATGGGTTTGATTTTTTTAAGTTCTTGAACAATGCTGAAAATTGGTTGTCCGGAAGCAACCAAATAAGGGAGTAAAACTTAGTTCTTTCTAAAATGACATGCAGTGGATGCTGATTGTATGCA
Organism: Aegotheles bennettii; assembly: GCA_013398125.1. Classification (NCBI taxonomy): domain Eukaryota; kingdom Metazoa; phylum Chordata; class Aves; order Caprimulgiformes; family Aegothelidae; genus Aegotheles; species Aegotheles bennettii. The sequence goes on from VZRW01001798.1 coordinate 34,365, forward strand.
GTGGATTTCGCGGTGTTTGAGCTCCTGCTAATCAACCGTGCTCAGAATTCAAAGCAGTTTAGCTGTGTCAGTACAGGGATATGCATGTGCTAAACATGCTGACTCTCATGGCTATGGTGCTTATACTTTCAGACGACGTGTGTACATACGTGCACTTGGCTGCTTGGGTCAACACTAACTCAAGAGTTATCTGTCCCACGTCACTTTTGAGCTGTCTGTAGAATACACAGTTCAGCTAGCCAATGGTTTGTTTATCATTGAGAAAGTACGATTTTTCTATAGGGGAGTTCTTGAAACAGTCTGTTTAGCGATCAGTGATACCAAGATTTCTTCAGGTAGTGTTTGCACAATAGATTTTCTTTAGCATTAGCTTTCTGCTCTAAAAGAATTTGTCATCTGATTTTTTTTTTCAATGTATTAAGAAAATTCAGATTTTTATAGGTGCATTGAGTACTCTGAGTTTTGAAACACATAGACACCACCACACCCCCCACGCCCCCACCCCAAATCCTAAAAGCATATTTTATATACAGGATTTGCCAGTGCCAAGTTGTGTTTACATCAATCCAAAAGATGTTTCCGCAAAGCAGTATCACCATCATTGTATTTAACTTTTTTCTTTCCTTTTTTTTTTCGTGCTTTTTGAATTTGCAGTCCTTGTACTGCTTGAGTTACTTCTGAGCATAATGTGACAGCAACTGGAAAAAAGTGTGTGTGTACTTTTACTATTGCATATCTTAGAACTGACGCTCTATTTATAGAATCATAGACTATCTCAAGTTAGAAAGGACCCATAAGGACCATCGAGTCCAACTCATAACAAAATATGATGTGCATCTGAAAGTTTAAAAGGGTTTTATTAAATTATTTCATTTTTATTAAATTCTGTAAAATCTGAAATGTACAAAAATCTAAAGAAAAATGTTTTAGCAACATTGTGGCTTCTGTATTCATTATTTAAGTTGCAATGATTTGAACTATGCTGGTAGCTACTCTGGGCAATTGTCTTTTTCCAGTTATGTAAGCTGGTCTAATAAAAATGTTTACTTACCTTTACAGACTTTGTTTCCCTTATATCCTTAGACCATGGCAGCTTCAGAGAAAAAAAAGCAAAAAAAAAAAACCCAGACCAAAACCACCACAACAAAACCTAAAACCAAATGTAACTTTTGTCCTTGCTGTTTCTAAAACTTTTTGCATGTTCTTCAGCCACGGAAATAAAGAAGGATTTTCCTGTCGGGGAATTCAGCTAGCTGTTGATTGGTTTCTGGAAAAAGGTCATAAAGATATCACTGTGTTTGTACCTGCATGGAGAAAAGAACAGTCTCGACCTGATGCACCGATTACAGGTAACACATCAAGATTTTCTTTGACCCCTTAGTTAAAAATTTAAAAAAACTATTGCATTAAGACACAACCATGTCATTTTTTTCTGATGAGTACCACATAATGGACTGTGGATGTGATGTTGTGTGGTGATGTTGCACTCAACTGTTTGTTTGAAAACACAACAGTTTCACTGGTGAGGAAACAAGCATTTAAGTATCTGCATCTGTAAACAGTGATTTTTTTTGTAACATTACTGGATCATTTCAACACTTCTGAGCAGTAGAAGTAATAATTTTCCCATTAGCAGACATTGTTGAGCATATAGGAACTGATTCTTTGTTGCTGGGTGAGTATAAAATAAGTAGTATCAGGCCAGGGACTCATTTTGTAGGATTATCTTGAATGCTGATGAGGCAGCATGTGTTTTGACACTAACAAGACTATTAGTAACAACTGAGTTCTTGACATGTTCAAGAAGACTGAGTAAAGTATGTGGTTGTTTACAGAGGAGTTAGAGTGGTTATGAAGCTTAAATATTGAATATTTAGCCAGTGCTTTGAAACCTCAGAAATAAAATGGCACTCTGCATCTAGGTATTTTTTAATCATAATGCAGACTATACAAAATACTTTGTCAGAAAAGAAGACAAGAAGTTTCATATTTCAAAAGCTGCATTTCTCTCTTTAAAATATTTTTAAAAGCTGCTCAACTAAAATTATTTTACAGATCAAGAAATCTTACGTAAATTGGAGAAAGAAAAAATTCTTGTTTTCACCCCATCTCGAAGAGTTCAGGGAAGAAGAGTAGTTTGCTATGATGATCGATTCATAGTAAAACTTGCTTTCGACTCAGATGGCATCATTGTATCAAATGACAACTATCGGGATCTTCAAAACGAAAAACCGGAATGGAAGAAGTTCATAGAGGAGCGGCTGCTAATGTATTCTTTTGTGAATGACAAGTATGTTTTTTTCTTCGAAAGTAAGGGAATTTGCTAATTCAGAATCCTCAATAAAAAAATGAAATTCATATTTCATTTCTTTCCCCTTAGATTTATGCCTCCTGATGATCCTCTAGGACGTCATGGTCCAAGCCTTGAAAATTTCTTAAGGAAAAGGCCAGTTATTCCTGAACATAAGAAACAACCGTGTCCTTATGGTAAGTGCCTAAGTCAGATTGATTTGTTGTATTCAAAGGTAGGTGAAGCAAGCAATTAATTAACATCTTGTCATTACTGAAAAACAAATAAACAAATAAACCAAAACAAACCAAAACCCCGCCTTTTTTCATGTTGCCATACAAGCACTATATGCATTTTTATACCTTTCATACACATATTAATAAAAACAATGTAACAAATTTAAGGACTAGCAGATATACCTTGTGGATAACACAGTTTTTTGCTCTTTTCTTTTTGTTTGTATTCATGGAAGGAGATTCATAACTATACAAATTGTATTAGAGCTGTTTTGGTTTATATAGCATTGACTATGTTGTCAGTATTGAAATCATGAGTCAGAAAGAAGAAAAGTGATGTTGTTTTGCCTTTGATTCAGGGATATACATGGATACAAGTAGTATCCGTGTGACTACCTCTATATACAATATATATAGTTGTTCCTTAGGGAGTTAATATAGAAATAGTGCTATTGAGAAGTGGTGAAAGATATAAAGAAGATAAAAACTGGTGGTATTGATTAGTTGTTGGTTTATTTAACCAGAAAAATGCTTTTCTTCTAGGTAAAAAGTGCACCTATGGGCACAAATGTAAATATTACCACCCAGAACGGGCAAACCAGCCTCAAAGGTCAGTAGCGGATGAGCTTCGAATAAGTGCCAAATTATCTGCTGTGAAAACTATGAGTGAGGGAGCCCTGGCCAAATGTGGCACAGGGCCATCCAGCTCCAAAGGAGAAATCAGTTCTGAAGTGAAACGCATTGCCCCAAAACGTCAGTCAGATCCAAGCATTAGATCAGTAGCTGTGGAGCCTGAGGAAAAGTTATCGGTAGCCCGGAAGTCTGAGGCCAGCTCTGTCCCGTCTCTGGTTTCTGCATTAAGTGTACCAACGCTCCCTCCACCAAAAAGCCATGCAGCTGGTGCATTAAATACTCGTTCTGCAAGCAGTCCGGTGCCAGGTTCCTCACAGTTCATGCATCAGAAATCCTCACTGGAACATATGTCCAGTGTGCAATATCCTCCTATACTAGTCACTAATAGCCACGGCACCTCAGTTAGCTATACTGACCAGTATCCCAAATATGAATCATTGGGGGACCACGGCTATTATTCCTTACTCAGTGATTTCTCCAACTTGAGCATAAGTAGTATCCGTAACACAGATTATTACGGGGCTGATATGGACCAGGGCATGTATTCTAGAAACTCAAGCCCCTGTCCTGACAATTGCTTAAGCCATACAAGTAATGATTCTTATTCCTCTTACAATGACTTGTATCTGGGTGTAGCAGATGCCAGTCCAGAAGATAATGTGAAGATCCACAGACTGCCATCGCAAAATCGTCTTCAGCCTTTTTCCCATGGTTACCACGAAGCCTTAAATAGAGTTCAGAGTTACAGAACTGAAGAGCCTAAGCAATCCCTTCGCAAACAGTCCGTTTCCCACTTAGGCCTACATGCCCAGCATCCAGTTGTTGGAGCACGGTCCAGTTGTCCAGGAGAATACCCTGTGCCTCAAAATGTTCATCCATCAACTGCACAACCAAGCCGTGCCTTGGTCATGACAAGAATGGACAGTATTTCTGACTCACGGCTTTATGAAAGTAACCCTACAAGGCAGAGGAGACCACCTCTCTGTCGAGAGCAGCATGCTAGTTGGGATCCGTTACCATGTGCATCAGACTCTTACACTTATCACTCATATCCATTGAGTAACAACCTCATGCAGCCATGTTACGAACCTGTAATGGTAAGAAGCATGCCTGAGAAGATGGAGCAATTGTGGAGGAATCCCTGGATTGGGATATGTGGTGAGCCACGGGAACCACGTATCATCCCAGAACATCAGTATCAAACATACAAGAACCTCTGCAATATTTTCCCTCCAAGCATTGTCCTTTCTGTGATGGAAAAGAATCCCCACATGACAGATGCACAACAGCTGGCAGCTATGATTGTTGCCAAATTAAGAACAGGGCGTTAAAGCATTACAGCCTCTTTTGGATAAATGAAACCATACAGCATACAGGACCTGGAGGAAAACTTAAATGAAGAAGGAAGGGGCCAATCTACTGTAAATATTTTCTAATAAGATAGTATAAAATTCTGTACACAGTAGCAATCATATATATGCTGAGGCACTATATAAGAATTGACTGTATTGTAAATTTTAAGATTTTAAATATAGGGATTTTTAATAGTTATTTTATAGGAAATGCATACCTTGCTGCATGGATAGCTCATTAAGAACTACAATGTCACGTTCAGTGTCTCAAAGCTGTTACTACAAAATTATTGTTAGCAATTATATTGCATGTATTAGTGTACACTTTCAATTTGCTTATAAATACTTAATTGGCCTTTAAAAGTATGCTCTGTACACACCCAGATGACTTTCAGGGTTTCAGCTTTGTCATTGACACTGCCTACTGGCATATTGAATATTGAAGAAAAAGTAAACTTGAGAAAAATTAAAATACTCAGTTTGCAAAAGGAAAAACTGATTTCAGCTTTTGAATGTCAGTATTGTTGTTTTCAAAACTGTTCCCCAAGAGTTTGAGTATCTATTACGTTGTCCAGTATGTTGGCTCAAGCCCTCAGAAGCCAAATGCTTTATTAAATCAGGACCAAAACATTAAGGAGTGTGAAGGCATGAGCGCCATTCAATAAACTAAAAGAAGTTTAACTGTAGCTTCTCTCTTCAGAATCGCCTCTCAACTGTGCAGGAAGCAGCTGCTGGCCCAGATGACTAGACAAGCTGAAAGTAAATTGTCAGTTTTGTGTAAATCGGATTACTCCACCTGAAGCAGCGGAAACTGGATGTTAACATGAAGTTCATCAGTAACTACAGCCCTTCCTGTGGGGCAAGGATGGTGTTTGAGCCTAACATCCAAGATGGCTTTACAAGATCAACTTGAGAAGGGGGTGGAGGGGAAAGGCTGCTTCTTGAAAAGAGATGCTACAGTTTGGGTTTGTGGCAAAACTGGCTGGTTTTTGCTCTTCAGATCCATGCAAAGGTGTGCATTTGCCTCATGAAGGCTTTCAGAGTTCCTGTTTCAACAGGTGAGAAAATTTTGTGTGGCATTGTTTGCGCAACTGGTATCTTGCTCAGGGTGGGAACCTTTGTAGCTAAATGTCTCCAAAAGAGGCGTTTATTGTTTTTTAAGCTGCACTGACTGAACGCCCTTTTTTGAACCCATTGTATATTTCAACATTTCGAACCATGACTAACTCGATATGTCTCGAGCTAGGACTTGTTGACTTCTACTGTAGTTTTTTTCATGAAAGTTGAGAAGGCCTGGTTTATGGCCTTTTGTTTCTTCATGAGAAGGTGTGACACTGCCTAAATGTTTCTTACTGTGAAACACACAGAACGTGAGGCTGCAGTCAGGGTTGTTTCTGGTGTTTTGATAATGGCTTGCATGCTGCTTTCTAGTTACTCTGTTTGACTGAGGAACAGAGTTATATAATTTCCTCCACTTGTGTTACTGTAATGATTGGTTTGATTCAAAATATTTTGTGGGCTCTTTATCACATGCAAAATATGTTCCTGTCATATAAAAAACCCAAAACCAACAACAAACCACAATTACAGGTGCAACTACAATTAATTTACTGATATTTGATAACTGTATCATTTCACACAGGATAAATATTCTTGTGTTGGTGCAGGTAACATACATAATGACCATGTCATTATGTATTTGAAATAAGTTAACTTGAAAGTGATTCTGTATTTACACTTGGTGTTTAAAAATAACTTAAGATTTAATGAATTGGTTATCGTCTCTGTTGGTGGGAAAAAAAAAAAATCTTCAGATTCCCCAACCTATAAGAGTTGGGGAAAACAGATTTAACTCTTGACCAGTTTACAAAAACATTTATTACTAACCAGCATTTTATATTTTTAATTTGCAATTAATTCTTATTCTCTTCTCTTGCATGGTATATAAGCAGCTGAGAGCAATGCCTCAAATAACCAGAAATGACCTTTTGTTTGTTGATACAAATTGTATCTTTTTTCTTGATTGTATAAAAACTGTGTATAAAAAAATAAATCTCTAGATTAATGTCAGTATTACATTTTCACCACAATGTTTGTGACACCGTGTGTCACAGGGAAGTAGCCCATGAGTAATTATTTAAATTTATTTAAAATGGGCACTTGTAGTTTATAGACAAACAAGGACAACTTTTCAGAACCAGTTTATTATGTGCACAGATACTGTGTGTACACCTCAAAGCATTACATATAATTATCTTTAGTCTATTTATTAAGCAGATACATTCTTGCACTAAACTTTATGTAAAAAATGTTGCTGTTAACTCATCTGCATGTGTTTAAAAATGTAACAATATAATTGCTATAGACCCTGCTTTATTCTTATAATTACTGGATTAATTTATAAATTATTTAGGTATAAAATGAAGTTTATTGTGCACTCACGTTTTCCATCTTGCATGGAATTAAATATTTGTATGTAGAAAAATGTTTGTTCCCTTTTTCTCCAATTATAAAGATAAGATATTTTAGGAGGGGTTTAGTAGGTAGGTGGTTTTGATGTTTTTCTAACATGGAAAACTGAGCAGAAAATTTTTGTTTGAAGTGTTGGGCAGTTTATGGAGATACTAATTTTTGTAGGATTTGTCTAGTCATTTTAATTTTCACTAACTTTTGTCTTACTGCTAGAATAATTCCTTTTTAAACAACAGGAATGCTATGCCAATACAGACCTAGCATACTATTTCCCTAAGGCACGCTGAAGTCAAGTTGTCTTTTTCTAAGAAGCTATGAGCATCTGTCACATGTAGAGTTACAAAATGGGCAGTGTAGCCGTGTGGAAATAATTTGGAAATTTTGTGCTTGTTCAGTTCTCCTTAGAGGTAATGAAATTTTTGTATGGGATGTTGTCTTTCCTCATCAACTACTTCAAGTGATAATTCAGTCATCCACAGCTGTTTTCAGATATGTGACACGTTCATTGATCGTCAGTGCATAAGCTTAGATTTCTTCTTACATGGAAGAGTTGATCTTACTAACATTTGATCATAACTGTCTATATTGTAAATAAAAGACTCTGTATAAATGCTCTTTTTGAGAGCATGGTATTTAAATGTTTTTAAAACTATAAAATAACAGTTCTAGAAACTATGTTTTAATGAAATCCATGAAATTCTAGCTGAGAAAAAAAGTGGAAAGGTAAAAATCCTGGCAGTGGGCCAGAGTTAAGCAGTAGACTTTAGTGCTTTACGGGGGGGCCAGAGTGTTCTCTGGGAGTTCTGGTTTACTGATCTTTAGCTATATTACTTTCACATAATTTGTCACTTAAAAGCGTGTAACTTAAATTCATGAATCAAAAATCAAATGTTTTATGACATGTCAATCAAGTTAGTCAATGTTTTTTGTAAGAATTACATGTCAGTAACATATTAAATTGTACATGTAGATGATTTCACTACTGTTAGTCCTGTTGTTGTTGTATTGAGCTGCAGTAGTTGGCTTTATTGATTTGTAGAATTAAACATTACTGTTTAATTGTTGTAAAATTTTATAAATTTCTTTGGGTTTTTTTGGTTGACCCAAACATAATGTAAGTCTTAATGACAAAATGAGTGAAAATGGCTGTTAAACCAGTGTGTGGTATTCGTAAATCTCTGTAGTAGTAAGTGTGCACGGCTGTAGTTGCTGCTGCATGTAATTCATTCACTAGCATGGCCTTTAGCTTTTGTGAAAATGTTTTAACTGCAAACATAAATACAGCATGGGTATGACTGGTCAGAACAAGCAGAAGGATCCTCATTAAAAACAACAAACAAAACCAAAACATCTTCCTAGGAGAGTTCCTCCCCTATGTATTTTAATGCCAGTTTGTGTCAAATCATGGATTTTGGCATTTTGAAATTCTTAACGAAGTCAGAACACACAAAGCAGCTGTCCAAATAATTCAGCTAAAATATACTTGGTGACATGCCTGTATACCCGTGATGTATACCAAACCACAAACAGGAACATTTCAAGGGATGTACTTTGACTATAGAAATTGTTAAAACTCCATGCTGAAGAGAAGAAGCATGCATCGTTTCTGTGGAACTTGGCTCTATGGAGTTGAAATATGACTTTATCTTGACTTGCCGAAAGTTTACCTGAAGCATTAGTATTACAGGACTCATAGTAGTCAGATCATTAGATGTGTCACTATTATTTCTATGCTGAGTGTTCAGCTTTAATACGCCTATGTACCTATAGCTAGTCTGTGTGAGAGAGCCCTTTATTAACAGCATTTCTTGCAATATTTCAACTGGAAAAATACATGTGCACTGTCACCTTAAATGATTCTCATGCCACTGTTTGGTTAGCCTTTGAAAAGCCATTATACAGTATCTATGATTTTGGTCTGTGGTATTTAAAGTTTGTAAATGTAGTAGAATTGAGAGAAGCAGCTAACAGAAATATAGGCTATTACCTGTCCCCCCCCCCGCTCTGCATATAAGGTTTGCACAATTATTTAATAATAAGAAACAAGTTATACTTTATATATCAATTTGCTTATTTAATAAAACTGAGAGCCATTAGAATGTTTGTTTATAGCTTTTTATTTTGTAACCCCCTTCAGGTGAGATCCCAAAAAAAGCTGCTGTTTTTTTAAAAAACAGCTGTAGTCTGTCCAAATTATTTCTCAGTAATTTTAGGGCTCGATAGTCTGGTTAACGAGGACGAGAGGACACTTTCCAGAATACCTGAGTCAAAAAGGAAACATGGGATCCAGAAGGAAGGTTTGCCTTCAGTTGGTTGTATTTATTAACTATGAAAAAAATTAAGGAACGCTAAGGGATTCTAAAGTACTCTTAACTGCATTTGACAAATATCAACTCAAGCTAAAAGTTCATGATAGTGGTTAAGCAAGACAACGGTTACTAAACATGGAACTTAAAACACACCACCTTTGTAAAATATTGATTTTACATGGTAAAGATCAGAATCTCATAAAAAGAAAAAGTATCCTGGAGTGGCTGCTTCCCTATCACCATTACAAGTAGTTCTTCCATGCCACTTCTCTTGTGCAATACTGAAAACTTCAGAGCACTCTGCTGCCTCAGAAAAGTTGAAGGCCACTTTTTATTTTATGAAAGTCATTCTGGGTCCATAATAATCCTCCTGTCACAGGAATATTCAATTCTGCAGAGCTGTGAGAGGAATAGAAATAAAGCACATAAGCACTGTGTTGATGTGAGCTTCTAAATCAGCTAAGTAATTTTGATTGATAACAAGTTTTATTTCCAAAACAAAATGTCATTTCTCATTTTTAACACTCAACATTTAGTTGCTGGAATGTCCCTAGTTTTTAATCACTTTGTTCAAGAAAGACAACAGTCCTGAGCTGCACCCCAGGCTGCACAACTGTCATTTATGCACATCTTTTGGAAGCTACTAGATTTGGCCCATCAACTACAGGGCAAGAATCACTGATGGGAAAGTTATCACGTGTGTAAGAAAGTAACTGTCACTAATTCTGAAGTGTTCCTTGGATTAAGATACATACAGGCCCATCTCCTATTATGTATGTGATGAAACTGATTTGACAGCTTACAGCATTCAAGTTCCTTTGACTTCAATGGGTGAAATAATGACCTTATTAAAATGTCTTCAATGGAATGGTTTAACTGGATAAGCTTAATTTAGTAACAGAGGTAATCTAACTAAAGTTTTATAGGATGCTACCATTATTTCCATGACAACCTGTGTTTTTTTGCTGAGGTCAGATCTGAAAAGGTCATTAGGCAACATGACCATACTGTGGCTGAGGATCAGAGCCTCAGTTAACAGAAGCTGAGTTTTTCAAGCCTGCTGAGGCTGTGCTAATAACTTCCAAACTGCTAAACAGCAGTATCTCATAATCCTTGCAATGGTTTCTTTTAGAAAGAGCAGGAGCAGTGAAGATGGTAAGATTATGAATTGGCTTCCTCCAAGGATACCACAGGAAGGAAATCACATTTTTGATTACCAATTACACCATTGCATTTAACTTTCTGATAGTGCAAAAGACCCAAGGAGTGCAAGACAAAAGTACATTCTCAGAAGGGAATGAGGACAGCAGCAATTATGAGTAGCAGCTCTCAGACCTGATGACAAGAAAAGATGAAGGACACAAATGCAGGGAGGTATTATATATGTTCTTTCAGCTTCAAAGGATGACTGTTAGGACTTCATGAAGTAACTTCCTATGATGCTGCTGAGCTGTCACAGCAATACTGGTAGCAATAACTTCTGTTCAACTATGTCCATCAACAATGGAAGCATGCTATCAGACTAATGCAATACCAACAAACAGGAAGAGTTTCCTGTTGCGGTGTGGGGGGTGGGGTGAGGAGGAGAGAGTTTGTTTTATGCTGGGCTAACCACAGGATGAATAACTGGGACTGCAGTGACACAGACCTTACTTAGGAAGCATACTATAGTCTCCATTTCAAGCATACAGAAAAGAGACAGCATTTGCATTCACTAATGTGAAACTCTCAGTATATTCACCACCCCATTTACAGAATCACAGAATCACAGAATTCTAGGGGTTGGAAGGGACCTCAAAAGATCATCCATTCCAACCCCCCTGCCAGAGCAGGGTCACCTAGAGTCCATCACACAGGAACGCATCCAGGTGGGGTTTGAATGTCTCCAGCCAAGGAGACTCCACAACCTCTCTGGGCAGCCTGGTCCAGTGCTCTGGCACTCTCACAGTGAAAAAGTTTCTCCTTATATTCACATGGAACCTCCAATGCTCCAGTTTGCAACCACTGCCCCTTGTCCTATCATTGGTCATTACTGAGAAAAGCTTTGCTCCATCGTCCTGACCCTCACCCTTTACATATTTGTAAACATGGATGAGGTCACCCCTCAGTCTCCTTTTCTCCAAGCTAAAGAGACCCAGCTTCCTCAGCCTTTCCTCATAAGGGAGATGTTCCACTCCCTTCATCATCTTAGTGGCTCTGCGCTGGACTCTCTCAAGCAGCTCCATGTCCTTCTTGAACTGTGGGGCCCAGAACTGGACACAATACTCCAGGTGTGGCCTCACCAAGGCAGAATAGAGGGGGAGGAGAACCTCTCTTGACCTACTAACCACCCCCTTTCTAATGCACCCCAGGATGCCATTGGCCTTCTTGGCCACAAGGGCACATTGCTGGCTCATGGTCATCCTCCTGTCCACCAGGACCTCCAGGTCCCTTTCTCCTACATTGCTCTACAGCAGGTCAGCCCGCAGCCTGTACTGGTGCATGGTGTTTTTCTTCCCCAGATGCAAAACTCTGCACTTGCCCTTGTTGAATTTCATTAAGTTTCTCCCCGCCCAACTCTCCAGCCTATCAAGGTCTCGCTGAATGGCAGCACAACCCTCTGGTGTGTCAGCCACTCCTCCCAGTTTAGTGTCATCAGCAAACTTGCTGAGGATACATTCTGTACCCTCATCCAGGTCGTTGATGAAGATATTGAACAACACCGGTCCCAGTACCGACCCCTGAGGGACTCCACTAGTTACAGACCTCCAACTAGATTCTGCCCCATTGACTACAACTCTCTGACTTCTTTCCCAATTCCTTCCTCAGGTGTTACAAAAGTAATCTGCAGTCAGCCACTCCTGTGGCTACCTGCTCTCCTTATCTTCAGGCTTTCCCACTACTGCACCTCAAAGTGCTTCTGCAAAACACTGTGCATTTTAGAATGACTACTCCTCCTTATACAAGACTAGCTAGTCTGGGAAAACTGACTCTGGGAGAGGCTAAATGACTTCCAAGGCTCCTAGTTCTGAATACTTTAATTGCAAGGCAATTCTTCCCATTAAAGTCATTCATCCCAGTGTACCACCGGGCAGATTCTGCACCAGCTCTCAGTAGCTTGTTTCAAAAATTCTGCACTTTCAGAATAGTAACTCTAAGGAATCAGCAGGCTGTATCTTACTAGATGCATCAGACAACACTGGAAGTTGTCAGCACAGTCTGAAAAGCAGTTTGTTACGCTGTTACACCAGCACTGCAAAGGTCCTCCCAAACACATACAGTACTTGAAAAATCCATGACAAGTGTAGTTAGTAGGTATCAGAGACAGCAGTAGATACTTGGGTCAGAATATTCAGTCAAACAGAAGTAAAAAGGAAATCTCATCCTTAATTTTTCACATCATATACTACAAGATGCAAAGAGACAAATGCATTTCATGGTTCAAGTCCTGTCCACAACATTACTCACTCTGTATTGGGAGACCTCCACTCATCTCTCACTGGTTGATCAAGCAGGGACATCATGGAATAATTATCCAACATGAGACCGTCAGGGTCATCTGTCTGACCTGGGAGTTTCCCAAGGGGAAAGTCTTTCCATCGTACTTCATCTGGGTAAAAACAGTACATAAACCAGAAGTCTGAGCTCCCAAGAGATTTTCAAAAAACAAGATCCCCCCCCCCAAGTCCACAAATACAGTCCCATACAACTCAGCCATTACAGCAAAAAGAAACAATCTCAGGTACTCCGCAAAAGTAAGTCTGAACTATAGTTTTAACTAATTTTATTTCTAACCTTACTGTCTCTTCTAAGGAAAGTCACTGTAGTATGAGACAACAGGAACACAAAAGGAGCCATGTAACGTCACGCAGTCTACACAGTGCAGCTTGTCCAAACCACTGTGAGACAACGTCCATTAAAAGAAACCCCATAGTATTCTAGAGCAGTAATTCATACTTGCCTTCCTCTTTTAAGCATACTTTCATTTGAAACATACACATTGACTTAACATACATTACTTTTAAAAAATTACTCTGCATACTTCCATGAATGAAAAGAGCCATTTGCACACATAGGAAGACACAAACCAGCAATTTTGCATACAGTAGCTCACTTCCTGGTAAGACCAAGTTTACCCACAAACAACTACACAAACAGAATCTTTCCTGAAATCAGGTGGTTCAGGACACAACACGTGTTCCTTCAGTGAAAGCTTTGCTTCATCTGAACTGAGGTCACTGAAGCAGAGGACAATTTTGCTTGTTCTCAAAATGTCCAGCTCTAACAAGCTGTTCACATCAGCATAACTAAGCCAAGATACTTAGACAAATCTGGTTGTGGTTTTTTTTTGTCCTAGGAAAAATTTCCTGTGAGTGGGGTACAGGAGTTCATTGTCTTCAAATCACTGCTTTATTCTTCTTCCTTTAAATATCACTTTGCCTCCAACTCCTCTCCACCAACCTCCTCCTCCTGTCTTCAAGTCTTTCCATGAATCACTCATCCAGAAATCTTAGCTACAGAACCCTCCACCCCAATGAGAAAGCACAACTACCACAATAAATAAAGCTAACAAAACACTGAGTATACTGTTTAAACTCTAAAATTTTGCCTTGCTCCTTTCTTTTGCTTGTCATCATGTCGTCACAGCAATTTTCCTGGAGCATGGAACTTATGAGCATATGACTGGTGCTTTCCAGCATAGCTTAACTGTGCTTTCACATACCCCCAAGTCTAACAAAGAAGTCCAAGAAACATCCATATTTTCTCTGGTATTCACAGCTGGCATATATGCTGCCCCATCAATTGGATACACTGAAATTTTAAGGTTTGGAAAAGCCTGATAAAAAATTTAATGAGGCAGTAACAACATGCTCTGGAAAAGACACTCACAGTATTTTTAAGAGTTTGAGTGAGATGACTCCTGCACATAAACAGAAGACCAGAAAAGAGTTCTCAGTGATTTGGCATTTAGATGATTTTGAATTGAAGATTGTCGAAGTCTTACAAAGTAATTTTTTACCTGCAGCGATCTGCCAGGCGGACCCTTGCAGTGCTGCCCTTTTCTCAGCAATAGCCATCATGTTACCAGAATGAGCAAGTCCTTCCAAAGGATTTGTTTCAGTTCCCATCTCTTCTTCCTCCTCCTCCACCTCCTCTTCACCATCATTTCTCTCAAGCACATCTTCTTGTTTCTCTACAGTCTGCCCTTGATTTTTAACCTGATTTTCTTGCCTCGCCCTCCACTGTAAGCTTTCTATTGTGTAAACTGGCTGTTCACTGTAGTCTGAAGAGAGGCCTGGACTGTGCAAAGGGCCACCTCCTTCTGTGTAAACAGAAGCAAGATAGAGAAGGTTCTTCCGTGAAGAACGTGGCAGGCGAGGTCTCATGATTGTGAGGATCCTAGAAAGGAAAAGGACAATATAAAAGTTTTAAAAGCAAAAAAGATTCCAGATGAAGGTTCATCAAGCTGAACAGCCTTTTAAGTGTGAGTTTCCCCCAGGACAGCCCTTTCACGTATCTCCTCTAACTGGCAAACTTGATTATTCCCTGGTGGGTGGATGCTGGAATACTGTTTGCAATTAAAATTAAGGGCTTGGGATACTGCTAACAGAATTCCTGCTTTGCTGTTTTCATGTGAAAAAGTTACCACCTGTGCTAAATTTGTATCACCTGTATAAGCAGTCACATCTCTGCTACCAAGTCACTTTTCTTCTGACCAGGTTGCTTCTTTAATACCCCCCAGATAACCCCTGCTTGCATTTTGAAGGTGCAATCCTCTTAAATTTTCCTCCTTCTTCTCTTTGTAGAATCAGTGGGGAGATAAGCAGCAACAAGCAGAACTTTGTGTGCACCTACCACAATTTCTACTAGATGCAAAGGAAGGGAAGGGAGCACAGCTATAACTCAGCGTATCACAAGGGAGCTGGCCAAAGCTGTTACAGAGCACTATTTGCTGTTCCTTTTCTAAGTCACAGGATCAAACTTACAGCTGAAGAAGGTGTGGAGTTGCCCAGCAGGGAGCCTCCAAGCAATTATCAGTCAGTCTTATCCACTGCAAAGGAACTTTATGGAGGAACAGCTCCTTCACCGACACCTGTTTGTTACAGTGTTGTCTTTTCTTCCCTTCAAAGAAGATAATGAAAACAACAAGGTGCTCAAAACACATTAAAAATATGCCCTTTGCATTTTTACCAGAACATGCACTGGTATTCCAATCCAAGGCCAGATGTACTGACCAAATACATCAAGATTGTTATAAGGGACTTGCCAACTCACTGACAGCTAGGTTAGCTCCACAAGAAGTGACTACAGTGAGGCGCAGACCTTCCCAAGCTGGTTCTGTGCATGCAATCCCAGGCAGGAAAGCCATAAGATGTGTTTGTACAGTATTATTTCAAATAAACGCAACATACTGCTTCTGGGACCTGAGAACATTCCAGACAGCACTGCAATGAGTACTTAACAGCTGGAAACTGCTACCATTCAGGGATCTTGGCATATGGTAGTGCTGCTCAGCACTGACTGAAAACATGAGCCCGTGACTGCCATAGATACTGGCAAAATCTCGGTGGAGACTGAGCCAGACTGGGAGAGGAGAGAAGAGCTGGCAAAATTAATGAGCTGGAGACCTTCTCAGGGATACACTATACTGCAGTATAAAAGTCCTGTTAAGAGAATTCCTGTAACATGCTTCAAATCATTAAAGCTCTTCTGTGCTCATCTCTGGAGTGAAACATAACAGTTTGCCATTTAAACAGTTTTCAGGAGTTAGGAACAGAAAACAAAATATTACTTATTACTTTTGTGTAAGTTTGGAAGGCATGGAAATCCCATGATAGGATTAGAAAAGGACAGCAAGACTACGTAAGTATCTTGTAAAGGCAGGCTTCTCTTAAGTGAGGCGTGAACTGGGAACTCATAACAGATTGCATGTAACATTTTCATTTGTTATCTATTACTGTTATTTCCTACAAGCATTAATATCTGGAAAAAACAGCACTTAAGAGCCTGTTTCATGGGAGACATTGGCTTTTTCAATCCTGAAGAAGCTGCAGCAAAGTTGCCAATAACAATTCCAATGTTTTGCTAAGAAATGCATGACATACATAAGCCGCATGTTGAAAAGTGTAAGAAATGCAACAATGTAAGTTCTGTGTTCACATGACAAAATGTAATAATCAGGTTATTGCACTTTCCATCTGAAGGCCACACCACAATAGAACAGAAGAGACTCTTGTGTTTTTTGCACACAGAAGTTCCAGACATACTCACCAGCATTTACTTTGGCAATGCCAGTCAGCATCTCAGAAATCCAGTTGATCAAGAACTGAGGCCGGAGTTCTGAAGAGTCAGAACAT
Organism: Aegotheles bennettii; assembly: GCA_013398125.1. Taxonomy (NCBI): domain Eukaryota; kingdom Metazoa; phylum Chordata; class Aves; order Caprimulgiformes; family Aegothelidae; genus Aegotheles; species Aegotheles bennettii. Next base: position 50,994 of record VZRW01001798.1, read on the forward strand.
TCCTTCAACTCCATAAACATTTTCTCTATTAGGATCTGTGTAAAACTTCGGGAAAGGAGGCCTGTCAGCAAAGGCTGCCAAAAGCAGTAAAATGTCTGAGGGATTCTGAACTGCCATACCTCTCTATTTGCTGCAATAAGAAGGAAAAAAAAAAAAAGCCCAAAATCACTGTTTTGTTATTTTTTGTGAACCACGGGTGTGACACTTGTTCAAAACTGAAGTGGCTTGTTCCGAGTTCCATGGTTCCAGGGTATTTCCTGGGATTCTCACTGAACCTGGAACTATTATTTTCTTACGCTAGGAAAGTAAAACAAGCAGCAAATTGATAATTAATACAACAGCTCAATGAAAGTAATAAATACAATGCCTGATCTAATCACATGGTAAATCACAAGAAAAACTACCTGTTTTGCTAATCCCTTCCCAGTTTCAGCTTATCTCACGCATAATGAAGAGCTATTTTGTCTAAAAATATACTGCAAAGAGAAGGCACATTGAGCAAAGCAATGTAGAATCAAAAAGCGTGTACATTTTTACTACTGTAATATTGTCACAGAAATTTGAGGAGCTTTCTTGGGAAGTTCTTTGGCTGGTGTTTCTAAGAGATTCCAGGGAAATAGACCAATTATTAATTTTCATCGCCTCTATGTACCTAATTCTCTTACAGAAAACCCATGTGACTCCACATGTATGGGTAGCAGCATGGTACTATAACGCAACTGGTGAATAAGGCTCAAAAAATCCCATTCAGATTTGCTTCAAATCTTCAACGTAGTAAAGAAACTAGCAGGAGTTCATGAAATCAGTAACTTGCAGATACGGGTGGAGATAGAAGCTTTGAAAGATGTTTTGGCCAGGCAGCATTCCTGGCTATCCTTCCACAGTAAGAGATTTATACAAAAGCAATAGCTAAGCATGGCCATAAAGTGATTTGGAGAACAGGTCGAAAGATGTTTAAGGACCCAGTTACGTGAAAAATGTAGAGAATTACAGACCTCAGTCTATGAGAAAAAAAGAACAGACTTGGACAAAACACTAGCTATGCACTTTTTACTTATGTGGCACCCAAAACACTAACCTTCATACTTGATATTTAGCATCTTCAGACAATCTACCTTTGGGATGAGAAAGCCATCACTGAGAAGAGCTTCAGCCACTGTCTCCCTAGAGTAATCAGAGAGTCTTATTAATGCCACTTGCTCCTTTACATATCAAAACACCACTTGCACCAGTTTTGAAACAAATTTGAGAGCCAAATACCAGGAACCATGAGGAGGTGACATAGCTAGTCGTAAGGCACTAAAATCACATGCCAGTTTTGGGCTGAACAAATCCCACTAGACTTGGAGGGAATGTGCAGTTGTGCAAACTGGAACCTTGAAGGAAACGTTTCTGCTCGAGATGCAGAGGAACATTTATCATAAACAGTTCAAGAGCACAAAAAGTTAACATACTGAAATACCTATGGTTTGCAGTATGATCCAAGTCTTCCGTCAGCAGGCCAGCCAAGATTCGAGGACCTCTGACCCACAGAGCTAGGTTAAATTTCAGAGGGAAAGCCAACCCTGTTGACTTGCTGGCAAAGTATGTTGTAAGGTGCAGTTCACACAGCTGTTTGGCAGGTAAGTTGCAGTAGGGTCACAACTGCTCTTTCCTAGAGGAGACCTACAGTTCTTTTTTAGATGTCTCCTGCCGTTATAACTACCCTGTGAACTTCAGTTAATCTGGCAGCACTGAGTGGTCCAGCTCAAGGACCAGTTTATCTCCTATTAGGCTGGCTTAATGAAAGTGGAAGAGACTGAGGGGACCCATACAGCTGCATGAATCAAAATCCAAAACTTTCTGAATAAGTCATCATGGCTCTGTCAGCAGGCTGCTAAGAAGATGGCAAGAGACAAGTGGCTAGTGGGATTTTCTTGCTTTTCTTCTTGTCCTCAGGTGTTTCTAAAAGTGTACTGAAGGTAGCAATATCACTGCAGTGCTGGTTCCAGCCTTTGCTGCAATATATACATGTTCTTGCTATGGGGAAAAAAAGGAAAAATAAAAAAACAACAACTGTATGCCTGTAGGTTTGTTTGTTTTAAATAGCTAGTCTGTGGAAAGAACAGTCCAGCAAGATTGAAGATGTGAAATTTTGTTATTTTTAAGTTTTAAATTTATTTTCAAGTGAATAATTTTTACCCTACAGGATTAAAATGGGGAATGTAGGCATAAAGACAGCTTAAATAAGGGGAAGCATGGCAGTATCTGGAACCAAAAACTGAGACTGAGAATAGATAAAGTAGCTCCTTGTTACAATAACCGTCAGTGGAACATGATTATACCTCAATACCGTGCTAAAATCTGGTTCCAGTAACTACTGCCTCACACTGAAAAAACTGCAGAACTGAGCCTGTACTGTCACTCTGGTGAAACATTCCCATTACATCGCTGTTATTTCAACTACTTCACAGACAGCATTGCAGAACTGCAACAAAGCTTATGCAGAGCTACCATGCGATGCAGCCCAGGGGCCTGGAAACTAAAACCATCCCAGCGGTACGCAGCACCAGAGCCACGCTCAGCACTTGGTTTCCAGTTGTGCTAGAATGAAGAAGGCAAAGGTTAAGGGTTGTCAATCAAATCCACTGTCCCACTTCTCTCTTTATCTCCTGATAACGAATAAGAAACTCACCAAGAGAAATAATAAGCTGAGTGACCAGACTTCGCATTTTCCTGTACACATACCCCCTCTCTGCTTGGGGTCTGTCAGCTCCCAATAATAAGCACATCTGTGAATACAGTCAATCCACTCTGCACAAATTAAGGAAAATGCTTCATTACAGCAGATGGCCTCTCTGACATCTATTGTTGACAAGAGCAGAAAAATACAGAAAAGTACCAAAAATATCAGCACGTAACCTGACACCCAGTTCCCAGGGCCTTCTGGAGATAATACTGTTTAATGAAGCAAATGAGTGGACAGTGCCTGTAAAGTAGAAGGAATAAAGGTCAATGCCAAAGCTGTTCTGATCCAGAAACACGTATGTTTCCTTTTCACAAGTTTGGCCCAAAGTCTGGAATTGTGGAACCAGATAGAACAAGGGGGAACGGGTGCAAGTTGGAACATAGGAGGTTCTGGGTAAACATAAGGAACTTTTTCACTGTAAGAGTGACAGAGCACCGGGCCAGGCTGCCCAGAGAGGCTCTAGAGTCCCCTTGTCTGGAGACGTTCAAAACCCAACTGGATGCATTCCTGTGTGACCTGCTCTAGATTGTCCTGCTCTGGCAGGGGGGTTGGACTAGATGATCTTTCGAGGTCCCTTCCAACCCCTAACATTCTGTGATTCTGTGAAATAATACACACATACATACATATATAAAAATATTCCCACCAAAACTTCTCTTTGAAGACTGAATATGCAAAGCAGTGAAATGCAATTGCAAAACCTCTCTGTGCTGGTGTCATGAAGTTGCCTGATCATTAGGAATCACTCAGGAAGCCATGAAACAGCTAACAGAAACAAAACCCACGAGACAGAAAAAAAAAACATTTTTATAGTCCTAGAAACCAGCTTTCTCCTCTCATCCAAAATAACAGCTTTTCAAAAGAAAAGATTTGCACTTTTGGACTAACGAAAGTTGTTTAACAGAACATGACAACTGCACAGATTCCTTCCAAGCTAGAGGTGGTGTTGTGGGCAGGATGTTGAGGATGTCAACCAATTGCTTTCTCCATGATCAGCTGAATAACACAGTGAAAAGGTAGTGCAATAGGTCTACAGACCCAGCTCTGCACTGTACCTTTCACCTCAGCTCCTAGTCAGAGATGTACCTGTTCTCTTGCATTAGGTCTTTGACCTGAGCCAAAATCCAGTCCACTTCTGAAGAGGAATCAAACCACATTTCTTGAGACTTTGAAGCAGACTGAGAAGTCTGCATAACCTGAGTGAAGAAAATATCCAAGCATTAACAGAAAATATGCTCCAATGGTGAACAGAAAGACATTGCTATGAAAAGAAGATGCACATGTACGTCATCAACAGCACTTCAAAAAACTCACAAAAGTTACTCTTCCTAGGGGTATTTTAAAAATTAATATAAGCCATGACATACTTGTAAAAGGCCTGAATTAAAAAGGCAGCAGCACCAAGGAGTCACAGTCATTGGACTACTTCAAGAATATACAATGGATGATAGAAAACGTGGGCTAATGACTTCTGAATGACAGGTCTCAATTTCCAGAGACACTAGGATGAACGAAAACAAACTGAGCACTATCCACCTGGACAAGGAAGACTCGGGATCTCCAGCAAGTACTGATTTTATTTATAAATGTGACCAAAGTGCTTGCATTAGAAGCCATCACAGCTCAAACTGCTTGTTTTCTGCAGTGAAGCTTTGCCTTGGCAAGCCATGTATAACAAAATTAGGAGAGGTACCTGAACAAAGAACTAACCAAGCCTCTCTGCACATGCAGTAGTCACAGGTCCCCTATGGGCTATGCACTAGACAGCAGCACTACTTTAGGCAAGAGTGCACAACCTGGCAAGCATTGGCAACACTGTGGATACTGGCACACTGCCACCTCTGCAGCACTGAGACAACTATCACTTCTGCATCACTGACACTTCTGGATAGATTCTAACTGTGGGAGGATGCCACAGGAATCCCTGCAGTTACATGAAATAAACTCCTGGCACAGCAACTTAGTCATTCTAGCACTCAGGTATTTCAAATGAGGCTTGACCAAGAGCATCAGTTCTTCAGTTTGGGTAAGAATGAAGAGAAGACTTACTGCCTCAAGCAGGATATGAGAAGAACTGAAAGTGCTCATGATCAGACTGCACTTACCCGAAACTGCTCATTCTTGTAGGACATCAGCACATCTCTGACTTTTTCTAGAAATAACCATAAATATATAGTTTAAACATGGAATGGATCAATTATATAAGGGAATTTTGTATCTGGGCAAGCTGCATAGTTCTGCTGAATATAAACTCAAGGAAGACACCAGTCAAATGAAGCTGTAAATTCTGATTCCAACAACACTCTGAAGACTTCTACAGCTCTCAGAATTTTCCAGAATCATACATTTTATCAAGTGGAGTTGAACCAGGAGTTCAGTATTTTGTCACTAACAGTGGCCAAAGACAGGCAGGTTGGATAAACCTAGACAGCTCCAAAGAAATCCCTAAACAGAGCAGTTTAGGAAGAAATTGTTCTCACAGGCAGTTCATGTTCTGATGAATTCCTTATATTTGCATTTTAAATGTATTGCAACAGCACTGTGGCTATTCACAAACCAACCATATCCTTATTGGACTTTATTAAACTTTAATTTACCGCCTACATGAAATGTCCTTTGTCTGCAGACCACTTTTACTGTATCTGAAACAGCACCATCTTTCAAAATACTTCATCATTCAGGTGTCATTGTCACCTGCTACCAGGATGCCCACAACTAAGTATCAGCTAGATAAAACTTCAGATGCATTTGAACTGTAGGACTGATATACCATTGCCGTTCCATTACTCTCGACATATAAATCCCAGAATCTACTCTACCATTCTGTGGATCTTTCTTTCAGCAACTGGGGTTGTTTTTTTTTTTCTTTAGAGTAGCCAGGGAGAGGAGGAAATAGCACATGTTTGGATCTCGTCCAACATGAAGTCAGACAGAAGCCCAGACATACATTGACAAGAAACAAACTAGAAATCCACTTTGAGAAAAGCTCCTTATTTTGGGTTCAAAGGCTTCTGGTGATGGAAAAGCAACCACTGGAACAGTTTACCAAAGTTTTCCCATTGTTGTGCACTTTGTATCCTAGATTATGTCCAGGTTGAGATACCTGTGATTTTTTTTAATATACTGTTGTCAGGGCTAGATGACACTTTTTAAACTGCATGGGATATATCTAATCCTTGTATCGCCATTGTTCTAGGAACACCCACCATGGAATTCCTTGTGTTTCTGACAGGCCTCATGCTGTGGAGTTCGAACCTCCCATGCATCGTTATCCAACTCTGCATTTGCTTCCACCCCTTCCTGCTCCTCATCCTCACTTTCTTCACACAAGTTATTCCCCAGCTGACGGCTCCAGTACGTCTTTCGTAGCCAGTCCAGCACAACATCACAACCTAAGAGAACAGAAAACATTCTCTTCTTAGTGAGGATTTCTTTGTTACTGAAAAAAAATAATATAGGTGGGACATTGCACACTTGCATTGTGAAGAAACGCTGTTAACAAGTTGTGAACCCTGGAATCACATACAACTCCATTAATTAAAAGGTGAACAACTTTAAAAAAAACAAAACCAAAACCAAACACCAAAAAAAAAACGCAAACAAAACAAAAAACCCCAAAACCCCACAGCCCAGTATCACAGGTCAAATCATACACACTCTAACATCCACCCAGCGTCTTTTTGGCAACAAAAAAGATTGGACACTGCTATAATACTGCACTTCACTCTAGCTAGGACAAATTTAAGCAGAAATTAAGTCCTAGCGGTGGTTTGCCCATGAGAAAATGAGTAAATTCTTCAGTGTCACCATGATCAACAGTGTATATAACAATAACATTAATTTTTTGTGCAGACTACATTATGCATACATTAGATAGAATGGAAAGAAATTCCCTTTTCTCCTATCACTATTTCACTACCCAACTCAACCTAAGGACCTTGCTCGAGTTTATTGAGGTGGCTCCTCAATGCTTACCCCAAACTTCCCAGGAATCCCTTCAAACACCATGAGCTGGTCATTCATTCAGGCTTGCAGTACTTACTGCATTTCTCCCTAGACAGGAACTTTTAAGAGTCTCAGTTACCTCTAAACCATCAGTCTCCTTCACTGGAGACATTCAAAACCCGCCTGGATGCGTTCCTGTGTGATGTACTCTAGGTGACCCTGCTCTGGCAGGGGCGTTGGACTAGATGATCCTTCGAGGTCCCTTCCACCCCCTAGAATTCTGTGATCAGGAAAAGCACTTACTTCCTTATGTGAAATTAACTTCCTGTGCTGTAAAGAAGCAAGATGGCTGAACTATTGTTGCCAGTATTTTTTTCAGGGGAAGGAGAAAGTCTCTGAACACCTACCCTGTGATGCACCACAGCCTAGAGCCACCAGACAGTTCAGTTACCCCCATAGGGCAGCAGCAAACTCTCACGGTGTCTCACACCACAACTCTCCCTGCTAGGACGAGCCTGCTGCCTGACCTACAATGCCTCAAAATATTGGAGGGGTGCTCCTCTCTGGGCCTGCAGCACTGGCATTGCTGCTCTTCCCAAAGCCACCTGCCAGCAGCACTCACCCTTGCGGCACAGAGCCAGACGCGGCAGCTTCCCGTGCGTCAGCTCGTGACGGAGATCCACAACCCAGATGGGGATATCCACCTGGAAGAACAGCCACAGGTGTTACTCCACAGTTCCCACTGCATGACGCCACAACTGTAGGCAGCCCTGCAAGGCTGCAGAGAACCTCCACCTGTGTGGGAACCGCCTCTTCCAGGCCACTCCTACACTGCAGTCGCCAACATCCCACCTCAAGAGTGGGCTGGGATCCCCTCCTCTTTGATCCCACCCCTCCTGTGGCCTAGGGTCCGTACAAACCTGGGATTTCACAGTTGAAGTTCTTCAACATTACTTGCAACAATACAGGTCAGACAGCGGTGCTACGTATCATTTATTGAGATACTGAGAAGTTAAATTATATTTAAACTAATAAAGCATTCTGGATGAGTTTGTATATCAAAGATACAAATAATACCATATATAATACTGAAATCATACATACTCTAAGTTGCATGTAATTTTTTTGCAACTTTCCTAAGGACAACTAACTTTATGCAAGACCTCTATTTTTAAGCTTGATCAGGTTTAAAAGGTGAGAAGTAGCATTTCTCTTAAAAACCCAGCAAAAAAACCCCAAACAACAAACCACAAAAATTCATCATTCTCACACAGAGGCCTCAGATAAGGCAGCATATATAGAAGAGTCTCAGGTACTATCTGTTCTTCACTTTCAAAACTTGCTGTTCAGACCCAGATATGACGCATAGTGCAGCGGCAATAAAAGGACTCCAGGTGGTCCTGCTACTACAGTTACACCTTGAACCTTCCCTCCTCCATACAGAAGTGGACAAGGTCACCTTAAGCAAGAGACACAAGATGAAAATGCCTGCAAATTTTTACGTATCACCTTGGTTATCAAAGGCTAGAATTTATAAACCGTGAATTTAGCCCTTTTTCCATTATCTCAGTAGCAAATAATCAAAAATATGTGGTGTATTTGTCAAGTGGGACTATCTACATGTAAATCAAGACTTTTGATCACACTTGATTCAAAATGCTTTAATGATCATCAGCCTTTGTTACTCCTAATCTGACTTTAAAGAACGAAGTTTTAGATCTTAGTTACATCTAGACTCTTTAAAGTTTTGCAGTTGGAAAGAACTGGCATCCATTATTTTGGTTACAAAAGAACGAACCCTTACAACACCCTCCACCCAGTATTCTTAATAGACAATGCTCTCTGTATATATGTAAGTTACCGAGTAACTCGTATTAAATATTTACCTCTCTGGCTAATTGTCTCAGAGGAATGCTGACCATTTTCTGTTTCCTTTCTGTGATCAAGTTGACAAATCTGCATGCAGGTTACAGAAAAGACAAATTACTATCAAGAGCGGCAGAGAAACCTGGAACCCCAGAGAGAAATTCCTCACATGCTGTACAACACGGTGATCCCAGAGATGCAAAGTGAAATTAGACAGCTGAATAATGCTATTTGTCCAGGTCTCTCCCTCTCACAGCACACAGGCCTCCAGAGCCCTACCTTACAAGAGCCAGCCCATAAGAGAGGATAAGCTCATGTGACTTTAATCTGCCAGATGAATCCAGGACCTTACAACGAATCAGTTCAGCGGTGCAATCCACTGCAAGAGGCATTTTGGGACCATACCTAGAGATAAAGAAAAATCAGGTGAGCGGTCTCACAAGAATACATTCCCTCTGCAAAAAGCATGCTTTCCAGCTACTTTTTGTGCCCTGTGATACACAACAGCCATCAAAATAGCATGCACAAAGACAGCATCAAAGGCTCTTTCCAGAAAGGTTTTCTTCGGAACAGTGATTGCATGGCCATGTTAAATGAGCACTTACTGATATGCTAAGCACATACACAATGCAAGAAGCCGTATCTAAACTGCTCTTGCGTACAGATACAGCAGGGCAACACGAACAGAAAAATGAGCTTTAGGGGCCCTGGGGGTGCTCACTGCACTGCCTCGAGAGACCGCCTGACGGGGCGGGCATGCGGGGCTTCTGCCCC
>VZRW01001798.1:61259-88381 GCA_013398125.1 Aegotheles bennettii
AGCTTCCGGCGCTGGCGGCGCGCGCGGCGGCCCCGGGCCCGGGGCTGCTCCCGGCGGCAGGGCCGGGGGGTTGCAGCAGGCTGAATCGGTGAATGATCCAGGCTGTAAGTCTCTTTGTATTGCGAGGCTTTTTTAAAAACCCTTACCTGTGTTTGCATAGTGCCGAGAGCACGCGTGTGTTCGAGGGCAGCGGGGAAGCGGAACTGAAACACGGGCTGGAGAAAAAAAAAACTGGAGGTGGAAGAACGCAGATGCTGCTTACACTGTTTGTGTTAGTGGAAAAGCTAAGCCTGTGGGTTCTGGTGCTGTCTCCAGCACCTAAAGGGTAGCTCGGTCTTCCCTCAAGGCCGCCAGAATTTTAGGATAGCTTAAGCTTCTTTGTTCAATATTCTGAAGCAAGATTTTGTTTGCAAAACTGTTAATCATCCTCGCCAGCTTTTTGTGAACATCCTCTGAATACTTACACTGGAAAGCTGAAACTCGGCTTACATTCTAGCACAAATGAAGTTAACGAAGCCCCCCCTAATTTAAAGTAACATAAGTATGCCTGAGTGCATAGTTGAGACCATGTGCATCTGCATATGACAGAACAGGAAAAATTATAGAAATTATACCATGTACAAAATATTTATTTTAATAAATACAAAACATTATGGGGAAGAAATGCTGAATGAGTTCTGTTAAAATACCATCTTTGAAAAATGCCTCGCCTCATTACAGCTTCAATCTCCTCCCCACTGTGTACCTTGGTCTTTGGTGTTAATAAACATAAGCCAAATTGGAACAAGAGTTTCATTACTCAAAAAAAATGTAAGGCTGAGAGAACAGATTTTACGTTCGTTGCCAAATTCTCACAGGACCTCATGCAGTGAAAGTGAATTCTCAGAAAATATGAAGCAAGGAGAAAACTTGGAATAAGGCCCTGTTCTTTGAAAATGGAGTTGCACTTTTCATCTGCTTAAAAATGTTCTGAAAGGACAAGCTGTTTACTGCAGTCAAAGGGTCTTATTCAGAGCATAGGAACACCATGTGTCATTTCGCTTGCCAGGTTATTTCTGGGTTTCAGAAATCAACTGCACTACAAAGGTTGTAAGAGGCAAATACTGCAGTGCTGTGGAACACATAGAATATATCAAAGTATCATCCTACTTTGAAGCATCACCTACTTCGAGAACCTCAGAGACATACCAGAAATGAAGTTAAATGGAGTATTTTTCACTCTTATTCTCTGTGGAGATGTAGAAAGATGTGAAGAGTTTGGTGTCTGTTACAGAGACGGAAGGGAGCAAGGACTGTACCAGCATAGATTTCACATACTTAGTGTGCTTTCAGAGTTGTGGGAAATTATGCTTGTGCTGTTGCTCTGCTTGTGATGTCTGGCTATGAAGTTTCTCAGTACAGAACTGGGAGGCAACAGGCAAAGGTGGCTTGTTGCCCAGAATGTCCCATACAAGATTGGCAGCAACCTACCATTGTACTTTCTACAGCCTTGCTGTGGTGATGGCTGAGAGAAGAGGCTAGGATGTCTGTGGGGTCCCTGTAGTACTTTGGGAATCTGGATGGCTAGGGTGAGTGAGGCTACTTGCACCTGCAGGTGAAGGAGAGATGAACAAGTCTGCTATCTAGGCAAAAGGCCTAAAGGGAAAACCTACTTTTTAAAATAAAAGATTTCAGTGTGTCAGGGTAATGTACGTAGTGGATTAAAAGAAAAAATCCAGCAGGTGAACTGTGATAATACTTCCTCTAAAGAGATATTAATCTGCTTTTCAATTCTGTTTGAAAAGGAAGCCTTCAGAGCCTTCTTGGATAGTCTTGCCTTTACTGGGAATAAGGAAATTCCTTTTCCTACTTTCTTTCCACAGAGTTTGAAGTATGCAGAGGTAGTACCTAGAAACAGCCTTGAAATGTCAGCTGAAAGGAGATTTCACACACAGCATGCCTTTCTTGACTGAGATTAACAACTCCATGCCAACCTTCTTCCTGGAGTAATCAAAGACAAAAAAATGCATTTAAAATCAGTGAGTGCAAAAGATTAAGCTTTGGGTCATCCAGAAATGAAGAAAAGGCCCTTTAAGAAAAAAAATGGAGAGTTTTACAAGAAGATGGGAGGTCAGGTGGGTTTTGTTTGTTTGTTTGTTTGCTCTTGTTATTTTCTATATTATTTCTTAAATTGAATAAGGCATAGCCAAGAAAGAACCATGCTCTGTCTGCCTTTCTTTGGCTTAATAGTTTGATCTTTAATTAGTCCGAAGGCATTTGAGCTCCATGTATTTCCCAAACACCATGGCCTTTTGAGGTTCTTAGTAGAGCTGTGGGTGGCAGAGTACATCTGGCCTGGCAGTTACTGCCTTCTTGTTTGACTGTTATTCCCTGGAGTGGGGAGAGCGACTGCTGATAGGGCAGAGAACAAGGGAGAGTGGCCTCTGCATCTTTTCAGTGCTATTGGCTGGTTTTGTTTTCTGGCATCTATGAGACTTTGAGCTCTGGAGACTTGCCATTGAACATCCTGTTTTCAATGAATTTTTTTCTGTTCTTCCCAGTCTCTCCTCATTTCTTCCGATTGCAGAGTTACTGCAATAGCACCAAGGTAAGAATATGAAACGGCGCTTCTTGGCTCATTTGTCACATGGGGATTGTTATATTTGAGCAAGAGGTATCTGGCATTCTAACCAGATAAAGACAAGTTTAGCTGGGATCTCAAAAATCACTGTGCTCTTTAAGCGAGCTAGGCAACAGAGGCCAGTAATGTAACTCCAGATTTGCTGTGTTAATCTAACCTGCTTAATATCATGCTCTCTGGATTCCTGTGCAGCAAGTACTAAGCAATGTCTGCACACTTTTAGTCCTTATTCTCAATCCTGCTCTCATTGAAGTTAGTGAAAGTCTAAGGGTGAAGATGCATCAAGCCTCGCATGTGCTGGGATTGTCAAGGACAGCAGATGGGCAGTAATTCTCTTGTGCCGTGAGTATGTGACCAAGCTGCAGCTTCCAGTGTTTTCTGATAAAGCTGAATGAGGTGCTGTGTGTACTTCTTTGCTTCTGGGGGTCTCCCCTGGTGCATGGCTTGTTCCCCTGCTGATTCTGGAGGAAAAGTTTTGTTGCAAAAGTGACCTGTGAATCCCATGCTCAGCACATTCTGCGAAAAAGAAAGGAGGGACAACTGGAGTTTCTGTGTGCATGGTCTCAGCATACTGAGAAGCCATCTCTGGGTAAGAGTCCAAGCAGGAAAGATAAACAGGCTTGCTGTGTTACGAGAAGGGCCAGAACTAGAAGTGCAGGGCATAAGAGAAAATTGGATGGAAATCTGTAGGAATGGAGGAGAGGAAATGGAAGGGTGCAGACAGTCAGAAGTGGATATGTGTGAGTGAAAGACAGCCCTAGTCACTGTCTCAAGAGCATCCTGCCCCTATTCTGCACCTCTCCTCCATGCTTCTGAGGCTACAGAGATCCTTGGTTTCCCTCCCCTCTTAGAATAATGCTCATAAAGCAGGGCTCAAGTTTCTCCCAGATGTGTTGGATTTTAAAGAGCAAAAGGGGGTGTTTTATAGGAAATAAGCAACTGAACATACTTTCCAGTGCCAGAGGCCCTGACAGCAGGTTCTGGTGCTATTCTGAGATGTCAGCCAGCCCTGAAGGAGGAGGCATTATCTTGTTCGACATTTCTATCTACTCCTGGAATCCTACATAGAGATTCCAGGTAAAGAGCAGCTTCCTGCAGGGGGAAAGGTGATTTGGCTCAGTTGGACACTGTACAGGGAAGACTCAAGGAAAAACCGTAACTCAGACAACCTAAATGTTCCCACCAGGCAGCAGAGTTACTTGTGAAACTTGTTATGCCAGGCTCAACACAGGAGATTATGTTTAAAGACTTGTTTGGAGAATAAGCTGTTAATGATTTTTACCTCTTTGGTACATGGAGGTGTCTGCAAGAAACTGCTTGTGGGGAAAGAAATGGTGGGGAGAGATAGAAGAACTAGGGGAGAGATAGTGGAAGGAATGTCTTGGGAATGAGAACTTTACCTCAAATTAGTTTGTTGCAATGATTATCTACAGTATATGAATATGGTGAAACAGACTCCGGGCTGTGCTCTATCTGCATGGGGAGAGGCTGAGAGAGAGCAATGCAAACCAGATGTTTCTCATTTTGTTTGATGCACCTTCTGAAAAGTGCTCAGACAATATGGCCATGTAGCAGTCTAGGAACAGGCACTGAACATGATGGGGAATGGTGGAAGTGCCTTTCTCCCTACAGGAGATACAGGTTTCAGGCACAAAGTGTGCTTTAGAAGCACTGCAATAAGGTAGGTACCCTGGAAAACCTTCCTGCTTCAAAACTTTCATTGCTTTCCTACTTTTAATTTGTGTTCTTCTCTTTTTGACTGAAGATAAACAAGAGCCTCTGAGGACTTGCACCTCCCTCCTCCCTCACAGATGGAAGGCTCCAAGGAAAAAATAATCCTGAATATTGGGGGAGTCAGATATGAGACATACAGCAGCACGCTCCGGACCTTCCCGGGGACCAAGCTGTGCAGCCTAACAGAGCCCCATGCCCCAAGGATCTACGACTACGATCCCACCGCCAAAGAGTTCTTTTTTGATAGGAGTGCTGAGATCTTCAGCTATGTGTTGAACTACTATAGGACCAAACATTTCCACTGCCCCATTCATATCTGTAGGTCAGTCTTAGAAGAAGAGCTGGCTTTCTGGAAAATAAATGAGACACAGCTAGCATCCTGCTGCTGGCTGAAGCTGAATAGCAAAGAGGTGCAGCCAGAGGAGTTTAACATTTGGGATGAAAGTGAGCATACTGATGACCAGTGCCTCATAGTCCAGACAGAAAGAAGCGATTCCAGCTGGCGAACCAGGTGGCAGCCGAAGATTTGGTCTATATTTGAAAAACCCTTTTCCTCTTTCAGTGCTAAGGTATTACTGTATGTGGAGATGGACACAGCCTGTGTCCTTTGGGATTACAGGGGTGGGATGGGTCCATGAAAAATGCTGATGAGTTCATAGCTTTGATAAGTATGCTTTGAGTCCCAGATTTAAAAAGAAAAAAATTTCTCTCTTCTCATTAACAGACATCTCCTTCTCCTCCTCTTGCCCCTGCTCTCTATACAAAATGTGTGCCCTCTGCCTCTTTAAAATGTCAGGCATGCAGAACAACAAACACAAGTCAGAGGCTGCAGAGGATGTTTTCTGTGCTGATGGTATTTCTGGAGCCAACACTTAGTGCTGGAGAGGTCCTCAGTGCGAGTCTGTCCACATTGCTCCAGCTGTCAGACATTTCCCCTCCTTACAAACTCCGATGTAGGAGTTCAGATGTTTTTTTCTTTGACTCCAGTCTTCTCTATTACTTTTCAAATCTGGAAGGAGAAAATGCACTCCATGTGAGCAAAACAATGGTGATTTGAGAAAGATTAGTCTGGGATTGTACTCTGCCTGTGGAGGGGATCCTGGGATTGTGGTGGGAATCACTGTGATGCTTGTTTATTGGACTAATTGCATGTGTGCCTTTTCCTCCCTCTGCAGTGTTTAGCTTTTGTTTCTTTGCTGTTCATCATGGGAATTGTCATCATATTCTGTGAGGAGACGAAGGCACAATTTGAGTTCTTTACTGCTAACTTCACCTCTGTTGTCTCTTCTGAGGTCTCCAATGACAACCATGAACCCTATTACCACCAGGCTGCCTACCTGCTTCATCTGGAGCTTTTCTGTGTCCTCTGGTTCACTTTTGAGTTCTCTGTGCGATTTTGTTTCTGCCCAGACAATAAGTTGTTCTTCAAAAATCCCCTGAACGTGGTTGACTTCCTCTCCCTCTTCCCAGTTTATATTGAACTCTTTGTGGCTCGGCAAATTCAGAGGATGCCAAGCTTGGGGCTTTGGTTGGGCTTGGTTCGCATTGTCTATCTCCTCAAACTCCTGAAGATATCCAAGCTGATAGAAACACCACTGATCCTTAAGGTTCTGTGCTACACCCTCAAGTCTATCCTTAGAGAGATTAGCATCCTGCTGATGATTTTGGCCTTTGAGACCCTCTTCTTTGGCTCTCTCTTTTTCTATGGGGAGTTGCTAGGTATCCATCCCTCCTACACAGGGGAGCTACACTTCACTGACATTCTTGTTTGCTTCTGGTGGGCTTTGATCACACTCACTACAGTGGGCTATGGAGATATTATCCCTATCACCACAGTTGGCCAAGTGACAGCAGCCTTAGCTGCAGTATTTGGCATGTTAACTATTACCATCCCAATACCCATTTTCCTGGTGAAATTTAAAAGCTATTATGACATTGCTATCTTCAAACAGAAGGTGAAAAGGAGCAAGAAACATTAACACTTCAGAAGCTCTGTTCCCCTTTGTCTTTAGCAATAAACCTTCAGCATGGTTTATTCCCTTTGGTGGGAAGGGAGTGCATTTAGTTGCTGCCGTAGCATATTTCCAACCAATGATGAGGCCTCAGGTTGCAGTATTTGATATACAACTGACCAGACCTGCCTTTCCCATATTGTACTTCATCCCATGCTCCTTAATGTGCCACACTTTCTCTCTCTCATCTAGCTGTTTGGCTGTGATGCTGGATTATACCCTGAATGTGCAACAAATAGCCCAGTTCCGTGACCTGGGGCCACAGCATATTCCCTCAGCTGGAATGCTCGCATGATGCTAGGTATGCCCTCCATTGCTTGACTCGTTTTAGTCTGATTTTGCATGGTGGGAAAGAAGATTTGTGCATGGTCCTGTTTGTGCATGGTCCTGCTCTGGCAGTGGAGAGGAAGCATGTGTACTTTTTATTTAAAAAAAAAAAAACAATGTTCTGTTTACTCATTTTACCTAAAGAAGACAGTACATCTGATTTGCCTGCACTCACACACATTGGTGTAAAGAGGGGAGCAGGCTGAACTGTGTATCTGGCTGAGAACCAGCACTGTTTGATAAACTGCTTTGTGGGCTCACAGGAATTGCTGTGGCATTTGGGTAACAATAAGGGAACCCTCCAACAGCAGATCCTTTTTGGCTCTGCTGAAGCTGATGGCAAGCTTTCCTTTAGCTCAGTGAGATCAAAATTTCATTGGACTCTTCCAGTGGATCAACACATTCCAACAGTTCATAACAAAGTCACTGAGCTATTGGCTGAAATATCTATGTGGTTTTTGCTGTTCAAAAGGAAGAACATAATCTACAGTACTCAATATAATTTTAATGTCATTTACTTTCTTAAGGCATAAACTAGGAATATTTGTCTTTTAACTGGATAGTCTTAGTTGTTACATATGTTTAATTTTGAAATAACAAATATTGCTGAGGTATGAAAAAACCCACATCCCATTGTCTATATATCAGGATGGTGTGCTAAGCTAGTTTTGTTTAGTAAGTAAAAATTTCTGTATACAATAACATTTATGTATTTAAATTTCACTAAGGCTGTGTTTTAATTGCAATTTTGATTAAGTGTTGTCTATCACAATGATTTTTCTGTTCAGGACAGCAATTTAAGGCTGCTTTATTGAAACAAAAGGTAATTTCCCTCTATTCCAGTGCAATTACAATGAATTAGTTTTTGCCTAAAGAGAAATAAAACCACTGCAAACATTTCAGGCACAAAGCATGAGAAGTTGGAGACATGCTGGCAGTGGAAGGAAGGTCTGAGTGTTCTCCCACACCCGCTTCTGTTATACAAACAGTGGAGGGGGTGAGCAGAGCAAAGCCATGCGTGCTGGTGCATAGGAATTTTTCTGAATTAGATCAAAGTGGTGATATATTTTCTGTGGACACAGGCAGTCTTCTTGGAAATTCATATGAATTGCAACAGTTTAACAGAGATTTACCAAGCCTATTCTTAAGCTTTCCACAGTCTGGGAAAGGGTCCACGATATAATCACAGGCCATGACCCTATTTTAAGAATCCAAGTAAAATCCACTGGAACAGTTACATCTCATTGTATGTGTGGAACTCACCTGGCAGTCAAAAGTAGGGCACCTGCTCTTGAATCCAGGCTCCTTTGGGCCTTCGGGCATCCTCAGAGGCTGTGTGGTCACTAAAGCACGGGTCTAGCTTGCTCTCACGGCCACCTTGTGGATTTATGCCTGAAAAGTCATCTCAGCCCACACCCTAAAGTAGAATAAACAAGGAAAGCCTGTGCAGTCACAGCATCCTGGCCAAGCTCTTCTGCATGTGTAGTGCAGGCAGACAGGACACACCTTTGCCATGTTGCTAATTGCTAATACCACAGCTAAGCACATTGCAGGCAATTTGTGCTATATAGCTTGCCTGGAACTGGTGAATGGCAGTGTCACTGTGGTGGGTTAACTGGCAGGCAGACAGGTGCCCATGCATCCACTTTCTCACTCCCCTCCTCAACAGGATGGGGAGGGAAAATAAAATGGAAGAACTTGTTGGTTGAGATAAAGACAGGGAGATTACTTGCCAGTTACCATCACAAGCAAAACAGACTCGACTTGGGGAAAATTAAGTTACTGCCAATTAAAATAGATTCAGGTAGTGAGAAACAAAACAAAAAATTAAAGCAATAATTTCCCCTACCCATTTCTTCTGGGCTCAGCCTCACTCCTCCACCACCCCAGCCTGGCCGACAGGCTCAGCTGTGCCTGTGACAGGTCACTGGAGCCAGCTGGAGCCAGCTGGAACTGGCTGGAATTGGCTGGTACTAGCTGTGTCTGGCACAGGGCACCCTGGCCTCCTCTCACAGCAGACCTCGGCAGCCCTGCTGCTGCCACCCCATGTAGCCCCGTGCCAAGACCGCCATGCTGCGCAGTGCCATCACTCTCGGAGCCCCACCATGCTGGAGCAGCTGGGAGAAGACCTAAGGAAGAGGTCATGCTCCCAGGTGAAGGTAAGCACACAGATGAAACAATTCCTAACACATAAGCTTACCTGCCAACAGCTCTGTGCGGCAAACTGAGCCTTTGGTAATGAGTCCTGTGTAGAGGATGACCAGAGGGCTACCTGATTGTTGATTGACGGAGCAGCCCTCCTGGTCATCACATTCAGGTGCTAATTGTTTGATGATAATAAAGCTAATGGCCTAACAAGGGGGGTGGACCTTAAAAGGTGGGGCTCGAGGCCCTGGGGTACCTTCAGTGCCTGAGCACCGGGGGAAGGAGCAGGACGTGCTCTGTGAGTTGGACGTTGAGAAACTGCTCAACCTATGATACCAGCAAGAACATCGAGCGCTGGGAAGGGAGGCCGGCTCTGCGCTCTCTGCGCACCCAGCACTCCGGGGCAGCTTGCTGCCAGCTTGGAATTACATCGCCTAGCTTCGCCTGGATCCCAGACACATCGCCTTGCCTGGATCCCCAACAGTCCTGGAGCTAGAAATCACAGGGGAGATGCTTTCCCAGCACGGGCTGTTTGTATCAGCCTGACTGCTGTGCTGTCACTTTTTTCATAGCTGGGCCACGGACACACAACAGAGGGTATGGCAGGCTCTTCCTGAAAAAGGGGGAGAGGATACGAGCTTTGTCAGGGCTGCTGACTTGTGCTGACCTCTGAATCGGTATGGAAGAGATACAGCTCCTCCTCCTTTCCTGTTCCCAGTGCTCCCCAGTGTGGAAGGATGAGGAATTGCTTGTCACTGAGATGCCAACTCAGCTTCACACAGTGCAAAAGTGATGGCGAAAGGAGCCTGTTCTTGGCAATACCGCTTTGCAAAGCAGAAGAGAGTCCCCTCCTGAGAGGAGACCTTATTGCCCTCTACAACTCCCTAAAAGGAGGTTGTAGTGAGGCTGGCGTTGGTCTCTTCTCCCGCATTGCTGATGACAGGACGAGAGGAAATGGCCTCAAGTTATGTCAGGGGAAGTTTAGGGTGGATATTAGGAGGAAGTTCTTTACTGAGAGGGTGGTTGGGCACTGGAATGGGCTGCCCAGGGAAGTGGTGGAGTCACCATCCCTGGGGGCGTTCAAAAAATGGGTTGATGAGGCACTTGAGGCCATGGTCTAATGGTCAGGAATATGATGGGATAAAGGTTGGACTTGATGACCCTGGAGGTCCCTTCCAACTATAATGATTCTATGACTTTATGATTCTCTTGTGGAGCCTCTTAGTTGCAGATTCCCAAGCAAGAAGAGCATTGTGAGGTGTTGTGCTTCAGTAAGTGATAAGAGAAAAGCATTGCTGCCTGCTATTGTTATCCACCATAAGAGCAGTTTGTAGGACAATTCCCTGGTGACTCCACCACAGCCCAACAGAGGAAGGTACTAAGGCTTACCCATATTCATGACCTGCTCCTTTGTCTCCACTGGGGAGCTGGTAACTGTAGCCTCTGATCAGCTTTCAGTCTCTTTTGCAGTGCTTGGATGGGAGTAGTGAGGGAGGTCTCAGACTACAGGTGATTTAGGAGTAGATGAGAGCAATGGAGATGGATTGTCTTTGACTTCCAGGCATGACTTTTAGGCGGGTGGTTTCGTTAAACAGCCATGCCGGGCGCTTTATGCTTAGGAGTCCCTATCTTCCCAGGTTGCTACATCGATCCCCGATGCTTGTTTTCTCATCCTATTCCAAAACTTTCCTCTTTCACTTAAAAATAAAGTATTTAACACTAGCTGTCTCACAGTGGGTTAAGGACCAATCTGTTTCTGATGCTTTGCATGATAAATTCATGGTCATGAGGCCTCTGCTAGAGCCCCACACCCTTTTGCACTTCCCTGTGAGCTTGGTTTCCAAGCTAAGTTTTGAAAGAAGTGTTTTGTGGCTGCTCCCCACCCCAGCCAAGCACTTTCAGACTAGTCTTGTCCACTCATCAGGAGCAGCAGAGAGAGGAAAACAAAGCCTTCTGCAGCAAGACAAAATGAGCCATACTGATTGTCAGTTTCCTTGCTTGAATGAGATTTTGAGTCATAACTGCATGAAGTGAGGTTCTTTGCTGCTGCTGGAAGTGGAAGCCTTACCAAAGTAGTTGTGTGCTGTGTCCCACACCCTTTTCTTGCATTGATTTGCAGCCAGTTTCATGCTTCATCTCCTTACCCTTTTTGCCCAAGAGTGGCAGCAAATTAGATGATGCAATTTGATCTGGTGTCTTCGCACACAGTTGCAGAGCTTGTGAGGTGAGCAGGATTCAAACCAAGGTAGAGGAATGCTCACAGTGGCCATTCATCACTCTTAGATAACATTAACTCCTACTTGCTTCCCAGCCAGTGACAGTCTGAAAGCAGTTAAAAGTTCAGTACTCCTGTCCCTCTCTTCAATTTTCTTAACATTGTCTACACTCAATGGGCTGGATTTCCAGTGATCTTAGCTACATTAACTCCATAGCATCCCCAAATAAGCCAAAGCATGTGCTTGCGGCTGTGCTTCTTGGGGTTGTGAAAACTCTGTTCTCCCTGTGCTTTGAACATGGTGCGGTTATTGGACCCAACCTGCCTGAGGCTGGGACAAAGAAGCCACAGGTCCCTTGCAGGAAATCTCTTGGTCAAGTGTTTTATTATGGGAAGGGCCAAACCCCATCCACCGTTTCTCTCTTCCCCTACAATGGCTATTAAAGAGATGGATACTGTTCATAGCAGGAATAGGATGTCAGACTTAACTGTACCCATGAAGTGGATGACAGGTGCCGCTGTTGAGCTCAGGACATTTTCAGATAAACAAACCATGTTCTTTGCTACCCTGAGTACTGCCAGCACCATGACTGTTGAGAGCTTGTTGTGCCAGTGAGAGCAGTGACTTTCCTGAGCCCTCAGGTATGGAAAATTTAGGGTCTGGCGCAGCACATTCCCTCAGTCATTCAGCCTGCATGGACGCGAGGCATCTGCACAGCCTGTCTGTGGGCAGAATGACTCAGCAGCAGAAGGAAATTCAGTTGTGGATAGTGAAGTGCACAGATAGCAAATGCATTTGACATATGCAGGAAGTGAATGAAAGTTCTCAAATCTGGATGTTCCTCAGGACTGAGGAACAAGAACTCTCAAGAGATACACTGACTCTCAGATGGTCATGCTATTAAACTTTTGCTCACTGAAGTGCAAGTAGTGCCCTGCCCAGATATTTCTACCTTTCTGTATTTCTGTGCAACTGTAGCACTGCTCTCCTGGACATACTTAGATTCAATGTTGTTGTACTTGTCCAAAAAGTCTTTCATTCAGATCCCACAGTGTTTGCAAAGGAGTGATGGAAAATATTTTGGTGACTGAATGATGCGAGAGTGTGTGTATATGGAGGGGTCTGACCACTTGCTGTGACCAGGGATTTTGTCCACTCTGATGCTACCACATGTTGAACAAACCTGTTTTCAGCCTAAAAGTTGTGCCTGGAAAAGCAGCTGCTTGTGGTATGGCCAAACCCTTTCTACCTAACACTCCTTCTTTCAGCCTGCAGAGGAGCATTGGAGAAAAACTGCTGAGGAGTTAGAATCTCTCATAATTCCCCATCAAAGTCAGCCACTCTTCATTCTGGCTGCCAAACTGTGGAAGTCATTCTCCAGTGAGGCCACGTTTGTCACTATTTAAGAATCACAGAATCCTAGGGGTTAGAAGGGACCTCAAAAGATCATCTAGTCCAACCCTCTGCCAGAGCATGGATGGCAGGATGATGTAGTGAGGTTGGCTTTAATCCACTGCTTGCTGGGCTGCTTTGAAACAAATCTCTGTTCCACCATTTATTTGGAAGCAAAATATGAAGTGAATATCCTTCCCTCATGCCAGCCTCACACGAAGACCCTCTGTGGCCTCTGTGTTAGCAGTGCTGAGAATCATATCCATATCTATTCACATAGTTCTTGGCAGCCAGTACAGTTTCATAGCGTGGATCAGGTTGTAATTTTAGGCTATTGCTTTTTGCCTGTTAAAAATCTAACAGAGTGCATAATTCTCTCCTTTCACTTCACTGCCTTGGGGGTATACTTAATAATAATTAGAGTGCACGGGACATCTTCATCTTTAAGTGCTTCCTGAAGATGAGATAACTAGTCCACATAAATTACCAGTGGGTAAACCCTTACAATTTGTCTTTGGGATTATTAAAGAGAGGAAAGCCTCAATTCCTCATTCAGCGAAGATTTGAAAATGTGCTTCATTTTAAGCATGTCTGGTAGTGAAGTACATATGGAGTATATATGAAGTATATATGAAGTATATAGTGGGCTTAAGATTCCAGCTACCTGCTTGAGGCAAAACTTCCTATTTATTCTGGATCAGGATAGACCCATGCTGAAGTACAATGAATGTGTAAGCATTGTTGGGATGGTCTTTCCCTCACAGCCCCTATTAGCTGCCTCAGGTAGTAACATCATTCATAATAACATTGAGGACATAGCACCAGTGGCTTGAATGCAGTTTGTATCAGCTTGTCACTGACCACAGATAAGTATTTGAGTAACTTAAAGTGGTGAAGTCACATCTTCATGGTTCCTGTTCCCTTCTGCTAACTGCTGTAAATTGCACTTTACACTTGCAGCATAGATGCAGGGCGTAAGCACCTCTGACTGTTTTTTTCAAAAAAGTTTTCCTGCCTTTCTGCTCTTGAGCTTTATGATCTCCAGTCTGCAATTTCTAACTGTGCTGAACAGAGCCATGATGCTCTGAGAAAGACTTCCTGCAGCCTAATAGTTTTGCAAAGTGACTGCCTCAGGATTTTTGCTTTTCCATTTGGGAGATTTCTTGGAATGATTTAAAGCTGTCAGTATTGCTAATGTTGCATGAATGGAGAGAAATAGACAATAGAAATAAAGTTATTTGCTACTCTCTCTCTTCCTACCCTGTTCATGACTACACTTAGCAGGATGAGACAAGAAAGGAGCAGGGAGATGCAGCAGAAAAGGGAAGAACACAGTTGCATCAGCCAAGCCTCCATTACCTCCATCAGCTAGGATGAGTGTGGCCTCATTCTCTGCCTTAATTTTTAAAGTCTGCAAAACCAAGGGACAGGAGGGCTCAAGGAATAGATACAGGGGCTCCTGTGGGTCTCTACCATTTCCTTGCAGCAGGCTAATTTTCCATACAGTCTAACAAGAGATAGGTTAGAAATCAGCCTGATTGCACACCTTGCTGCTCCAGTCTTTGTTTCTGTAAGTTACATACTATGGACCTTTTTACTTATAAAAAGTCCAATTCTCTCCTGAACAGGCAGAAATTCTGTGGTCTCAGTGATATCCCATGTCAGGTTAAGCACATACTGTGTTAAAATAAATATCTTTAAAGTGAATTGCCTTTTCAGTTTCATTGGATACCTTGTCTTGTGACAGAGTGTAGAAAGGAGAACCCAGCTTATCTTGAGGTATGCCTCTTTTACACATCTTCATTTACAGAAAACTTCTCTAATATTTGCCATCTCCTCACAGACTTTCTTCCATATTGCTGTAATTGACCTGTCTCTTCATACATTGTCCTGCAGCTCCAGCAATTCTGATACCTGCTCTAGAGTTAGCCACCCCTAGCTATTCCCTAGCATTCCTCAGCTCTGAGCTGCATGTGTGAGCTCTGCTAGCAATGAGCTGGAAGTGTATAGTCATGCTGTATCCTTCAAGGAAACATGAACTGCCCCAAAGCCAATTAGTCTAGCAGTGTTCCTGTTTTTCCTCATCAGAATCCCTTGTCTTCTGGACATTTCCTTACCTCTTCCTCCTTCTTCCCTCCATATTAGCAAGCTGGAAAGAACAGAATATCTAACATTCATCCTGTGCATCCCTGTTCCAAGCCGTGCCTGAAACCCTGTCCAATGCCAGCATCTTCACTCACCTCTGAAACCTGATGTTGGCCTCAAATTGGGTGCAGTCTCTGGGTAAAGTTTACTTGCATCCTTCCTCTGACCCAAGCCCTGGAAGTGCGGCCTCTTCCTCCTTGGAGTCAGACCATCAGCCTATGCCATATATTTTCAGATGTGCCTGTGTGGCACAATTTCCCCAGCCGTGGAGAAATTCAGAAGCAAAAGTTTGCTGGGGAGTTCTCTTCTGTGATTCATCTGTGTTAGGGAGGGGATGGTTTCTTTTTAACTTCTGCAGCTTGGAGAAGTATATCCTCTAGTGCCTCAGCAGGCCAGGTTTCTGACTTGTGTCCAGGTTGCAGCACTAACACAATGTGTGCAGGGCTGGCAGAGGCCGGGGGGGGGGGGGGGAGGGGATGTGGTCTGGGGGAGTGATATGATGGGAATCATACTTTTGAAATATGTCTCCCTCCCCCACTTTCCTTTTTCCTCCTTCAGTGTTGTCACCTTGTAGTATTTTAATCAGAGGAAGCAGATATATCAAGGAAGTCAATGGCAGGGGAGAGGTGGGGGAGGGGAGGAGGCAGAGAGGAAGAGGAGGAAAATAGCATCACAGCCCAGTCTGCCAGTGTAAACACTTGATGATTTCCTGTTATTGTAGCCTAAAATGTACCATGACATCATTTGCAGGCCTCTCAGAATCACCCAGAAGGAGGAAAAGCCAGCATTCCCAGCCCGCCCCTAGTGTAAATCCAGGGGATTCAGACCCTATAAGGCAATGAAGCTCTGCAAGCAGCAAAGATAGAGTTTTGAAAGCTTTCTTGTTCTTGGCAACGTGGAAATTTCACAAACAGGAAAAACTGCTTTTACTTTTCCTAAAGAGGAACCATTTATGCCTCATGAAATATTGATGCCTTGAACCATGGTTACTTTAGAAACAGAGCTAAAATATAAGAAATGCTCTTAGCTGAGGACAAGCACAGGGGATCCCGTCACCAAAATCATGTCAGTTCATCATTCCCAGACACCCACTTTTTTGTAATACCCACTTTTATTCCAAATCAATCTACAAACAAAGTAGTTACGTCAATAACTGTGGATTATATAAAACAGTCCAATATGGAATTAATTTGATAATTTTGAAAGGTGACGCTAACCCTCAATATAGCAGAGATTGCCAGTGAAATGTTCTTCCTCCTTTCCTGATCATTGCATCAATAGAGACATTTACCCAGCCAAGCTCTTCTGAGCCTGAATACATGAAATATCCTGGAATTTGACCCAATGGGCCAGATCCATGTCTCAGTTACAGTTAATCCGGAATCACTGCACTCAGTCTGCACCACTGTAAGGAAGAACAGAATGAGGTTCAGAGAGATGGGCTTTCCTAACTTTTCTGAGAAGAATAATAACTAGACTGATTCTACAGCACACCCTTCAGCTACAAGCTCTGTGGGCAGCCTTTCAGATAGACCACAGTGGGATAGTGGCAAAATTTGTTTTTTCCAAGTAAGGTAACAAACTTCATAAATACGGTGCTGTGTTTGTAATCATTTGGACTTGTACCCTCCCCTACACACTTGCCAACTGCTTGGCAAACATCAATAATCACAGTGTAACTTTTTGCTCTTGAAACAGCAGAAATTAGTGTTTTCATGATCTGTGTAAGAAAACTCAGGCAGTAGGATTAAATGAACGACCACCTCATTGAAGACAATGTATTCTCTTAACCAGGCTTAAACCAATCCTATACTTCCGAATAGTATCAGAAAATTAGATCTGTCTTACCATAAAGTAGACTTGAAAAGTCTGAAGAAAGTCAGTCTAGAGAAGTGTGATACAAGCAAGCCTAGTAAATAAAGCACACTTGGGTTTGACATTAAGAAGGAACAGAATGGTCTTGCAGTTTACTGGACAAAAAATAACAACCATGTATAAGTTTTGCTGTTAGTAGTCTTGCTTGGGCTTGCTGCAATACAAAAGTGGGTTGTTCCCCATGAGCTATTTTTGGATAGGAGAACCAAGCCATTCAATTCTTCACCCTGCTGAGCTCTTTTCAAAGCTGTATACACAAGATGATTATCAATCTTTAAGTAGCTTGCTCTTCATTCCAAATGCTTCAAGGTGCAGCACTGGGAACTAAAGTGAACTTAAATTTATGCACAACTATGTCAGGGCCCTGCATCCAATGAAATCAAGGGCTAGGTTCTGATGGCAGCATCAGGAACCTGCATATTTATGTCCAGCTCTGCTATGAGCAAGGCACCAGGGGAGCAAATTGCTCAGACATCACTGTGATAGCTGTGGGGTGTCGAGGACTTGAACTAACTTCTATTATTCTGTATCTCATCAGAGTGCTGAGGTTACCAGGTGGGCTTGGCAACAGAGGGGAGGAGAGGAGTTTCTTCTTCTAAGCACTGAATTTGCCAGACCTAGTGTGCAGTTATGCCATCTCTGGGATTTTTGCCAAGTCATATGAAAACACGCAGCCTGAATGGCAGGGGAGCTGGCAACAGGGCTGTGTACCTGGCAATAGGTGGATGGTTGCAGTTCTGGGGAGGGGTGGTGTAGTTGCAGAGTTTTGTGTGGTGTGAATGTTCATCTAAGATGCTGTCTTGTGCATTTCTAGGATATTGACCCGTGTTTGTACAGGAGAAAGTTTGGGTCATGTGCTGAGCTTCTCTCATTTCATTCCCACAGCACAGGAATGACTTGCCTACACAAGACTGCTCTTCACTTTATGCATATGCATTGTAGGCTGCTGTGGTTCTCTGCAGGGCAGGTTGGTGTCACATGATTTTGGACATAGCTAGCCTTTGATGCTAAGTATTTCTCATTTTGTTTATGGTGTGATGTGATGCCAAGTTTCCTGGTTATGAAGAAGATAAAAATGGCACAGTGCTGTGATGTAATATGATTACAATTTATGAGAATACTTCATCCCTTATGACAAACACGAAGGGGTGTAGAGAGAAGATTAGTAAAGATGACAAAGTAGAAATGATAGCAGTTTAGGTTATGATGACCAGTTTGGGAAAGCAGCAAAGTGTGCTTGATTCCCACTGATTTGTACAGGATTATTTCCTCTTATAGCTAGGGTGAATCATCCTGGAAAGTTTGACTCCATTTATAGTGAAAAGCTAGGCAAAAACAAAGTGGAAGAGAATCTGGAAGAGCAGTAAATCCGGGCAGTAAATCCAGGTTTTAGACTCTTAAGTATCAGATCAGAAACATTGGCCTGGTAATACAAGGAGCCAGTCCAGAGCTGGCTCTTTCTTCTGGTTCAAATTTGTTAAAAAAACATTGCTGAACTTGTTTGTCCCAGAAAGATGAATCAAACATCACCTGTCCATGCCCCTATAGATTTATGCCAGATCAAATCTCATCTCTGATGAAATATGCAAGCATTCAAGCCTGAAGTCAGCAAAACTCAAAATTACCTAGCTAATCAGACAGAAATGTCCTTGCCTGTTTCAGATTAAAAGTTTACTGTCAGCAATCCAGAATTGTGTAGATCCAGTATTAGTGTTCACAGAAACACAGTCTGTGTGAAAGGAAACATTCTAAAAAGAAGTAAATACATTGTTTGTGTTTTGTTGGTCTACTTCCTCTAAATACTGTAAAATGGAAACTGCAAGAAAAATGCAACAAAGAAAAAAAAAGTTATGGCTGTGTTTTAAAAGTGGAAGTCTATGTTCCCTAGGAAGATAGAAGAATTCTCCTGAAACACAACAGGCATAATTGGGATTGAGTGTCTGCGTCTCTGTGTCTGTTGCTGATGACAGCCACTTCTGGGACAGAGAGCAGCTAAGAACACAGTTTGCATGTATATATCTACCTATCTACCTATCTATGCGCTCATCCATCCCTCTTTTCATAACCCACTCACTCTGCTGGTACAAATATCCTAAATGCCTTAATTCTCTGCATTTTAGGATCAGAGATACCATGTGCTTAGTGAAAACCTAAGAAAAATAAATGATGTCTTCTGTCTAACTGGATGGGGTGGTGTGTGGTGCATCATTGTGTTTTGCTATGGGGAAAAGAAAAACTGGATGCAGAGGTGTGTGGGAGTTGGGGTTGACCAGGGATGCATGTCTTTCACAGTCATGCAACCCTGACTGCAGATCACAGAGTATAATGTTCACAGGGTTGGAGGGGATTCCCTTCACTTGTGAGTGAATCAGCTGGATGGGAGGGGTAGCATGAACATTCCCAGATTAGACTCCTGCTCTAGTCATTTCCCGCACAATAACATTCAGGGATTTTTTTGAGTCTGCCTTATGTTCTAGTCCAGAAAGAGCTGCAATACTTCTCCAGACAACATTGTCATGGGTCACATTTTGGTGTTTGCCTGGAAAAAACTTGCCATCTGATCAGGAGGCAAGAGTAATGTCTTCAGTATATAATGTTCCTGCATTGAAATAAAAATGGCTGGCAACCACCGGTATATTTTTAAGGTTTCCAAAAATAGGTCTAAGTTTCAGGCAAAATGAATAGAGCCAAGACTTAAATGGAAAGAATTGGTAAAGGGTTGTTTGTCTGAAACAGTTAGTGCTGAGATCATCTTCCACATTATACACCACTACCTGGAAACACAGGGCACTTTTCTTTTCCCTTTTTATGGCTGTCTGAGCCCCGTGTTCCAGTGCATTGATTCAGTAGACTGAGTTTCAGTACAGTAGGGAGAATGGACATAATGTTAGTAGCAAGACTGAGAGCTCCCTCCCTCCTCTGCTTCTGCTCTGTAGGAGCTGGCATGCCTGGAGCACTGAGTCAGTCTTGGAGTCCTTGGAGAAGCAGAGGGAAGTTAGATTATAAGTAGCTGCTCTGTGTGTGAGGGAGAGAAGGTTTTTGAATCACAGTGGCAGGTAACAGAGAACATTAAAGAGAGGTGAGTGGGAGTAGGGGCTAACTGGAGGGTAAAAGCCTCTGGGGAAAAGCACACTTACATTCCAGGAGGAGTTTGATGTCAATCAATGAAGCCTGAGACCATGGGTGATCCTACAGCATTTTGCAGGGGGGAGAAGGAGAATTTAGGAGCCAACTTCAGAACTGCAGTTTGGTGCGCAGTGCACCCCTAGGCTAG
Organism: Aegotheles bennettii; assembly: GCA_013398125.1. Classification (NCBI taxonomy): domain Eukaryota; kingdom Metazoa; phylum Chordata; class Aves; order Caprimulgiformes; family Aegothelidae; genus Aegotheles; species Aegotheles bennettii. Next base: position 81,000 of record VZRW01001798.1, read on the forward strand.
CCTGGCTAGCATGTCTCAGCTGGCCTGAGGCTGAAGGTGCTATTCTGGCTGTATTTGAGACTGTCTTCCTGGAAGGCTACTGTTCCCACTGAGGTGCTGATAAATTTGCATGTCTCCTTGCTCCCTAACTTGGTTCTGCCGTCCTGATCCAGGTTGAAATCCATCCTGTTAAAAATGTTTGAACAGGTTCAATAAACACACAGCAAGCTGGAATCCTTTTGACAGCTAAGTATGTCTACGTTAAAAAGTAGTGTGTTATAATAGGAGCAGATCTGGAAAACAAAAGAACTGCTGCTGAATATTTAACATTCATGGTAAATGTGTTTCAGAGGGAGCTTATTTTGGACTTGTTCTGTTCTGGTCCAGTTAACTGAATGCTTGCCAGTAGCTGAAGCACAATAGCTGTACCCTTGGAAGCACATCTTCTGGCTTATTTTCATCCAAAAGGAATTCAGTTTCACCAGGAATTCACACTGCACCATGATGAGAAATAAAATGCAGCGAATAGGAATAACTTAAAAATAACTTCCAAACCAAACTGCTGGTCTGAATTTAAAAGTTAATGTAGGTGTGGTTTACCTATATAGTTCAGTGGCTGAGGGGCTGGTAATCTCTAGGAGAGCTAGAGATGGTGGTGATGGGGATGTGTGAAAACTTCTTAATCCAGTCTGGCCTTGGGGATATGGTATAGTGGTGCACTTGGCAGTCCTGCGTTGATGGTTGGACTCGATGATCTTGAAGGTCTTTTCCAACCAGAGTGATTCTATGATTCTATGACCTAAAGAAAAAAAAGGGCAGGGAGAACTGTCCAGGAGTCAAAGAGCTGTTTTTTACTGAGTTTAACATAGACCCAGACTTCATCAAACTGCAGCTTTGTGCTGAAACCTGGGGATGGCATGGCAACAACTTATTCAATGGTCTCTAGAAACTGTTGCTCTGGCTGCAGGGAGCTCCCCCTCTGCCACTCACTCACAGGTTCTCTTGCCCGCGCATGTACACTCACACAGCACAGGGGCTATATCCCACTGACAGGCTCAGGTTGGAGCAGTGTTACTCTCACTCTGATTTAGTTTTGAATCTCGCAAGCAAGCAAGGAATTTTTTAGGCTAACAGGCTGCACCACCCATTTACTAGGAAGATCAAGGTGCACAAGTGGATGTGCTGTAATACCGAGTTGTTTGAATCCTATTGTACAGTGGTACAGGTGTATTTCTATCCATGCAGAGTGAATGGCTCAGACACATAACCCTGACTTTCCAGCTGTTCTTAACACCAATGCAACATGAGCACGGAGACACTTTCCAAGTAAAATGGTATATTTTAGACTGTGCATGACGATACAAAGTACTAAGATGTGGAGAATGAGACTCCATAATCATCTGCATCTGTTGTGCAAATATGCAGTTGGTGGGATTTGGATCAGACTGTTGTGCAGTTTTTCCCTTTTTATGTATCACAGAGCCTGGACAAGATAAACAGCTGTTGTTCTTGTCCTGCCATCTGCCCCTGTGGTTCTTGCTGTTAGCAATGCTCTGAAGTACTTGAGCTATAAAACCTCAAAAGACTTTAAAAATAAACTCTTTGTACTGTCAACTTTAGAAAAAAATCCAGGAAACAATTATTTTAAATTAAGAATTTAGATATATGGAAACATTAATTTATAGAAACTCCTGCTGTGATATCTCATTGCAGGTGTTGGTGACCCACATGCCATCGGCATGGGTTTAATTTTAAATAGCCAAACCATATTGACCTGAAAATCCCTTTCAGAACTGGCTTCTCCCTGGTTCCTGTTTAGTGACACTCAGTTTGAACCTTCTGTGGCCCTTTTTCACCATCTCAGACTGACCCTGTATACAGTTACTCATGATTATTACATGTTGAAGCCTTCAGAAAACCCAAGTGTAAGTAAATGCATTCCTAATAGACTCCTATCCAGTGGTCAGTTGTATCAGAACCATCTGGAGCCTGGTACTCAGCCTCGGAGGCTGGACTGGGCACTCACATTCTCTGGAAGGCATGGAAGGAAACGCCTGGTGGCCTTTACTACAATCTCTGAGTTCTCCATCTCTGAGTCAGAAAGGCAGTGGCCCTACATGGTCATTGCACTAGTACCATCATCTTGGCTTCACATCAGCCATCTGAGAAGGAGGCAGAGCAGGAAAGAGGGAGAGAGAGAAAACTCCCAGAGAGCCCATTTCTTTGGGGCACTGAAATTGTGAAGATCTTTTCCGAAGCCTCCAAGTCGCCTCCCTTTCTGCAGCAAAGTCTTTAAGTGTTGCGTGTAAGGTCTTGTTCATCTGAGACCTATTGAATAAAAGATTTGCTAGATTTTGTGTCTACAAAGCTTTGATTGTCCTTTTAAGAAAGTAAGGTGGATGAAGAACAGAGTGACAGGTTTTGTTAGATTTTGGAGCTTTAATTGTTTTTTCTGTCATGGTTTGTTACAGTGAGGCTTTGATGGTCTAGACAGCTCTGGTGGGTATCCCACGGGCTTTGTGGAGTGCCTCAGGGGGTAAAATGCAATGGATAATGTAGTATTTACCTCTAGCTCCCTGCTTCCAGTAAGTTTTTAGTTGACCATGACTACTTTAAATGCTTAATGGCCTCTGAGAAATACATGAGTAAACATGCTTCCTTTTAGATACACATCACACCATCAAACCTATCAGAATAAATACCACTGGAGTCACTTTTTAGATTAGATCTTTTCTAAAACTGAGACCTAGCTTGATTCCTCCCATCATCCACAGGTGAATGATTTCTCTTCACTAGTTTGAGATGCAATAGACAAGGGGGACTTGCCACCTCCTTGCTCTGAAAAGAAGGCACCAGTGTCAGTCTCCAAAGCTCACATTGCTCCAATTCTGCATAGATTTCAGAGCATTTCTACATTAGTACCTTTCACCCAAACCAGCAAAATGTGTTTTCCCATTCATTGTTTTGTCCTTGCTAGTTATGTTATGTTTGGGCTGTAAATATTTGGAGTGAGGTCCCAGAATATCCATTAGATTTCCATTTGTTCCCACATTGCTGCACGTAGTACAAGCAGAAAGCAAGCAACACATGAGCACTTGCTGCCATATGGTATATACAAAGAACAACTGAAGAAGACACAATTCCAAAAGACAGGTGGTTCTTACATTTTTTTCATATGGTCATTGCCTACATTCCATGCCCTTTGTCTGGTTTGAGTTTCCTCTTTAGTGTCCTCACTAGTGTCCTCACACAGCATATCCTCAGATGTACAGGGTGAGGCGAATGGTGTGGGCCAGACAGTGAGGCATTGTCCCTAGTCCTGCCTCCTCCCTTGTTCCTTGCAGGGGTCTCATTTGCAGCGGGGGACTTACATGATGGAGGGAGCTAGGAACTTGGGCTTTACAGAGCACCTGACAGACTCAAATCCCTGGGATTTCCAGGCAGTTCCAGCTACCTGGAGAATTGACAAGCCACTAGCTGGGACCATACACTGTAATGAGCTCCATTCCTTGAGGTGGAAAGGGGGTCAGATAAATGGGGGATGGTCACACATCCAATGGCTCTGTCAGTTTCTGACCTGTCCCAGTAGCTGGGTGGGAATGGAGTTATTCTCAGCTTTTTCAAATCCTGCCTCCCTAGATGTGGTATGCTTTTCCTTTTCTTTGCCCCTCTCATCCCCCCCAGATTGAGAATCACTGCAAAACACTTTACATCCTGATGCTCAAGGTGTAAAGGTGTTAAAGAGGCAAGGGTGTTTGGAAAGTGTGAATATGTTTGCTTGAGAGAGAAGATGCTTTTTACTTCTAAACACAATCGAACACTAAAACGATCCAAGATCATCATTGAAGGCATCTCACTGTGAACTCACTGTGAATTAATGTCTGAGCAAAAGGAAACTGTAACAGCAGGAGAAAGAAGTTTACATGCTATTCAAAAAATAGCTCATGACCAGACTGGTTAATTTTAAATAGAGGACAATGCAGGACTACTGTGTGGTGAAGGTGTATTTCTTGAACTATGGTAACAATTTTTTTTGTGCCTCTCTTTGCCTATGTGAATCAAACTAAAATTTTTTTCAGAACTCTGAAATAGGCCTTCTAGTATGGAACACCTTTGCTTGGTTTTTTGGTTTTTGTTTGTTTGTTTTTTGTTTTATTTATTTAAGTATTTATTTTAATTACATTGCAGCAAGCTGGATGAAATAGGGCCTCTATCTTCTGTCAAATATACGCAAAGGGCAATTCAAGTTACTCAGCATTAGTTAAAAAAAAAGTATGCTGATGAAATGACCCCTTGTTTAAGTGCTCCGCCCAAATAATTCTGGTATTTCAGACCAAATAATTTACATGCTTTTTCTGCTTAAAAGAAGGTACTACAAAAGGTTTGATGTCAATGAAACCAAGACAATAAATCCCCAGTGAAATACCAGACCTCCTCCCAGGAGAATGCTTAATGTCATCCTGGTCTAATCTAATTCTGAAATGCTTTAATATTATTTGGGCTCTGAGCAGTCTGGAAATAACAGCATTTTTGAGGTCTTGGGTAATGTTACTCATCTATACATCTCCTGCAGGGAGGATCTTTAGTCAACTGACACTTTTACCCCTTGGAATCTTATCCTGCAGTCAGGGAAGAGAGATAACCTCCGCCTGCATGCGGCTCTCAAGGAATCCACTGATGTGCCTGTTCTCCCACACAGCCAGGCAGAGAGGGCTCAGCAAACCAGCTGCCTGATACCACCATCCCTCCTCAGCAGCTGGTGAAGGAGAGGTTTTTGGGGGAGGCGAGATCTTGGTGCAGCACCTCCACAGCAGGAATTCCTCATGTCGCTGTAGCTGGAGCAAGGTGCAGTTCAAATGTTTCAGATGTCTTGTCCTCCCCCTCAGTGGAGAAGAGGAAGAGGAAAGGGAGAAGCAGGAGAGGAAGTAAAGTGTAGAGACTCGTGTGTCTGTCACAGGGAACCCTTGTCTTCCAAAGTGGCATGAATAGTATTTTGTTTGGTTATTGCTACAAGTAATAGAGAAGAAGGACAAGAGAAGTGGCTGGAGTGAGAAAGAAGTGTCTGTCATGCTGTAGACTTCACTTTGCTTTGTCTCGCCCCTTCAGACTGTGGACTGTTTGACATATGCTTTATGACTTTCTGTGCACATGTCCAGTGCCTGGCACGCTACGAGTGGGAACGCAGTTGCTTTGGATCCGATTGTTTCACTGACACTGGACTTCGTTTGCATTGCGGCTCCTGCCATTAGCACTATGAAGAAAATGGTAGTTCCCTGTATGCTAAACTCTGAGTCCCTAAATTTGCAAGGAAATAGCTAGACTTTTATTATCTGAAGATTTATCATCTCTGTGAAAAAGAATGAGCAAATCTTCCAAATGGTTACCTCAGTCTTACAAAGCAATGTTGTAATAGAAGTCCCAATAGAAGCAGAATTGGGCTCTCCCCATCATATATGATGATGTTAGCATGGTAATGAAGAAGTCTCTGCAGACCCACCTGAATTCAGTGAGAAAGCTCACACTTAGTATGCCTGGATCCAAACCTGGCAAAAATTACAAGCATTATTCTGCATCTCTTCTGTCAATATAAATTTCTGTAGGAAACAAATGGAACCCTCTAATGGAGCAGTCTTGTTTGAACTAGTCTAAAAAAGTCTAAATGCAAAAACAAATCAGAAAAGGAAGAAAACTTTGTAAAATAGGCTCTTAGGGACACTGACATTTTGTGTAGAAAAGTTACATCTATTTACATCAAACCAATTATACTGATATTTTTTCCTATGTAGACACAGCACAGAGATTCTAGTTTAGGCAAAACCTGCATATTCAGGTGAAGCAGACAACGTTTACAGACCCCATTTCCATCTCCCACCAGGTGGGCACAGGAATAGTTTTATTGCTGTCTGTAGTATTATTACTCCAGTTTACTCTGGGGTGAGACAAGGCCTTGTCTCTTACAAACTCAATTTTTCTTTTTTATAGGGTGAGAACTATTCTGAATTTTCTCTTTCTCACATAATGCTGCATGGTGAAGAAACATCACACTGAAAAGCAAATCAACGCATTTCATAAGCCTGTAAATTAAAAATTGTGTTATATTACATACACATTTTCAACAATATTATTCCTTGGGGGAAAAAAAAGAGAAACTTCCTTTCTGCAGACCCTGCAGATTTAATTAAAGGTATTTACAAGCCACTTTGAGATCTTTGAGACATTTTTAAAGATGTACAAAGTGTCACTATGAATTTGATGTCAATTCCCAACATACCTCAGTTTAATATTAATCCCAGCAGCATCCTGTAGTCAAATTAAAGAAACCAATTTACTCAGGAGCCTGTGCTGAACTGCCTGGTAGAGCTTGGCTTGCTCTCTTCCTATTTTATATTTGAATTTCTGTGTTCTCATATTAACATAATCTTCATTTATGCCACATGCTGGGGAAAAAGTAGGTATGAACTACAGACAGCTAGTCTGCATGGCCTTTCCATCAACTAACATGGCTTAAAGATTGAAAATATTTTGCAGATTTGACAAGACACATATTAAAGAAAAATAGGAAGATAGGTTTCTACTTTTGTTAAAAAATAAGATGTTAAATTTATTTAGAGTATTTAATTTCCTTCTTCTGGACAGAAGTTGTTAATTTTAAAAATAATGACTTTTTTTTTCCCCGGGACAAAATAGGACTTGGGTGGCTCCAAATGAGATGAGATGCCTTTTTTTACATCCCCATGAAAATGCTGGACCTTTATTCCCTCCATCAGTGATTCCAAAACACAGATGGCATGGAAAGCTTTGGCGAGTGGTCTGCAGCTGGTCCTCGCATTATTTTCACCCACAAATTTGATAGCTCATTTATACCATGTGAATGTGGTGGTGGCCTCTTGAGGCGGCTTGAAGACTGGAGGTGCCTGCCCAGCTTCAGGAAGCCACAGCCCCTGTGCTTGTGCAGACCCTGGAGCTTGGATGTGTGATTTTGTCAGAGAGTGATGGGCACCATGCCCTGGACGGGGTGCGCTGGGTGCCCCAAGGCCTGAGGACGCTGTCATCCTTGCACCATCCAGGCTGCACCCCGAGGGCCCGACTCTGAACAAGGGACAAAAGGTCTGTTCCCTGCCAGCGCCGTGGTCTTACTTTGAATAGTGCCTTCGTCCGTAAAACAGCATTATGTTTTAAAATAATGCTTTTAGCAAGGACCATGGGTCCCAGTAACACCTGATATGCAAATAACCTCCAGCGTTCAGGGCTTTCTCGGCACCCAGTTCTGGGGGCGCTGGAGGGCCCCCGCTTTCGCCCCGCTGGGCCTTGGCCGCCGCCCGCGCCAGGGCCGCTCCCTCCGGGGCCGTCTCACAAGGGACGCTCCAGCGGGGCCGCGGGCGCTTCGCCCCCTTCCCCGGCGG
>VZRW01001798.1:88939-174951 GCA_013398125.1 Aegotheles bennettii
GCCTGGGCCGCGGGCAGCGCCCTGCCCGGGTCGCCCGACCGCTCCGAGGGGTCCGGGGCCTCGGTGCCCGCCGCTCCGCCCGGCTCTGGGGGCCGCGCCGGAGGGAGCGTTCGGGAGTTGGTGAATTCTGTGGCCGCCTCTCGTGTGCTCGGTAAAGAGGAGAAGTTGAGGTTTTCACAACGTGTAATTAGTCAGCTTGAGTTGCTAGGGTGCCTTGTCCCGGCATGACTTGAAGTATTTCTTGGCTGGAGAGATCTTGGTACTTCAGAAAGTCTGGTCAAGTCTGTACTTGACTCTCCTTCTCGCAGCAGGAGTTCAGTGACTAATGAGGAGCATGGGGTTTTTCCATTTAATTTCTCCTGGTGGGAGTAGAAGAATTGGTCGTAGCCCTTCATTGATAAAACAGGAAGGAGCAGGCTGGAAAGCTCTGGACGTTTCTTCACTGGGAGTGATCTGAAAGGGCCCAAGAACATCTAATGTTTAAGCTAAGAGTCTGGTTTACGTAAAGGAGGAAAAAAACTCAAACCTAAACAAAAACCCACCCTGGTGTGAGTGGAAGGTGAAATGGAATACACCCTGATTTATTTTTATTTACAGGTAGTTTAGGATCTATTTTAAAGTAATAAAATTAAATGCCCATTTGACTGACTTCTGCTTTTCCTGCTATCTTAAATGCCAGCTCTCTGAGACAATAGCTGGATTTCTTTTTTAAACATCACATCTTAAAGGATATCAAACCCAAGCCACTTAAAGGTTAAGACTGTGTTTTCCAAGCTTTAGAAAGGCCTGCCTTCAAACATCAGCAATGATTAGTAAAGATGTACTTTGTAAAAAAAAAAAATAAAAAAAATACAAGCAAAGAATACAGTACAGTTAAGAGAAGTAGCTCAGGTTAGGGGACTTAAGTGTAAAATGCTGTTGAGACCTCTTGCCCTGAGAGTTTACAGTTGTGATGAGTGACTTCTTTCAGTGTGAATCAGCCAAGAAACCCCAAAGACGTTGCTGAGGTGCGTACAAGGCAGGGCTCCCACTAACTGGCTGAAGCCGAAGAGGTGCTTGCTGCAGCCTCCCGCTCCGCAGGCATGCCCTAGGCTGGATTCACCATCTCAGTCTGTTGCTTTCTGGTTCTGATAGAGCAGTTCTACTTTTGGAGCTTTTAAAAACTGGAACAGTTGAATCCTTGCAAGTGGTTTGCTATGGCTATTGTTTGCACACTGCAGGTTCTGCAGAAAGCGGTTCAGATGTTTGTGCCCGTTGAGGTTCGGAGCTGCAGGCCTCCTGCTGTATCAGCCTTTGGTTTCCTGCCCCATCTGCCCTAGTTGCAGACCTAACTGAAATAATATTTATACATTATTTCTTGAGCTATGCAGGAATAGGATATGCTGGCATAACTGTGTAATCACTTCTTCATGTGTAAGAAACATGACTAGTAGTGTGCAAGCTTAAGATGTGTTAACAGCCACTTAGTTAACAAAACAGTAAAATGCAGGTGACTTTTCTCAATCAAGGTCAAATGTGGGTGAAACTTGAGCAGTTAGATGTAGCTATATGTAGGTTTCATCACAAAAATAAATCCATTGTGAAGAAGACAGATGGAGGAAATGTTCCAGGGAACAGTTCTGGCTGAGCAGGAAAAACACTTGTGTCCAAAGTGTTTGGTAGCTCTTATCACTCATCTCACCAGGCTTACAGAACACGCTGCTGCATGGCTTGAGCAGTAAAACCTGTTGAGTTCTAAGTCCCTACTCCTCCTTAAGTTAGGCTAAATGTTAACACATCTAGCTAGAGATTGCCATTTGATTACATGAGGTTTGCTACAAGTGGCACTATGCTTTGGTGCACTATTAATAGGAATCCAAGATTAACTCTGGTAACCTTTGAACTAGTGGCACATGATTTCTTCTTGGGAAGAGTCATGTCTGCACAGCTGGGGGGTTTGGTTGCTGGAGGTCTTGTAGGCTACATAGAAAGCCCATCATGGACTGACCTGCTGATTGTGCTGTGCTCTCCACAGGAAATCTTCACTGGTTTATCTGGAGTGATCTTAAAACTAACTATGGTTTATATTTATTTTTTTTTGTTCTGAAAAGTTTGCAAGATGTCAACAGTCTTAAAGCACATGCCGAAGAGGGCATATAATTCAGCCCAACACTTTGTATTGCAAAGAGGTGGAAGTAGTTGAGTGTGAAAATGCCTCTTGCAAGCTGCAGTGAAGCTCCCAAGTCTCTCCCCCAGTTGTGATAAGTCTGTTTATTGGCCATGAGTAGGCTCTGATCTCATGCTTGCTGTCTAGTGCTCTGGTCTCTCTGAGTCATTTCAGGCTGGGCAGAGCTGGAAGTCACGCTCCGTTCCAAATCCCTATAGAAGTGAATGAGCCATCACATTGACAGCTAGTTCAAGCACCAGTTAATCACTAGAACTTTAGTATTGCAAAAGCCATCTTAGTTGGAGGAGTGGGAGGGAAATCGACCTTTTTGTACCAGTCATGTCCATTTAATGGGTGGATACTCTACTGTATTTTTATCTATGAGAAAAAGCAATGTTTCTGTGTCAGGATTCATTAACTATTTTGCCATGAGTGTACTTTGTGGCTACATGAATGGGTTGGCCACTGAGGCCTTGAAATGTGAGTGTTCGTCTTGTATGAGGCATACATTCAACTGTGCTATCACTAGGACTAGCAGTTCTGTTTAGGTAACATAGTCTTTACGTGCTGTAGAGAAATTGGTTCAATCAGAGCTAATCTTGTGAATACTGAAAGCTTCAAACTAATGTATAATAAAGTTTGGACTCCTCTTATTGTATTAGCAGAGCTAAGTGTTTCTCTTGATGTCCAGAACATGTCCAGGTTTCTAGGGCAAAGTGTTACCACCAAGAAAATCAACTTGAACAAGCATGAAGTCTTCAGTGCAAAAGAATAGTGGGATTCATAAGTCTCAGATCTATCATGCTACTTAAGATTTTTTTAAGAAGTCTTTTCTGCTGTTGTCTTTTCCCTTAATACTTTCTAAAACTCAGTGTAGCAATAACTATTAGGGCCTTCAGGGACCCTGTTTGTAGCTTAAATTGATGCTCCTAATTTCCAGTTGGACTCCAAAGGTCCTTGAATCGTATCTCCCTTTGCTTGCTGGAACTGCATAGGTCTGGTTAGGAGAAAGGTAACTTGAGAGATGTGGGCAGGTATCAGGACAGTCCTGTGGATAATTAGTTTCTTTATGTAACTACTTGCTACCAAAGGCTGCAACAAGATGGCAGCTATGAGGAGTGCTACACTGGGTTGGGTGATCCTTTTTTTTCTTGTGGAATTTGCCAGAGGTTTTGAAACCTGGGGGGAAAGGTGGACAGTGATGGAAACAATGACTTGTAATGGATGGACACTTTAATTTTGTTGCCCTGCGTTTTGATTTGTTGTGCTATGAAAGAACACTAGAAGCATTCCAGGTGCTTTCTGTCTTATCTGATAACCAACTCTTTAGTGTTACATCTCTTCCTCTCCCTCACTCAGTATGACTTGGCAGCCTTGATGAAAGTTGGACAGGCTTTGGTGTGACATTGGTACTAGCTTGTTAGGTAAACCTTTCTTCTAATGCTCTCAGGTACATGGAGTTGCTGTAAAAAGCAACACTGGGAGAACTCCCAAAGACCTTGATTTACAGAGAAGTCGGTGTTGCCCCTGTTGGAGAATTTCAGATAACTTTGTACTGCAGAAACAACAATAGCTAAAATGTGCTGAGTATATAGTGGAACTGGGTAAACTACGGGACTGGGATACAATTAATTACCTGTAGCTTTATACCTACCATGGCATTTTACAAACCAGCAAAGGCCTTACACCCCAGCTTGTATTGTATTCATCATCTTGGTTCCTGGATTTTGCAAGAGTAGCAAGGTTTTACCTCTTGTGCTGATGAAGCAGTTAAACCTAATAGCAAAAGGCTTCTGTTTGGTACTTCCTAGCCTTCTATGTTACAGTTAAATAGGTAGTTTAAAGAATATAGTTGCCAAACTTAGCCTTTGCTTTGTTTTTACATACTGGTAAAAATCTCGCTTGCTTCCCCTTCTTATGGAAGGCCTTGCACCCAACTGGCAGTGGCTGTGTTAGGCCTAAGAGTGCTTATCATACCAGAGGTTATAGAAGATTAAATGTGTTAGATGAGTCCTTTCTTTCATTTTTGACCCCTTAATTTGTTGCTTGAGGCAGATGAACAAGAAGCAGGTTGGTGAGGAGCATGTAATAACAGGAGGCTAAGAAAAACTTTAGATCTGCTGCTTCTGCTATAAAAATCCTATGGGGAAGAGTGCCTAATAGCAGGGGTTGGTTATCACTCACTACTTGCAAGTATCTTGTCCCCTTAACACTCACAGGCAGTACCTTTTTTGGATCTGCAAGGGGTTGCAGCACTTTGCTTGGGGTGACTGTCTCATCTGATTAATCACCCCTGAAGGTTAATTACAATTATTGCTTTTCTAGTGAGGATAGTTCATGAGATGTCTTAATATGGACTCTCTTTTTGACAGGAAATGGCATCACTGCCTCTAGAGGAAACTTTTTTTCAGTTGTTTTGTGTATGATGTCTGGTCTGAAGTGAAATCCTCCGGCACAGAGCTCGCTGAAGTCCCTAGGTAGCTACATGAAAGACAGCTGATGAATTGAAACGGAATGATTCTGATGCCGTCTGTCTTTTGCTTCTTGTGAAGCTGGGTGTGCTGGGGGGAACAGGACCCTTTCCGAGGCGCTGGGCTCAGCAAGTCTTTGCTGAGCAACTGACACTTTTCAGAGAAACTCCTCTGGAAGAGGTAGCCCTGGCCCCGCTCCAGGTTATAAAGGAAACTGACTAAAAGCTTCCTCTCGCTGCGTCACCTCCTGGACCCTTTCCTGGCTCAGTGCAGCTCACACAACCTTATTTGGCTGACTTCTTTTTTTCTCTTTCTTCCACCCCCCCACTTCTTCCCCCCTCCCCCTTCTATGCGGCAAGAGGGCCTCCCTGAATTTGCACAATAAAGCTGTTATCTGTGTTTAATCGCTGTTCTGAGAACTACAATGAGATCTGCTTGAAAGAGTTCCGAGATTTCAACGCTAACTAACTCCTGGGGTCCCCCCAGCCTCCCGGTGTCTCGTGTGTCTGCCTGCTAAATGCTTGTACTAGAAATCACTGTCACCCCGGGAGGAGCCTCTGCTGTTGCAGATACACTGTTGGAAAAGAGGAAATCCCTCCCTGTGCAGCAATAATCCAGGGCAATTAACTGATGTAAATTAAGAGCACTAGTAAGCAGCCAGTTAATTGCTTGCTTTTCCCTAGGGATGTTTGGGAACATTAGGAATTTATGAGGTGCAGCCAATAATGCTGCATCAAAGGAATTTGGTTTTGTCCCATCTGCAACTTCTAAAACAGGCTGAAGTCTCTAGATTCATGGAAGGCTACTTTTTTGGGCAAACCTCTTTGTAACACTCCTAAGGCTGTTTCTAGATGGAGCATTTAAGTGTTTTGGAAGCTGTGGACATAAAACCCACCCCTCTGACTCTAGTAGCTAATGCTGACTCTCACTGTAATTTTTAAAAGATTGTGCATCAAATACTTTGCAGGGATGTAGGAAGAGAGACACTGGCAGGCTTGGTGGTTGTAAAACCACAGGATCAGCTGCAGTTGTTTAGAGGTTTAAAACCTGAAATTGCAGAGGTTTGGGCCTTAGATTGGCAGGAAACAATTATGACTTGTGGATATGTAGGTAGGTGATCTAGTGCTGCTTTCCTGTGCAGCTATGAAAGGACATGTTCACTGATATGAATGTGTGATCCTTCAGTGGTGTACTGGGGCAGTCAGAAATTCCTGGCCTTTGTGTAGCAGCTTGTTGAACTTGTATTAAACAGGGAGAAAACATTCTTTGAAGAGGTTTTTAGTGGTATGACTCCTGCAAAATGCTTTTCCCCTAATTGTTCCAACATCTCTGAAGCTGTAGTTGTTCTGAGCAGCCTACTCAAAAATATAGACTCTGGATTGAAGAAGTGATGTTTGGTTGTCATCCCACTCCTAGGCGAAGAAATAGGAGCGTTTGGCCATGCTAAGTTTCTCTCCCTTTGGCCATTGCTGGTTGACAGATAGCTAGAAACAAAGGCATAGGGATGCTCCTGAAGGAGGAGTGAATGAGAAAGCTCCAAATCTGATCAGCTTTGTAGAGAAATGTGCAGTCAGGTGAGAATGGGATGATGGACTAGGAGGGGAAAGAGACAGACTCCTTCCTCTGCCAGCAGCAATTGGGAGACCTAGGTATGGTGGGGAAGTGACTAAGTGCAGGAAAAATCTGCCATCACAGTCTGATCAATCACTTAGTCACACCATTTTATAAATGTATTTGGTTTTGTGTAGCACAGGCTTATAAATTGTGGAATTCTGGGCTAAATCTTTCCTTGCCATAGCTTTTAAACTGTACTGAACTAGACTCTCTAGTATTAATTCTGTGCTTGGTTACAGTGAAAAAAATGAGCTGCCAGACAAATTATTAGCGTGATGTGTCAGAGCTGTCAACATCCCTCACCTGCCAGTGGTGTGGCTTTTTGTTCATAATGTCTCTAAGAATGCTAAAGTGGTTTTTTCAGTCTTTGAATATGCTATGTAAATAAATTCCAGCAATATCCTAACCCTAAGTTGCCCAATAAAAAAATGGTGATACAAAACCCACATAATACTTTATGGTTCAGTACATCCTCTTATATGAAAACAATTCTGTTAGTTCTATTAGTATGGCAACTCACTGACCACCTTTGTGTTCTAGTTAGAAGTGATATAGATTTGTACATATGCATTAAAAGTGAGGATTTACTTACTGATTTATTAAGCAGATTAATGGTTTAATTAAGCTTTAATTAATGGTTGACCTATTCATATGCGAGTTAGCAAGAGGCATATGGCAGAGAAGTCTTTGTATAGACATCCTTAGAAATGTTTCCTCCCTGGGTGCGAGGGGTGGTTCTTGCAGAAGTTGACCAATGGTGTGTCTGTGGAGGAAAAGTGAGAACTGGTGCTTCAGTGTTCATGTGTGTGGTTTTGTTGGTGTTGGGTGATTTGGGGTTTTTTTAAATCACCAAAGTTGTCCTTTAGGGCTGATACTAGATTATGTTACCCATTCTATTCATATGTTTCACTAGGTTTAGTTTGACAGTTTACTGTTTGTAACTATTACATGTTACATACCAAATGTTAAGATAACTCTGTGCTCTGAGACAAGATTGAAAGCTTAAACATCAATAACTATTTTGCCAACATCGGGTTGTTTCATTTGACCTTATATCTATATACTAAGGAAACTTAAAATCACTTTTGAAAAAGTGGACTAGTTTGGACTTAATTTGTTTTCTTGGGTAGATAATGAGAACTTTAGCTGAGATGTATTGAAATTGGTGTTTGGCTGTTTTCAGTGCTCTGTGGCTACAGTTATCCTTAGTGAAAAATCAGGATCTGAGCTTACCTCAAGCTGAGAAACCTTTCTTCTATATCTGAAAATGTGCTGTGTGAGCAACTGTTTTTTTGTTGCAGTATCTGTATTTTTTTGCCAAGGAGCACTCAACTGGTGAATTTGTTTGCATTGGTGAAATACAGAAAGCAGAGAGCAGTAAGATGATTATGTTCTAGGCAATACCCACAACCTTCTAGAGAACTAGAAGCTGCTGTATGAATGAACTGTTACAGATGACTGCTTATTTTGTGAGCTGACTCAAAAACTGTAGAGCTACTATTAGCTAGAATAATGGGGTCAAAAAAGGCTAGTGTTACTTATAATACTTGAAAGCTCCAAGTCCGTGGTTGGGAAAGTGGTAGGCTTTGGGAGCGTTCTTATTTAGCACTATAAAACACTTTATCACTACACCAAGCAAATACTTGGATAACCAATGTGCCTTAGTGCTCCAGCCTGCAGCTCTGTTGTGCTGCCTCTGTTAAGGCAGCTGGATTGTGGCTGACTCTTTCCTGGAACACTGCAATGACATGCTTTCCTTGCTGCTATAACATTAGTCCTCCAAAAAACAAGCAAGCAATCTCTGTTACCTGAACTTGGTTTTCAAAAAATCTGAAAGTGTTTAATGCCTGCTGGTGTAATCTTTTTTTTTTGGCTTAAAACACTAAACTGCACCTCAAACTGATGGTATTCTGACCCAGTCACGACAAACAGGAAAGCAGTAAGTTCTAGGAGAACTCAGAATTTTCTTACTCTTATTTTAATGCCTTGCTGCTGCAAGTGTTTTATGCTACATGAAACCTATAGATACCAATGTCTTCTGTGCTGATGGGTACAATGTATACCTAGGTTGTTGTGGTGACAGCCATACATGCAGAAGCGAATTAAAGCTTAAAAACTCTGAAGTGTGGGTGGTTGTTTTTTGCTTTATCTTGCTCTGTGGTTTATTACTAACGTCTCAAGTTGAAGGTTGACTGCAAGCTGCAATGCAAGGCATTATGCTCAGTTTGAATACCCCTTTGCATGTCCAACAGAATAGGGTAGAGATCTTTTTAGAATGAGGATACATGTCAGCATTGTTGGCTTGTAAGAACTATCACCATAGTGTCTGTCTTGAATCTA
This sequence comes from Aegotheles bennettii, assembly GCA_013398125.1. NCBI lineage: Eukaryota > Metazoa > Chordata > Aves > Caprimulgiformes > Aegothelidae > Aegotheles > Aegotheles bennettii. The sequence continues at coordinate 97,511 of VZRW01001798.1, forward strand.
TGAAAAGCTAGAGCAAATAGAAGGACCAAGTAACTGCCAAATCACCAAAAGATGAGAGTGTTCAACTGAAGATTGAACAATACTTGCTTCAGCGTCATACACAGGAAATATGACGCTGTCTTAGTGTTTGTTCTGACAAATACTAAATAATCAAGCAGAAATCTGACAGAAGGGTGTCAGATTTGCTGCTTCAGTTCCGACAAATTTAATATATAGGATTTGTTACTTGCTCTGTACTTGGTTCATCTCTGTGCAAAGTCTTTTCTGCCACTAAGCACCAAGTGTAGCTTGGTCAGAGGAGGTGACCAACCATTTCTCCTAAGCTTTGAATTCATTCTGCAAGTCTTTCTTTCATACTGCAAAAAATGCTGGTTAGCGGGTGTCTCTTCTTTATATATAGAACTCCTCAAACTCATGTAAGGGGTTTCAAATATGTTTCACTGCATTATAGCTTGCTTCTCAGTAAGCTGGTTCCCTCGTTTTGGAAGAGGGGTGCATGATCTCTACTGGTTCCTTTGTATCTTGGGACTGTGTGCTGCATTACTTTGTCTTGTCAAGTTTTTCCTTCTCTCTTTGCAAATGACGGTGCAAATGCTTTGGTATCGGAAAAGTTTGGCATAGAGGACTTTCCAGTGAAATGCTTTTACAATGTTCTAATAATAGCTTTGATTTGGCAGTGTTTGGAAGGGTTTGAAAATATTTTGGATCTGAGGGGATTCAGGCAGTCTTGTAAACCAAGTGATTTGGTCTGCCATTCCCTTAGAGAAAGATGGGTTATTAGATGCATTAATGTGGATCTATCTTTTCACAACTAGTCTGAGGAAGAGCAAGCAGCTTTTACTGCTCCTAGTGTTCTGAAGATGTGCAGCTGAGGGTGAGGTATCTGCATGCAGGAACATTGAAGGAGCCCCAGGTTTTGATCAAAGTTGAATTCATGCTTGCAAATCCTATGCTGCTGTTCCTGAACATATTGAAAAAACCCTGAAAACATAGCAAAGAGCAAGTTTACACAGCAGGTCTGAATAAGAGCTAAGCTCCTAGGTTGACTTATGAATGCTCCTTGCAGAAGGTTGCTTTTCAGACTCCCTGCTTCTGGTTAGTCAAGTTTTACTGTTTGCTTTTGTAAGTTATATTTGCATGTATGTTGACCCATACAGATGATGTACTCAGCATCTGGATATTTCTTTTCCTACTATAAGTTGTGTTTCTCAGTTTTGACCTCCAGCTTCAAGAAGACCACTAATATTTTAGCTAATCTGTATGTTTGACTGTATAAAGATAGTCCATTACATCCCTCTTTGTAGAGGAGGTTTAAAGGATCTAAATATTGAAACTGCGAATCATGTAAGGAAATGCTTCTGGCCATTTGATACAAGAAGTCAGTTTCCATCACGATCATTATAAATTTTTAAGCTAATGGAGGGTAGCTTGCCAACAGCCTCTGCAGTCTTAAAGAACTATTGAAAAAAATCTGAGAGAACCCTAGAAGTCATCTGGTCCAACCCTATGCTCAGAGCAAGTCCAATTTCAAAGTCGGATCATTTTCTAAGTTAGATTGGATTGATCAGGGTCTTGGTTTTGTTACAGTGAGACAATAGTTCTGGACAAGGATAACTTGGAAAATACTGGAAGTACTTGTGAAGTACTGTGTAGGTACCTGGAAGTCCTTAACCTCATCTTCTGGAGTGCAGAGGCATGGAGAAAGTACAAAAGCTAGACAAGTATAATGATTAAAAAGTATCAAAAGCAAACCCTAAAAGCCCAGATACTTGTGAGTCCAGCTGTCTTGTTTGTTGTTTGCTGGTACAGTTGATCTATGCAAGGTGTTTCTCCTTATGTCTGGGCAGTATTCTAAAAAAACACTTTCCCACATGAAGCTAGCATAGGCCAGAAGATGTTAAGCTGCTAGAGTCCTGAGGCAGTATGTTACTGATGCATTTAACAGTCACTTCTTAGCAATGCTTATGGCACTGTTTCAGAACATGCAGCCCTGTAGCAAACTGGGTGATAGCTTCACTCTAGCAGAAAACTGGGTTAGTGGCATGTGCACATGTGGCTTGCTGAGGGATAAATCTCACCAAGGGGCTGTGTATCAGAGCTACTGTGAAGGATAAAGCAGGAGCACCTGGAAGCGAGGAGTTAAAGTCATTCATCTTGGCCCACCTTGTCCAGCTGTACCCAAAAGTCTGTCTTAACCCTTCCCTCTTCCTGTAATCTCTGCCAGCAGCAGTGCTTCTGTGTAAATGTAGTGAGCGGGACTGGTGGAGTGGTTCTGCTGGAAAAAATAACAGATGAGTTGTTCTCAGCCTGATTCATTCTCTGGCCCTGCTTGTGCCGTAGCCATGGAGTGCTAATACCACTCCGAAGGCGGCAGTGGGAGGGTGTGGGCATTTGGGAGGGTTGGCTGTGGTGGGACCGCACCCTGTGTGTGCTGGCACTGCTCACTGTGGCTCCTGAGTAGCTCTGTGCCCGTTTGGGAGCCTTTTGGGACACAGGCTTCTGGGTGTCTTGGTGGTGTAGCTATTCTCTATATTAGGAAAGCTCAAGTGCTTGAACTAGATGGAGCTTAAAATAACAAAAGGTACTTCAGCAATCACGAGCTGGTCTTTTATAAACTAAGTACAGTCCCAACAGAGCTATTTAAAACCTAAAATAATTTGGTGGCAAGGGAAGCAGATGTGGGTGGGGAAACTGAATATGAAAAAAGAAGTGTAGAACTGAGTTGTTTCAGGGAAATCCTGCATTTTAGGGAACCATGACCTAAATAGATATGAAAGGGCAGCCAGCCTAAATGAGACCCTGTACTGAAAGGAAGTTGCAGGATTTGTCTAGCTTGATGGAAATTATAAAACTGAAAATCACAGGATGATGAAACAGCTTTACCTCACACTTGACTGTGCCTGCAGTTAAATTTGGAGGGATGGCTCATAGTCTGGGCTGTCAAATAGCACAGTAAGGCTGTGTTCTAGCTCCTAGAAATCTGGCTATTGTTCAGATACTCAGTGAGGGCTGTGAGCTGGCCAAGAACTTGACATGCCACACCCAGGCAGAGCTTTCGGTGTCTGAAACAGGCAGCCCAGTGTTCAGCTGCCCCTCTCTTAACAGCTAGCTGAAATGCAAGGTGTCTCAAGGGTTGAAGGACAGAGAAGCATGTGAAATGGATAAGCATGCTTCTGGCTTGTTCATCCAAACATGAGAACCCTTTGGAAGGCAGAGCTCAGTCACAGCAGTGATCTTCACCCTGTCTTCCCTGTGGATAGTCTCGTGAATGATAAGCAAAGTGTCTGAGCATACGTCTTTTATTTGCCCTCAATTCCAACTTACCTCTAAAACAATTCTTAACTGCAGGTGAATTTAGAGACCTTTACATAGGGAATGAGTATTTAGTCTATGAGCTCATGCACCTCAAGTAATTACTGGACACGTGGTGCCTTTATGCAGCACACACTTGTCTTGTTAGCATCCTGTCTTGATCTTGTTTTGAGCCCCTTCCAGCAGAATAGCTGCTTGTAATTTTGGCAGACATCCACTGGATGCTAGGTTTGGAAAGCTTATTGACTGTCTGGAAATGCATCTTGGCTACCAGGCTTGTCTGCTTAACCCCTTGAACTGGGCCTTTGCAGCTGGTTAAATGGTACTGGGAAATCCCCTGCCCTTGGAGTGAAGCTTGGGAGGAAAGAACTAGATTAAGACTAGTTTAGGGATGGGGAAAGACTTCTGCTTTAAGAGTCTTCTCAGAAAATCGGAAATGCTTCAGGTGATGGGGAGCGCTGGAACTGTTTTGCTGGTTCAGTTACTGCAATAGCAGTAATGCCAGTGTGCGGTGTACAACTGGGGAAGGGGTGGGGCACAAAATACTTGTTTGTAACCTATGAGTAGGATTGCCTAGGAGGGGCACACAATAGCTGTGAGGAATGTCACCCCTACCACTACTGGCATTTCAAACACACCCACTGCCCTGCTGACTGCCTTTAAATTGAAGAGTTTTAGCTAGGGATGTGGTTAAGCTCAAACATGTGAAGTACAGCTGCAAACCCTACTGTTAGTGTGCCTAGGCCATAATAGGCATATACTATTTCTTCACAGAACAGCACCTTCTAGCAGGCACAAAACAAATGGGTGTCCACAAAACAGAAACCCTAAAACAAAACCCAAAGCTACCTGGAGTGTAGAAGTTGAGTGATGACAACTACATATGACTAGATTTTGCTTCAAGTTTTACCTCCTGATACAGATGTTGTAGAAGAGGGATCAGGGTTTTCCCCTGTGGTTTTTTAATCTTCAGGGTTTTGGCTAGTAAAGAATGTTCTCTCCAAGTAGCTCAAACAACAGGTATAAAAATAGTTATTCTAAGGGTCTCTTCAAACTATCTCTAAAGAAATAGAAAATGGCAACATTAATGGCTTGGAACAGCTACAGGAAAGCAAAGGGAGGTGCATGAGGAATCTATTTATGAGAGAGGAAATGGCAAAAGTAGAGGAATTCATCCATTGCACAAGATTGTAAGTTGTGTAATAAATGGCATACAAGTATCTGGACTTGACTGTAAGTGTGGGGATCCACCCATGGCTGCTTCTACTGGCTTAATACATTCACCTTGCCAGCTACTTTTGTCAAACTGAAATTTGCCCTCTTGACTGAGTGGAAAGCTTGCTAGCAGCCATGGTGTTGAAACACCACTGGTAGGATGTGACTACTGTCTGCTTGGTTGAAAAGGAAGGAATTATATTCAAGTAGCTTTTAACTTGGAAACATGTCATTAATGATTTCAGAAGCCATGCTATGTAGGGGGTAGAGGAATTTCCTGAGGTTTTTTTCCCCAATTGTTTTGAATGAAGAACTTTGTAGTAATCTTCATATAGAACTCTTATTCCTGAAAAAGTTGCCTGCCCATATCAGATCACTAATTAAATTGGGTAAGTGATGTCTCCAGAGTTCTAAAATGCCAAGTTCTCCAATCTATTAAGAAGCACTGGGGTAACCCCAGCTTTTCGTGGCTCTGTGTTCTTGCATGGCTATTGTGTGCTCACTAGTGCTAATTGAAGATAGCTCTGGACATTTGAAATGTTGATCATGAGAAAACTGAAAAGTTGGGGCAGAGTGGTTGAGTGAATGCCTCTAAAGTAAGACAACTGCAAATGTCAGCTCCTTTGCATAAAGAATGGGCTTTTTTGAAGCCCTCTTGTGAGCTCTGTGAACATGGTTTGAATGAGACCTCATTTTTTAGAGACTGTTCTTGGGGGTAGTGAATATGATCCTCAATCTCAAAATACTCTCTTGTGTTAACAGCTAAACAAGTACATATTTGGGGCTCTGACACTGATATGACAGGGCCTATATTATGATAAATCAACTGGTTTCCTTTTTGAAACTGACTGCTTTAGCAGTATATTTCATTCCAGATTTTTAGAGCTACATCAGTCAATCTCTTTTCCTTACCCTTTTCAGTAATAGGGATTGACTTTTTCACCCACTAGGTACAATGCCCGCTATAAACCCTGTCAGACAACTTGTATAGAAAATGCTGTTGAGTTGGACACAAAATCAGCTTATTTTGAAACCCTGTGTTAGATAACACAGAAATTCTCTGCTCTTCCAAGCTGTGCATGGGGCAGATGTGCTTCTAAAAACTTTCATGCTAGTCACCGAGTGCTGGAAGAGTGAATCACCTGCAGCCTAGCTCTTCAATGGCCAGTGTGCTGTAGCCAGCTTCCCCCTACCCCATGTGAGTAAAGCAGTGCTCTAAAGTTGATTTTTTGCTGGCAGTTGTGGGCAGAGCGCTTTCAGCACTGGCACAGCCCCTCAGTGTCTTTGCTGCAGTGAGGTACGTGTTCGATGCACACTTCGTCACAGTGAGGCTTACAGGAAAGCTGGATGGGGACTTTTTATAAGAGCATAGAGTGATAGGACAAGGGGGAATGGATTCAAACTGAAAGAGGGGAGATTTAGATTAGGCATTAGGAGGAAATTCTTTGCTGTGAGAATGGTAAGACACTGGCCCAGGTTGCCCAGAGAAGCTGTGGCTGCCCCCTCCAGTGTTCACGGCCAGGTTAAATGGGGCTTGGAGCAACCTGATCTAGTAAAAGATGTTCTTGCCCATGGCAGGGAGTGAGACTGGATGAGCTTTAAGGTCCCTTCCAATCCAAACCAGCCTGTGATTGATTCTACAGGGCATGTCTGACTTCCTGCAGCCTTGGTGCTCCTTCCTCTGCCCTCTTGCCCTTCAGTTTCTTCCAGTAGGCTCTTCAAAGCTGTGAACTTTCTCTGCCATGCCTGCTGTTGCTATGGTTTGCTTCCTGTGGCAACTTTTTCCTCTGGCTGTCCTTAGCAGCTTGGCTTCTGAAGCTGTGTGAAAGCTGCAGGTTGCTGCCTGCACAGGCCATCTTGCAGTGCTAGATGAAGAGCAGCTGGTGGAGGTGGTGGGGGACGGCTGTAACATGACTTTGTTACAGTGCAGCTCCACAGCAGTTTCTGAAGTTAAGCTGGTTTGCTGCTGTGCATCTTCACAGGGAAGGAGTAAGACCATGTGAGCATAAATCTCCTTAGATGTAGCCCGATTGTTTCCCTGACTGGGCTTGCTGGTGCCTGTGACAGAGCAGGGCTGTGGAGGGAGGCTGTGCTGCAGGAGCTGCCTCTTCTGCAGTGGAGCTGGCACAGTTCGGCCCCTCCCACTGCTTTGGAGGGCACCAGGGCCAGTGAAGCTGTCTGTCCCAGCTGGCTGGCCCTCCCAGAAAGATGTCAGCTGGCAGTGCCTTTCCCCAGCTCTTCTTCCATTTATCATTCAGCCAGCTTGCTTGTGCATGATCATCATGCTGCAATTCAAGTGATTTGCTCTTTTGTCATTTTTAGTTCAAATGCTGACCCGAGTATGAGACTTTATTGATGAGGCACTGCTCGACCCTAACTGTCACTTGATTTTAAATGAAGAAAGTTTGAGCGGGTTGTTTTTTTTTCTTTAATGAAAGAAAAGTGGGTGCATCAAAGGTGGGCAAGCTTCCTTCTCCACAATATATATTATGGTGACTTTATTCAAATTGTTATAGCAGGGTGGAATGGGACACCTTCCTTGGCCTTATTGGCTCCCCTGTGTCCCCTGTTGAATGGGGATGAGGATGGTGGAGAGGGCTGGAAAGCTCCAGGGAATCCTCGGGAAGGTTAATGCTCTCTCTGGGAGCTGCAGAGCGGCAGGGCCAGGGCTGGTGCCCAGGGTGTGCCTGCTGCTCCCTGATGAGCTTAGGGGTATGAAAAGGCCCTTTAAGTCTGCTGCAAGGGGTCTTGGTTTAATTAAGTGTAATCCCTTTAGAAATTGCAAGCACTTTCACATGACCAAGTCCAGCCTCACTGTGACACCGAGGACTCGGCGCTGTTTCGGCAGAGTGCTGGCACTCGGGACAGGGCCAGATGTCTGTGAGTATTGCTGGTGCTGCAGGTGGGGGATGGTCTTGGGGCTCTGCCCTGGGTGGTTCTGCAGGCTGGCCTGCAGCTCCTGGCCTGGCCACGGGGCCTGTAGCAAAGTATGACTTTTCCCTATGCTATTTTCTCCAGAAATAGTCCACTTGATGGCTTGAACCTGGGAGGGAAGAGTATCTGATGCTTGAAGCCTACAGATCAGCAGTGTATAACAGCTTCCTTGCATTCAGGAAATCCAGGGAGGAAAGAAGCTTTAGCTCAGGGTCAAGGTTTTGTGGAGGTTGATGCTTTCTTGTGCTGACTCTTACCTATTACTCTGACATGAATTTGCTATTACTCTGTTCCTGTCTCCGTTTGTTATAAACAGAATTGTCTGTTCTACCCCTTGTAACTGCTCAATACAGTCACTGGGGCATTAGTACAAGTCTGCTACTTAGGCTGATGGTATCAATCTTTCCTGCTTGTCCTGTCATATGCAGCTACAAATTTTCATCTTGGGAAGTAGTTATAGCAGGTTATTAGTAGGGCTTACTCAGGGATCTAGAAGATAACTGATATTTGCTGCTAGTAAGACTTATTGGAAATCTCATCATGGCACAAAATGAAGCCTGAAGATGTATGGGCAATGTTAAAATTTCTGAAAAGATGTTGTAGATATGTGTGTGGTACCACTGTCTATTATTAAATCTGTCTCCTATAGTCTGCTAAACAGTATTGGAGGAGGTGGTGTCCTGTAGATTGTGAAGAGTTTTGTCTATCAAAAGGAGCTTTCTCTGGCTGCAGCTGCTCTAAGGCCTGGAACAGTGTCTCTTCCATGCAAGAGATTCTGTCTCTGCAGGAGGTCTCGCCCTCACCGAAACACTGTCTTTGGCAGCAGGAAGCTTTTTAATATGCTCTGCTAATGGCAATCTTTAGCTGTGCTTAGACTGGTGGAACAATGGTAATTCCTCAAATAGAGAAGAGGAAGAGTTACTAGGTTTCTAGCTCTTTCCTGTAGCTGTTATGAAATGATTCAGTTAAATGAAGGGTTTTTTTCTTGAGCATTTTCAGCTGGCTGAGTTTGCCAGTTTGCCTGTTGAAATGCAATACTTGACTTTTCTTGTAATGTGCAAGATGTCCTCCTCTGGAAGCCTTTCATATAATGTTGCTAGCTGTTTGTGTGCAAAACATTAAATGATGCTGGAAAGACAGAAGAAGGGTATTTAGAGACAATCTACTAGGGTAGAACTTCTGCTAGTTGAAGATCTAAGCAAAGTTTAGAGGGTTGCAAACACTTGGATGCAACAATGAATGCATTTTAAGTGCTATGATAAATGTCAATGAGTTGGTTTAAATAGAATTTGAGTATAAATTACTGCATTAGGATTATATTTTTGGTAAACTGGTTGACAATGAAATCTAGTAATTCCTTTAAAAACACATCCTGAGTGTTGAAAGTTTAAGACAAAAGTTTAATAAAAATAAATTTTGTAAAAGGGGTGCAGTGTACTTGGGGATGAGGGCCACCACTGTGGATCTTGTGATTTGATCACTGGTGAGCAGTGTCTTTTTTTCCCCACTGTGTTTACTCCTATTTCTTACAACTTGGCAGTGTTCACCTGGCCTGTCTGGACTGACAGAGCTAGATTTCTATATGCTCAGCAGTCCAAGTTGGTTGTCTTGTTGAGGAGCATTTTATTCTGTTTGCAACCCAAATGGTAAGCATGCTAATAGTTATGCCAGCCCTCAAACCTAGGAAAACCTCATTAGATGGTTCAGAAATACAAAGTATAGAAGCTTAATGCTAATGAATCTTGAAGCTTTTCTTAGAATAAGCATTGATGGTAAACTAGATAAATGGCTTAAAAGTGCTGTGGCAGGGTAATCCTCAAGGGACAAGGCAAACAGAAGAATCAAAATTATGGGACTGGATCATGCTGGCTTTCTTCTTGTATAGAAGTTTTGTTGTGTAACCATTGTGTAATGTCTGTTGTGCAGTACTCAGCTGTGAATGCCTCAGTAAAGTGATTTTAGTAAAAGTAAGACTCCAAATGAATGAAGAGGATGAAGGTAAGAATACCGTGCCTGGCACTTACTTGCCAGGTAGAGATGATAGTAGTCTATAGGTCTCTTCTTGTTTGAGCTGTAGGCAGAGCAGTTAAGTGAGATGGCCCATGGGTGTCTTTCAGAACAAATCTCCCTTGGTGTTGTTTTTTCAGCCTTTTTACATACTAGGAGAACAGATTGGTATTTCTGTCCCGGTATGCAGGCTCGTGAAATGGTACAAAACACTTGGTAAAGCTGAGTCTGCTCTGAAGACCTCTTGCCTGCTCACTAGAGACGGAGAGCTGTGCCTCCTACCACCTGAAATAGTAGAAACCTCGCTTTGTTACTCTAGTTCATAACTGTCTCAAAATAACCTGGCTTGGTACCATGTGGGGAAAAGTTCTTTGTGTGTTGTTTCCACACCAATGAGGCTTAACAAAGCTGCATTTTACAGCAAACTAACTTCTCAGCCAACTATTAACGTACTACAAAACTAGTGGTTAAAGAGCCACCGGTCCAGCCCAGGATGTGCTTTCCCTGGCCCGGCCTGATGACAGTGGCAGCAGCGCTATTGAATGTGTTAAAACCTTGTTCAGATGAGGGAAGCTAGTGTTGCTGGGGTGTGGTTCTCTAAAGCACAAGCCTGTTTCCTGTGGTTATCTTAGCTCATGCAGCCTTCTAAAATAGGATAGCCTGAAGTTGCAAGGGCAAGCCCCATTCAAGACTTTGCTGCTCCTAAACCTTAGATTGGTACTCATCTTGAACACCGGAGGCTTTTACTAGGGGGAAAAAAGTGTATCTCTTCCTAGTGAGTGTACTAATTGAAGGATGGTAACTGGTCAGATAACTGTGCAACAATGAAGGAATTTTGCTGGTTCCAGCATGGGACCTTATTTTACTGTGCTAAGAAAGATGTGAGTCTTATAAGTGTTCTGCATGAATTATGAAGGTGCTTACTGAAGCAGCTTTATTTTAGATGTTAAACAATTCAGAGCAAATCAAAACTTAAAAGCTGTTCTAGCACAGGTTGCAAAGAGCTGCCACAAATGTTTCAGTTCTGTTTTCTGGGACTTCCTTTGTGCTCAAGATACTTCAGTTTTCAGTCACGTAAGCAGATGGTATCAGAGAAGAGTAGCTACTGTGTTTTATCCATAAACAGTAGAGCAAGAAGACTTTTTCTTTAATGGTAGCTGGTATGTTAGTGTTTTAGGTGAACAGGAAGGACATTAAAACAAAGAAAAAGCAACCTGTTGCTTAATGGCTCATGTAATGTAACCCCTCTCAGATGTGGCTTGCAATGTGGACACCTCTTCTCACTGATAGGTAGGTGTGCTGGGCAAGTCAGGCTGACAATTCAGTACTCTTTCTAATAGAAGAGACTGCTTCCAAGTAAAGCTGTCTTTGGGAGTGTTCAGCCCTTCGAGCAAACAGCTGGATTCCTGGTCCATCAAAGCACTGTGCAGCTTGCCAAATGTCAACATTTAGGATCTGAGGAGAATAATTTTGGGAAGTTACAGCAAGAGAACTTAAGGCAACTGTATGCTATTGAAAGCTGCTAATTTTAAACAAAACTTGATTGTTTATAAGTTAGTCATAGAATTGCTTTGGTTGGAAAAGACCTTCAAGATCATAGAGTCCAACTATCAACCCTGGACTACCAAGCCCACCACTAAACCATGTCCCCAAGGGCCACATCCAAATGTTTTTTGAACACCTGAAGTTGTTAACTCAACACCTGAGTTGAGGTTGTTCGCTTTTTCTGTGCTACTTCTATGGGATATTTTTTCCTCAGTTTGACTTCATTGTGTCAGAAGGTTCAGAGGGTTATAAAACCAACTTGTTCCTGGTCTGCTTGTTCATGGTATCTTTGCTCTATTAATCTCTAAATAGCATTCCTTATGCATGCAACAGTTAGAACTGCAACTCTTCCTGACTTCAGCTTTGCTGTGCTAAGCCTACCTTTAACCTCTTAGAGAATATGCTTAAATCTTTAGCTAGACTGAACACAAGAATCTTGAGGTTCATCATGAGAAAATACCAAGTACAAAATAGTGGTGTGCCTAGGCTCAAGTAGGTTTTTTGGGAAACTTCAAAATGTGTTTGGATGTAGTGGTCTCTTTTGGCACTTAGACTTAACTAGCGGAATACTTCTCGCCCATGGAAAAAAACCTGGCTTTAGCTCTTTTGCAGTCTGCTGCTGCTTAGTAAACAAGATGTGAAATCTGTCCATCTACTCAGTAGAAATACAGGTATCAGAAGTGGCTGTGTTCATATCAATATTGGGTGATTCCCTGAATACTCCTCTGCTTACTCTAGCTTTTTTGATCTCTCGTGTCATGTTGTTAGCTTATCGTCTAAATGTGAGTTGAAGTTATTCTTACTAAAGCTGTTCACAGCATAATTCCACCCCACCCCTCACCCCTGGAAGGCAGGTGGAATGTGCTAGAAGGATTTATTGCACTGAAGAGCAAATAAATTAGGATTTGTTGATGTGGGGTAAATGGCTGTTGGCAAGAAAGAGAACTACGAATGCAAGGCCTGTATGCTGGGGTTTGGTGCACTGTGAATCTCTCATCTGTACAACTTCAAGTTTTGAACCTTTACTTTGATGGAAAAGCATTGAAACAGTTTGGTCTAAAGTATCTGCAGCTTGTGTTCATAAATTGTGAAGTATCTTTACCTTTTCTAGTTGATATCTGTGCAAATAGAAATGAATTCTCAGACAGTTTGGTGTACTTGCAGTCCTTACTTTACCTAGTCAAATGTTAAGGTATCTGCATTCAAGCAGGAGTATTCCTATCTACTTCTACAAATCTGTGTGATGTTTTCCAGTAATTAGGAGTTGTGAATGGAATCGGCTATTTTTTTACACTAATCTTTGCGGTGAAATGTCTCTGCTGTTTAACTTGCTTCATGAGAACTACTGGTGAAAGATGTACTGATGTCTTCTTGCTTTGGTGGGATGAAACCATGAACTCCCTTGCTGCAACCCCTTGCCGCTTTCATTTCCCACGTGAAAATGTGATGGTGAGACTTTCCTGTCAAGACAGTGTGTCATGTGGTATTTCTTCTGCAAGACCATTCATAATCTAATTTCTTCTGTCTAAGGCTAATACTGTCATGAAATCTTGACTGCAGTATTAAATTACAAATAAACCATTTCTGCAGTAAAGATATTTCACCTCTCTGAAAGAACTGGAAAGCAGTAGGCAACTGTATAAAGATAACTTCTGCTTTGTGACGTGTCTGCACATAGTGCATGTTAGTTCACCATGTGTCCTTTTTGCCTTAGCACATGAGAATACTTGCATCCTCTCTGCTTTGTACCTACAGCCCTTGGAGCATATCAGGGATTGTGCCTTACAATTTCTCCAAATACCCATGGAGACTGGAACAGTATTGTTTGTATTGACTAGTCTTCTGTGGCAGACTGAGTTGTTAATGCTTTCAGGGACTTCCTTGACATTAATCCTTCAAATGGAAAGGTTGGATGTCTGGTTGTGTGTACCAAGGTTTGGAAGACCTGCTTTTGTAACAGACACCAGAATGTTCTACACTCGAAGCTCAACTTCATAACCTGTAAATGGCTCATGTCAGTATATAGATGAGAATATCAGTAGGAACAGGTAGGATAGACTCTTACACTGTGAGACAGGCAAGTTCTATTTTACAGGGAAGCTGCAAACACTGGACTATCAGGGCAGATGACTAACTGCTGGAAGTGAAGCTCCTGGAGGCTTGGGAGCTTGTCTCTGGCTGTAGGCTGATCTTGGTTTTTGTTATTGGGTAGTGTCACTTAGAGCATGTGTTTATAATGATACATTTTTTGTCTTCCAGATCAGTGTGCGTGTTACCACCATGGATGCTGAGCTGGAGTTTGCCATCCAGCCCAACACTACAGGGAAGCAACTCTTTGATCAGGTAAGTGATGGAGCTGCAGAAGATCTGAAGCTGATACAGATGTAGTGATTCTATTATGGCAACAGCAAACAATTTCTAAAGGACTTCAAAGAAGTGGCAGTGTATATGATAACCTTAAGTGAACTCAGCATAGTAAGAAATCACACTTTCTTATTTTTGGAACCTACTGCATTTTATCTCCAAGAATGTGTTAGGAGCTATTCTTACCTCTAATGAACTGAACTGGTGCTGTAGCTCATAACAATAATAATTAGAAAGCAGTAGTTGTCTGCAGTCATAATTAATGAGAAAAGTCTTATGAGGGAGCTAGTAAGCTATCTTTGGTTGGCTTACCTGTAAGCATTATGTAATTGATTTCAAAGAGTAGTTGCTCTCCAAAACAGAAGAGGTTCAGCTCTTTAGTGCAGGTGAAGTGATATTCTATTTCCCCTCAGGGCATGATGGAATTATTTTAATAAGTTATGTATTATACTGCATTGAGCTGTTTTCATCAGGGTGCTTCAGCCTTCCTCTACATTCACTGGCTAGGCAAATTTCCTCCTGCTTTGGCCCAAACAGAAGCAGGGAGGCATGTGCATCACAAAGTTGCAGCAGCTGAAGATAGACATCAATTGCAGTGGTTGAAACTTTGACAGGCTCCACTATGTTTCTCTGCTGTAATCCTGAAGCCATGGATTTCCTACTTGGAGGAGAAGTTCATAGCTTAAAGAAAAGTAAAATGTTAATGACAAGATAAAGGAACTGCCAGACCAGATATGGGTGTCGTTCAGTAGCGCTAAGTGTTCTGGGGCCAGCTCTACATAGCACCTACCTGAATGAAGAGAGAAACTTAAGGGGTGACCCACCCATAGAAGCCAGATATTTCATTTAGGGCCAGCAAACCTAATTAAATTTTTTTTTTAGATGTTTAACCACAAACTACTGCTTTCTTTCATACTCAGCTGGATGATTCAACACTAAATATTATATTGCTCTTGGCAGCCCACCCCTGAAATGGAAGGAATAGAGTAAGATCCTAGGCTTTACTAAAACAGCATCCTTTCGTAACGGGAAAAGCAGAAAGGCTTTCAGAGAAGTTGAGTTGCACTGTAGTCAGTTTTTCAATAGCTGTTTTCTGATGCTATCCAAGCAAAGCGCTGGGTGTTAAAAAGTGATACTACCAAATCAGTAGTATTTTTAATCTGTATGGGACTTTTTTCAGTCAGCTCTAGATCACCTGCAGCTTTTGCTGTAAACTGATGTTTTGGCTGCAGGCTTTCTTTCAACAACTGGTCTGTGTTTGAGAAGCATCTGATCATGTTTTCAGTATGGGAACTCCTCATGTCTTAGTAATTGATTTTACTCCTTTGTGTCATGTTCTCAAACAGAAGTACATTCTCCTCCTTGCAGTGTATTTCATACAGTACCTGTCTAAACAGAAGTTTTGTTTTTTGTTGTTTTTTTTCTCTTCCACAGTAAGCACTTTGCAAAGGGAGAAAACAAATACTGATGCAGAACTAAGTGGTCTGAGTTGCTAATGTAAATGGGGCAGTATTACTTCAACTAAATTGGATTGTGGGTGGAGTTGAAAGAGGAAATAGTGGGGAGAAACAGTGGGAGAAAAAAGTGTCTGAAACACTTGCTATTTCTAAAAGGTCTGGTGGGCACCATCTCTTTGTACTGTTCATATGTTGCACTCACTGAAATAAAAATTAAACTGCTTCCTCCTGCCTAGCACACAAGACTTGCTTGTGGAGGTAGTGATGTTGGTTCCCAAGAGGGCTGATACTGAAATGAATGTCCTAGAGCCTCATCAGTGGCAGATGTTCAGGATTTGACTAAACGATGAGTCAAAGACCTGGCACAACAGTGCTAGATGGTGTTAGTGTGGTACCACTGCAGTGATGGTGGTAGAAGGACTAACCCTGTGCAAGGGCCCAAGAATGTTGTGAGCAGTGGAGTAGAGAGTTGGCTGTAGATGTGGGCATATCAAAAATCTTCACCTCTATCATGAATAAGGAGTTCGGGAGGCTACTGCTATGTGAGTGGCTGCGGAGCCTAAACCCAGCTTCTGTTGGTGCCCTGCAATCTAATCATTGGCCCCTTACAATTAAGGAAACTAATTGCAAAGGAGGTAGCTGTTCAGTGCCTACCACAATGGGAAACTCTTCATCTTGGCCTCTGAATGCAGATACACAACAGACTGTTGTCTGTCCATCTTCTTTTTTCCTTTTTTTTTTCTGCCAGATGCTAGTTCTGAAAAAGGAGCTGATTTATCTCTTTTTTTTTTGAGGGAAGAGTTTTCTACAAAGCAAACTTACAATTTTACTGTTGCAGCACATCGACCTTCTGATGTGAAACTTGATTTTTGACTCTTTTTTTACAGCAAACTTTTAAGATATCCTGCATATTTTTGCCCTGGAGTACCCTTTCATTTTGAGCTGTCAGTTCTGAGTTAAGCAAAAAGGAAGTTGCTAAGTATTACCAAAGTTTCTAGCTGCACAGCTACCTCAGTGCATGCTGCTGCCTTTGTTCAGTAACATTTAGGCAGTATTTGCTTCCACCTGTTGTGTCTAAAGGTAGAATAAATATATTCTTTATGCCACCAATAATTCTGACTTAACAGGATTCAGAAAACTCTTGGGAAGCTTGTATTTAGGTAGTAGCTTCATGAGAAACAGTTTGAGTCTAAAGTTCCATAGTTATAATAGGTGAATAGGCTTGGGGTAGAAACGTTCATGTTTCCCTCTTTCCTGCTTGGTTAAATTCCAAAGTGAATTTTTGTAGTGACAGAGCAATACAGGTGCTTTGCTGGAAATTTGTTTTCTGCCTCACAGTAGCTGGCTGTAGAAATATCATTGAGCTGGTATACAGTGCAGTAACATCGTGATTTATACTATAACACCCCATCCCCTAGACTTTTAACTGTACAGTTGTAGATTAAATAGCTTAAGCTTGTATGCACAGACAAAACCTGGATTAATTGAGAGAAGAGGATTATACTGTCTGTTTTCTGCAGTTTTGCTATGTACCTCTGCTTCTGTACCTCTTAGTGCTGGAGTTCAGCAGCTGATGCTGACTGACTCACTAGGAAAACAGTAGCTCAGCTCCCATTCCTCAGCTGCTAGTGATGGATCAAAAGTAGATCTTGAGGACAGGCTGTGCCTATTGGGGGTTCTGCTTATCCCACAGGGCTGATTATTTCATGGGTACCTTGAAATACCGCTTTCCTGGGGATACAGGGCACAGGCAGTGCAACAGTGGTTGCTGCTTGTTTTCCTTCTTTGACCCTTTTCTGTATCAGACTGAAGTGCAGTTGGACTGGAGACCAGTGTGTAAAACAAAGTATTGCTTTGCTTTGTATATCTCCTACACGTGAAAGATTGACCATTTCTCTGGTAAAACTGCTTAGCTATGTATTGCTGTGGATAGCTTTGAAGTTGTATCCCTCCAATCTTTTTCCTCTCAAACTTCCTTTTTTTTGTGATTGATTCCAGCTTGAATAAGTGAGTTTTTTGGCCACTGGGGTGGGGGGGATAAGGAGTGGCTAGACTGTACCTTGGACAGGTGGAGAGGTAACTAATTCACTTGCCTAAGTGCTCCTAGCTGGCTGAGTGGAGAGCTTTCACAGATATGCCCTGGTTCAGTGGACACTGTCTCTTACAGGCTCCTCAGCCTGCATACAGCCTAGTCACAAAATCCTCAACTGCTTTGACATCTTCAGTGTGACAATGTACGCCCTTCCTCCATGTCTCCCACATGCTGTCTGAGGCAGCTTCTCAAATTGTTTCTGACTGCCTCTGACCTTGGATCCTGCCAGTGCCTGGCTCTTTCATTCCCCTTCAGGAGGCCTTTCTGGTAGAGGAGTCTTGGCTGTCTGCTGTACTAGGTCTGAGTGGTGAATGCAATTGATGGGTGGGATCTCTGCCTGTTTGATAGGCCTTACATCAGGATCTTTTCAACAATGGGTTGTGGTTACTAAACTGTCCAGTCAGTATTTCCTTCCCCAACCTAAAATTAATTCTATTCTCAAACTCAAAACAGATTTGTTTCTCAGTGATGTGCGTAGTGCTCTCTGAGCATGTAGTTGATCATGTAGACTTTAGTCCTGTCATTGCTAGCTTTTGGACATTGCGAAGTCCACGAGCTGGTGGTTTCAGCATGCCACTCCAGAATAAGCTTTTAGAATAATCAAAAGTACCCACTCTCATTAAAGGTGATCTTAGTCCAATTAAGAGCCGTGAATCCAAGTGATAGGTTAAGGAGAAATGTGACATTAGGAAGGCTTTAGTATCTGTCACTTCAGACTTGGAAAGTGTGTGGTTAATATTCCTAGGAGGCTTTTCCTCAGTTTTGTGAGCTTTTGGCGTCAAAACGAAGCTTGTAATAGAAAAGTACAGTCAGCTATGGGTTAAAATTGTAACAATAAGCATTTCTGCTCACTCTAAACCTAGTCACTGATGTTGTATTTCATGGTCAGCATGAGGCCTAATATGTAGTGGAGTGTGGGGTTGGTTTTGGGTTTTGTTTTTTAATTCTTAAGGATCCTACAGATTTCATTAAGAGCCAGGGTGCCTAAGATTCTGAGTTCATGTGCCCTGCCCTGGCTTATGTCCTACAGTGAGTTTAATGGTTTTGTAGAGTACCAGTTTGTTAGTCCCTTCTTTCATGGTTGCTAAAGTTCACAGGCTGACCAAACCCATCGTGACTTTTGAGTTAACTCCAGCTGAGTTGAGCTGTGTTTGGAATAAATGTGGCTAGTCTCTCATGGCCTGTAAACTAAGCTTTGTGGGGAGAGAGACTGCAGACAATCCTTCAGCCTTGGCAAGGTCCTACCTAGTAGTATTTAAGTATGCAGGAAACTGGTTTGGAGCACTTGATCCAGTGGGTTCAGTGGGATCCAGTGGGAAGGCACTGAACCAAAAACTTACCACGGTAATTTCATGGTGGAAAGCAGCAAGTCTCGGGACAGTGGCTGGTTCCTCCAGTAAACCCCAAAGAAGTCTTGTTTGTGTAATGAAGGCTTGTGGTTGAGTGGTATGGAAATGTCTCAAATTTCACAGGAGCATGTGGAAACTTACTGGCTTTTATAAAAGCAGTAGTCCAACTGAAAATGGACTGCTTGTTGCTAAGGCTGCCAATGGCAAACCCTAATAAGCTTAAAAACTCAAAGAAGATCCTGTTATTTATCACTTTGTCACTTTAGTGCTGTGAAAAGTTAGAAATATATCCATATTCTGGAGGAATTGGCCAAATGGAAAGGGAGTAGTTGAATATTTATGGCTGTACACGGAGCCTGTCTTGGGTGTTAAGTTACCTGGAAGACTGTGTTCTAAGTTGTTTTTGACCATGGCATGTGAAACTGCAGATGTGGCACCAGTTCAGAGCTACTCCAACAATAAGGTTTGCTAGCAGTTTTCTTTCAGAAGTATGTGATGTGTCTGTTATAGAAAGGGCGGGAGGCCCACTTTGTTGTCAACTAGGACAACAGGTGATATTCAAGACAGACTTGTGCTGTGGGATAGCCTGGGATGCCTTGGCCTTTGGTGTAGAAACTCTGTCTGAGTGAAATGTCTTCTCCTCTACTTGCATACTTTGGTCTTGCCCATGTAGATGGTGCTTTTATGCAGGATCTACACTTGTTTGCCAGTGTGGTGGTGTATTTCCTGGACTGAGAATGAGAGTAGTCTTCAATCATAATTTTGATGGTAAAAATCTACATTTAAGAGATGGGTGAGTGTGCAGGGGAAGGACAGGAGGAGTCATGCAGACCTGAAAAATCTGGAGCAAGGAGAAGTGAGAGAAAAGATTACCCAGAAGACTTTGTGTTTCTTCTCTGAACATAAGTACAAAATAAATAGTATTACTGTGTGCTTAAACCGTCACCAGAAGGTGAGGTAAGAGTCACCAGAAATGTCAAGGTATTGCGGGACAGCTGCATCTCAAGGCTGCCTGTAATCTGTTGCTGGTTGTAGACTAAGCCTTACACTGCAGGCTAAACAATACCCAGGGACAGACTTACTGTTCTCCCTGGCACAAAGGAAAGATGTCACTCTCCAGCCAAGAATGTAAACTTCAGGTTTTTAAGTATAGTGGTCTGTGTTAAACAGTACTGTGTATTCTTCTGTCCTGCGTGCCAGCTCTTCTCCATCTGTAGCCACTGCCAGTAACTGTTTGCTTCTGGAACATCTCACAGTTCATCTGAATGCTGCACACCCTCAAACATAACTGAGCTGCTATCTGCCAGCCAGAATCCGTGCAGCTGCTTTTCCTTGTGCTACATGGAACTAAATAACCTGCTAAAGCTGCGATGGAAAGCAGAGAGGAGTGCTGTTTCCTCCACCCTGTTTGACAGAGGCTGCTGTCATGTGCATTTGCTTGGAACATGGTTGCATGATGAAGGCTAAATGGGCTGGATCTATGCTCAGGCCAGCATGCCATGACATGCCTTGCTTTACAATTCATGTAATTCCTACAGCAGGAACTGTGCTTTGTTTTGGCTTGATTCAGTAGCAGTTTGGGGGTCTGATGTGTGCTGTGTTGTGTCTCCGTTTCTCCTCTGTCCAGTCTGTTGTTGTCAGTGCCATTGCTGTGCAGGCTTCTGCTGTGGAATAAAAGTTCTTTTGTGCAGGGCCTCAGCGTGGTGCCTTTCAGCTCCTTGCTGGCAGCCCAGCTTGTGAATTCCCAGGCCTAAGCTGTTGACAAATGGAAGTGAAGCAAGCAGACACATGCAGCAGGGAGGGAGATTCCACCCCATTTGGATGTTAATGCTGCCCAGAAGGAAGCTAGGCTCTGGGACAGCCTTTCTTCCTCTCCTTGCACTGTGTACTTTCAATGTGTACAGCAAACTCTGGTGCTTCTCTGAAAGTCTCCTCAGCTGCATGAATCCTACTATGTGATATGCACAAATGCCGGTTTGTCTGCCTCATGTTCCCCTGTGTTTACTGTGGGCTTTAGGCCAGTTCTCCAGTTTGTATTCAAGCGAGGACAGGCAGAATAATTTAATGGACTCCAGTGGGATGATGTATATAGGCTACATGACTTTGCATACGTTTTTTCTCTGTGTGCATGCCTCTGTTAAAAGCTGCCTTTGGTTTTTGGGTCTGAAAGGAACCAGGACCTTAGTGCTGCTTTGTAAGGCCAGAAGAAATGTCTGATCCAAGCCCTAAAGAATCTAACTAGGAATGTGCTTGTGAGGAACCTACATCCTTAGTGTGATGTCTTGCCAGAGCTAGAGAGCGCATCAGAAGGGAACAGAGTGCATCCTTAGGGTTCAACAAGTAAGTAATTTAAAAGGAAATAGTTATTTAGGGAGAAATCGTAAAACATGGGACAAGGCAGTACAAAATTACCTCAGCTTATCTGGCAGAGGTGACACCATGACCAGGCAGATGGCTTTCCCAGGGCAAACGAGGCTCATCCCCTGCTGCCCAGCTGAAGGAGGGAAGCTGTGAGCAAGCCCGAGGTGGGTGGGTGGTGTGTGAAGACAGTGTACAGGGTTGTACTTTAGGTACAGTGCCAACCTAAAGATGGGTCTTCTCCCTCCCCCTTCCTTGTCTAGTAATAGAGGCGACACTAAATGCCTTGTTTGCTGGTCTGAGAACAACTCCTGAGCATTCAGGAGAGATGTGGGGGAACTTCAGTTTCTAGACTTGCTGCGCCCTGTGGCATGTTCCAGACTTGCCAGGATGTAAAGCTGTGGCCTTGTGCTGGTGAACAGGCTTTACCAAGAAACTCGCCCCTCCTTTTTACCAGCAGTAGCATTATACTGCAGTAGTCTGGCCCCCCCGTGAGGCTCGCGTCTCATGTGACAGTATGTCTGTAAAGCCTTCTTAACTCTTACTTACATAGCATCCATGGTGTACTGGGGAAATGACTAAAGAGAGAGCTTACATAGTGGTGTAGTTAATTTCTGTGGTGGCTCTTTGTCCTGACGCAAGGGATAGCATACCTCTTACGGTGCTGCTCATTAAAGAGCTGCATGAAAGGCCTGTCCACAGCTTTCAGTTCAGTAGAATACAAATCTTAAAATATCACAGCCTAGTAGAACACAACCTAACTGGGTGATTCATGGCTTGCCTAGTACATTCGCATAAGTGAGTGGTGTACCAGCAAATGGGGCTGTGTTGTTGACTCCTGGCCACTATTACACCTGTCAGACCTGTTGCATTGTATGTTGGCTTATAAGCAGCTGAAGAAAATGGTGTCCCAGCTCTTTTATAAATAGCAACAGAGCCTTAAAGAGATGAGGGAGAGGAATAAATACAATACATCTCCCACTTAAGACCCCTCAGGTGCCCTGTCATCTTTGTATATGCACTGTAGCAGGAGAGGCAGAAGGCTAGGGCACTGATCACCTTCATGATCATCTGAACTTAACTCTTACATGCTCTCTGCCACCAGTGAGATCAGCCTGTCTGGCTGGGGCCATTGCTAATTATCTTTCTTCCAGGTTGTCAAGACAATTGGTCTAAGAGAGGTCTGGTTTTTTGGACTTCAGTATCAGGACACCAAGGGCTTCTCAACATGGCTGAAATTGAACAAAAAGGTATGTTTGCTCGAAGTTTTCACTTGACCTAGGTTCTCTTCTCTTGGAGGGCAGGGGCAAATTCAGTCTATGTACTTCTGTCAGGGATCTGTTCTTGCTCCTTCACACACCTGAAGGACTAAGGTTAGTGAGTTGGTGTTGCCTTCCTTCAGTCCACACACACCTCACCAAGGTACCAAGGAGTCATGGTGTCAGACCTGGTCCTCCTGCATGCAGTCCTGTTTGTTATCCAGGCAAATCTGTTACCCTTCCTGGTAACATGCTCATGTGAGCATCTTGGTTGGAGAGAAACCTGGAAAGTAAATTACCTAGTAAGTTCATCATAGCTAGTAGCTTGTCATAAGTCTTGTGATGAGGTATTTTGCAGTAAGGAACTAAAAATTCTTGCTTGTCTGCCCACGCACCTCTTCATTGGAAAGAAGAATTATTTTCTGATGCGTGCTTATTTTCCTGTTCATAAATCAGCTCCCTTCACTTGGTATTAGGCTGTAAAATACGATTACTTTGTTCCAGGTAACAGCACAGGATGTACGCAAAGAAAGCCCCCTGCTTTTCAAATTTCGTGCCAAGTTCTACCCAGAGGATGTGGCAGAAGAGCTGATTCAGGACATCACGCAGCGTCTTTTCTTCCTCCAAGTGAAGGAGGCAATTCTGAATGACGACATTTATTGCCCTCCAGAAACAGCTGTCCTTCTGGCTTCTTATGCTGTCCAGTCAAAATATGGAGACTTCAACAAAGAGGTGCACAAATCTGGCTACCTTGCTAGTGACAAACTGCTCCCGCAGAGGTAAGTGAACCTGAGTAGTCTTTAGACCTTTTTTTTTTGCCTTAAAGGGTTTGGGATTTTTTTCTTGGGGTGGCAGGGATGTCTTTATTGGAATGTTCAGAGTAAAATATAGCTGGGTACCTGTCTGAGGATTGTGATTAGTATTCATTTAATTAAGAGGTTTAATCTTAAATGTCCTATTGCTACTGAACCCCTAGGATTCTGTGATTCTGTGATTCTGTGATTCTGTGATTCTGTGATTCTGTGATTCTGTGATTCTGTGATTCTGTGATTCTGTGATTCTGTGATTCTGTGATTCTGTGATTCTGTGATTCTGTGATTCTGTGATTCTGTGATTCTGTGATTCTGTGATTCTGTGATTCTGTGATTCTGTGATTCTGTGATTCTGTGATTCTGTGATTCTGTGATTCTGTGATTCTGTGATTCTGTGATTCTGTGATTCTGTGATTCTGTGATTCTGTGATTCTGTGATTCTGTGATTCTGTGATTCTGTGATTCTGTGATTCTGTGATTCGAAGTAGTGAGAGAAACTCCAAAAGAAAAAAAATGCGTAATGCTACAAGGAAAAGCACAACTGAATACAACTTGTTGTTTATCAGAAGTCTGAATAGTGACCAGTGTGTCTCTAGCCTTATAATAAAACTGTATTTCCTGTGATATGTTTTGTGGAGAACTGTGATGCCAATGAAGTATTTAATGAAGCATTATTCAAGAGCGATGTGCGTAAAAGCAGTGGTTGGTCTCTAACATCTCATGTACTCCTTTCTAGAGTTCTGGAGCAGCACAAGCTTAACAAAGACCAGTGGGAGGAGAGGATCCAGGTGTGGCATGAGGAACATCGAGGAATGATTAGGTAACTGCAATGTGAAACTGCTGTATTTAATGTGATATGTGCTAGTATGATGTAATGTATGAATGCATACAAAAACTCGTGGCTTGCTTCAGGATGAGTTGGGATTCTTCAAGTTATTCTGCTCAGAGTAACTAGGTTTGTGTGCCTCTGTCCCTGCTAGTCCACATCAGCTGGCTGTTCTTAGTTAAAAAAAACCTGAATTTGCAGAGTTTGTTTGTTATTATCTGCTAGGGTGATGCTTGGAACCTTTGCCAGCTTCTTGCTACTCTGCCCATGTAGGAAGGCAGCACCTTCTTGTTATAATGGCTTATAGACTCAGAGGAATATCTGCTTTCTTTTTGCATGCTGCAGAGAAGATGCTGTTTTGGAGTACCTGAAAATTGCACAGGATCTGGAAATGTATGGTGTGAACTACTTCAGCATTAAGAACAAGAAGGGCTCTGAACTCTGGCTAGGTGTAGATGCTCTTGGACTCAACATTTATGAGCAGAATGACAGGTAATAAACCTCCTCGCCTCATTATTGCCTTCAGCTCCTTTCCAGTATAAAGGCATTCAACATTAATGTTTTCTGGCATTCAGGTCTTTAGTTAAACTACAGTTTCTATATCATTCTTGACTGTGTTTTTGACACTGCTAGAATGATCCATAAAACATGCTGCTTTTGACCAAAAAATACAAGAAATTAGAAAGTGTTTTCAAGCTAGTTTTAGTTGTCTTCATGCCATTGATGCATTCTGCAGTTTAGTTTTCCATTTAAAAATAAAGTGTGATTGAAAAACACGTGCTTTTGTTCATAGTTCATTTGCATGGCTAATTTTTTTGCAGATTCCAGTTAACATAAGATTACTGAAATATAAGGGCTCATTTGGTAGAATTTTGAACTTTACACTGTAAGTCAAGAATTTGGAAGGACTTGGGGCTCTCTCATTCCATTTTGCTTTCCATTTCTGCAGGCTAACACCAAAAATCGGATTCCCTTGGAGTGAGATCAGAAATATCTCATTCAATGACAAGAAATTCGTTATCAAGCCTATTGACAAGAAAGCACCAGTAAGAAGCAACATTCAGATTAAACTTTCAGCTTCTTAGCTGAATGATCCCTAATGTTTAAGCCCCTTTGTGGCATAAGACAGAATATTACACTTGATGTGGCTGGCCAGATTATTGCATTAAATAACTAAGTGGGAAGAAGGGGGGGAGAAGCCGTAGTTTCAGTGTGCCTGGTAAACCAGCCCTGATGGTGTTTGTAATGCAGCAGTGAAACTAAGTCACTGTGCTCTCTGTGCAAGGGATGCTGTGTAATGAAACCCAGCACACTGTAACAGCAAAGTGGGCACTTCTGCCCTGTGTGTATTTGTCAGGTTGAAATTCATTCCTGAAAGAAAGGTGTCTAACTACACTCAGAGATGAATTGGACACTGTTAAGAAAAGCTGGCTAGCAATTCCAGAAAGCTTAGTGTCTTGGAGTGTATTAAGTACACAGGGGGCTGCTTTTTATGCTGAAAGAACAGGTCTAATGCTGTATTTTCTTGTCCCAAGGACTTTGTATTTTATGCCCCTCGGTTACGGATTAACAAACGAATCTTGGCACTTTGCATGGGGAACCATGAGCTCTACATGCGCAGACGTAAACCAGATACCATTGAGGTGCAGCAGATGAAAGCACAGGCTCGGGAAGAGAAGCATCAGAAACAGATGGAGAGGTTGGTAGGGTTCTGAGTAACCTGGACTTGGTCGATCACTGCACAATAGTATCATGTGCTAGATAAATTGGCAGCATCTTAATCTGCTTGAGCCAAAAATAAAGCAGTGAACTTGCCGTTGAGATGAATGTCAGCAGAGCTTTTTCTTTCTGCACTTCTGTAAAGGGGCATGTCTGGAGTAGAACTCCTTAGCACCTCTCTTGTGTACTCATGGTTTCACTGGGAAGGGTTCCAATCTGAGTAGCTGTTAATTTGAAATTGCATTATGACTTCCTCCTCATCAGAGCCCTGCTGGAGAATGAGAAGAAAAAGAGGGAGTTAGCAGAAAAGGAGAAGGAGAAGATTGAACGTGAGAAGGAGGAGCTAATGGAGAGACTCAAGCAAATTGAGGAGCAAACCAAGAAAGCTCAGCAAGGTAATAGGAAATGTTCCAGCATTTTCTTAGATGCATAGTGTATGTGAGAAGGGTTCAAGCAGTAAAGCTATAAGCATCTCTGAGCCATTTGGGTCTCCAGTATTGTGTGCTAACTGGTGTTAGGGCCCTGGTTTAGCCTTCTGAAGCTGAATGTAAGCCCTCCACATGCAGCTGCTGAAATAGGACTTGCATTAAAGAGATGGATAACAGCCAAGGTTCTGGCAGTGAGAGAGAACCTTGCAGTTGTTAGCATGCTGGCTGGAAGCTTTATCCTGGCACATCTATTGTAGAGGAAGGAGTCAAAAAATGTAGCAGGTGTCATACCAGCCAGTACTCTGGTGTGATTACTATCTAATTGCTTGGCCAGTGTTACAGTGTGGTGTTGCCCAAGTGAAGTGCTGTTATGCTTCTCTGCTTTTAACGATGTCAAGTTGGGATGGGTACTTCTCCACAAATCAATTGGGAAAGTAATCTGTTGGCTTGGAACACGCCTGGCTCTTAGTCTTCCAGTTGCAATGTGAAGGAGAAGAAAGGGACAGTTGCTCACATCTCTACTTTACCTGTCCCTCTGAAGGAAAACACTCATCCAGAATGTAGGTGTAAGGGCATCTTCCTCTTCTACTGCTATTCTTTACTTGATCTCTCTTCAAATGCACTTCCCTATTCTTTCAGAACTGGAAGAACAGACCCGCAGAGCTATGGAGCTGGAACAGGAGAGAAAACGAGCTCAGGAGGAAGCAGAGAAACTGGCTAAAGAACGTAGAGAAGCAGAAGAGGCAAAGGAAGCCCTATTGAAAGCGTCCCATGATCAACAAAAGACCCAGGAACAGCTGGTAAGTGTGTGACCTGAAAGTCATGTGGGAAAGATAGTGGTAAGGTAGGCATTTAAGCTCTTGAAGTAAACCAGGCCACAAATACAGTGAGATGACATAAGCAGATGAACTTATACCTAAATATGAGTGTATTTGCACACTAGGTCTGTACTGTCATGCGTTTTTGCCTTTTTTTTTGTGTTTGTGATGCTGAGAAGAAAGTGTAGAGCTCACTAATTGCTTTCCCTGGTTTGGATTCAAAGAATTGAGTTCTGTAGCTCAGTTTGGAGGAGAAGGAAAAAAAACCAAAAAAACCCCACAACAAAACCCAAAACTCTTTTTACTTCCTTTTCACTTGCATCATGGAGATAACAGCGGAGCTGAAGTTTACTCTCCTTACTGAAAGATGAGATACTGTTTTTATTCAGGACTTGGACGAAATGCTTCATTTAGCAAGTACTTTGATTTTATCCCCACTAAAAGCCTTTCTTTTGCAGGCTGCTGAGATGGCAGAACTCACAGCTAGGATCACGCAGCTGGAGCTGGCCAGGCAGAAGAAAGAGAGTGAGGCCCAGGAGTGGCAACAGAAGGTAAAGCAGAATCTGAGCAAATGGCAGTACTTTTTGTGGAGCTGTTCTTCGTTCTGTGTTGTGACCTAAACTACTGCACTAGATACCACGCTAGACTGAGTGTCTGCAAGATTGAGGCCCTTGTAAATACCCAGCTTTGCTTTTCTTGGTGGAATGAGTGCCTTATTCTAACTCCATGTAGAAATATTTTGACTAATTAGGCCTATAGCCCATTTTCCATTAATTTAACCATTCTTAAATCTCCAAAGCGTTAGCTGGCAAAAAGTTCTGCTAATTGTTGTGGCTGAGTAGCTTTGGAACGTGCCACTTCAGTCTGCAAGAGATGCAAGGTTTCCTGTAATAAGTACTGATTTGTGCTTCTGCAAGAAGTCTCATGTACTGGAGATTACATTGATAATTCACTGTGACATGCCCTACTGCAGGCACAGATGGTTCAGGAGGACCTAGAAAAGACCAAAGAGGAGTTGAAGACTGCCATGAGCACCCCTCACGTCACTGAGCCCATGCACTCTGAGAATGAGCATGATGATGAGCAGGATGAGAATGCAGCAGAAGCCAGTGCTGAGCTACGATCAGAGGCCACCATCAAGGACCGCAGTGAAGAGGAGCGCACCACTGAAGCGGAGAAGAATGAACGGGTTCAGAAACACTTGAAGGTAAGAAGTTGGCAGCAGAGTGGTGCTACGTGTGGGTGCTACTTCTACTCTTCTTGCTGTTAATTGCAGCTAGAAGGCATTACTGGTATTAAAAAAAAAAAACAAGGAGGGGGAAAGAGGGGTGATCATGGTCTTGACAGACAGCTGCTTAATTATTGAGCAGAGGCAGATCTTGTCTCCTGGCACTTGACTTTCATTTCACTGAAAGAATGAAGTATTTTCAAGCAGTGCCAAAAGTAGCATCTGTCAGATGTAGCGTGCTTGTGTGAGTCTTTCCAGCCATCTGTTCGTAGCCCTGGCTGCAATGAATCGGAGAACTTGCTCCAGTTTTTTATCAAGCAGCTGTCTGTAACTGTCTTGTCTGACTGGGTTGCATTGGAAAACCCGGAGACCAGCCCATTAAGGCTCAGCATGGAGGGGGCAGTGCTGCACCACCTTCTCATAAGAAACTCCAGTGTTCTGGTGGTGACTCTTTCCAAGCATTTTGTTACGCTGCCTGCTAGCTGCTTGACTTGCAGCAGGCTTCACTTGTTCTGCATCATGCTGTGGTGGTTATGCACAGGCAGAGTGACAGAGGTGCACTTTATCTTCTGCAGAAAGTTTCTTTTGTGGTAGAATGCTAGGAATAGCTCAGATTCTGCAAGATGCTCCTGTTGTCTTTAGGGATCCTTCCACTTGACTCTTCTTAAGTACCTTGGAGGCAGTCTTCCTGCTAGACAAAAATAAATAGGGTGACAGACTGCCTGATGTTTTCTACCTTCAAGCATTAGGGAAAAATATTAACTTCCACAGAATCAGAGAACTGATTAGATTGGAAGGGACTTCTTAAGATCTAGTCCCACTTCCATGCTTCACCAGGGTCAGTTAGAGCAGGTTGCTCAGAGCTGTAAACATTTTAACTATTTCCTGTCTCTGTGAATATTGAATCTTTAGGAGGATCAGCAAGGAACCTCTTTGTCCAGCTTTGAGTCTCTGGCATGTGCTAACCCATTGCTATCTGTTTCCCCTTGTCTGAAGGCTCTTTCCTCGGAGCTGGCAAATGCTCGGGATGAATCCAAGAAGACAGCCAATGATATGATCCATGCTGAGAACATGCGTCTAGGCCGAGACAAGTACAAGACCCTCCGTCAGATTCGGCAGGGCAACACGAAGCAGCGCATTGATGAGTTTGAGTCCATGTAAAATCTCCCCTGCACCTGCTGCCCTGCACTCTCTTTCTCCCCTCTTTTTCCATCCTCTCCCGTCATTCACTCATAATCGTGCTAAGCTGGAACCACTACAGAAGAGTGACAATGGTCTTATTTACTGAGTTTTGGGCAAATGCTAGAGTTAAGCAACAGAAGAAAGAATAGTACTTACACCTTCTGGGGGTGGCTTGGGAAAGCAAACATGTATTGGGACAAATCTGAAATTGTTTGACTTCTGGGTAAAATCTCACTGCATTTAGTTTTGTGTTGCGTGCTGAAGTGTCTGTGTTGCTGTCCTTTCCCATTGGGTGGGGAGGCCAGCGGATACTCTTACTGAATTATGTACAGTAAAGTGCTAACAGTTTGACACTGGGCCTTCCTACTAACTTGTGCAAGCTTCAGTATTAAGCTTAGTAGCCAGGGTCTGAATTTCTGACTTAATACCGTGTCTGAATCATGTTGTTGAGAAGCAGAGGCTGGAGCTTAGAAGAAGGGTTGGAGGTAGAATATGGACTTTATTTCTAGAAGACCAAAGCTTTTGTCCTTCAAACATAAGCAGACCAAACAGATTCTACGGCATTCCTGCTGGTGTTACCTTTTGTTGTTTAATGATGGAACTTGGAAATTCCTAATCATGAGGAGGCTATTCCCACTGATGCAGTGTGGTTTGGAGCCTTGACTTCTCTGCTTTTCAGAGCTTTGTCTCTAGTAAATGGCTTTTGTTCACTGTCACTTGTCTGACTTGAATGTAACCAGTGAGGCAGAGATAGCTAAAGAACACTGGCTTCCTTTTTAGGTTTGCCAATGGAAGCCTAAAGGGGTAGGTAGAAACATAAGACAAAATTCCTGTAGCTGTGTTTTCCATTACTGAACCAGTACATTTCTAGTTGTGTGAACAGGGTTTCAGGGTTTTCCATAAGAGGCCTTTTTAGCGCATAGTCATTGGTGCCTTATGACTGTGTATAGATCTACTGTAGCTCAGATGTCTTCAGTTTATACTAGATGCAATCATAAAAAGTGATAAAGAGCTAGGAACCAAAAACTACTCTTGTATCTGGGTAATGTACAAGACTGCATCTGTCTTCCTGGCTTCAAGCAGCATTTGGGGGGAGAGCATCCTGAGATATTTGTCCAATTGCTGCCTTAATTCCACTATCATTCTGCCAGACCCCTGGCTCAAGTGCTTTTCCTTCCTCAGAAGGATGCTTTGCCCCTTTGTAGCTTTGAGAACAGAAGGTTCTGTCTCCTAGAAATGGGACACTAGTGGTTGTGAGAGTGGTCCTGAGGGCCATTTGTCCCAGTTGCAATACCCATCACATCCTTTTTTCCAAGCAATCCATGCTGTAGCTACCCAGAATCCTTTGTGCTATTTCTGGGGAGGAAACAGCCATGTATGCTCAGGGTTGAATTGGATTTTGCCTTGATCCTTCACAGAAGGAAATGTTAACATTTGGAAGAGGCCTCTTTAAAAATGGATTCCACCTATAATGGAGTCCTCCTTTGCTTTGCCTTCCTTGGATTAGCCTGTCCCTATAGGAAGTCTTCAGGCTAGCCTGTGATTTATTTTCTTGCCTACCATCTTAAAATCTTGTGACTTCCTCAGTTTTGTGGATTCCCCCTTTGAATGGCATCACTGCTAATGGTGATAGAAGGAAAACGTCTCAATGCTAGAGCATTTTCAGCTCCCTGCTGGATGGGAAGGGTAGAGGGGAACTGTGCCAAAAAGAAATGTTCATGATAGTGTTAGTAAATTGCAGTATTTCCCCAGGAATTCCTAGGGTTGCTAGAAACAACCTTACCAGTGCTGTATTTTATTTTTTGGAAGCAATATGTCTGTGTGGAGATCCACACAAATACCAACCAACCAACCTCTGCTAGGAGCATAGCTTAGTGTGTTGCTTCTAAACATCCAGATAAGTAATGTGAGGCTCCCTTTCTCTTCCGTGGACACAGGATGCTTTTGGGGGACACACAACATGGTAAGCTTTTCGTTGGCCAAAAACATACACCTCAGTACTTTAAAAGTCACAAATGAAAGATTGCAGTTAAATTTGTCAGAACTGCTTTTTTTTGTGTGTACTTCTATACCGAAGGATTATTGGCGCTGGCTCTATGTGAGTCTCATTACTGGGGCAACAGACAACCTTTATATTTCTGTTTTGGTGCTTTAAAGCTGGTTCTCAGCACTACTGCTCTGTCCATGGCAACTGTTGATTTTGGGGGGAGAAAAGCCTTTACTACACTTTAACAATTTCCTAACAAGCTGATGTATGGTGCCTGGAGTATGTGTTCAAATAATAAACCAATAAGCCTTTTCTGCTTTGATGGGTCATACCACACTGCTGAGCTCATGTGTTATGATGCTGGCATGACTTCTGTTTATAGGGTTTTTTTTAATCGTTCTAATTCCAAATGGTCCAACATCGGAATAGAACGGCTTGTGCCAGTGAGTCCACCTAACTCTTTGTAGTTGTTTCAGCCCTGCTGCCTTAACCAGTATTATATTCCAGTGGTATCTAATGATATTTGATTTCAATACTTCTAGCTATGCACAATTAGAAAATATTAGTCGTGGGATGGAAGATATGTTTATGGTCCTCCTTCCCTTGGAAATGTATACTGTATTGTAAAGAAATGATATTTTGCAAGAAAACTAATGTAAGAAGCTTTCAGTATTACAGTGAGATTTGTAGACACGTTTTTTATTTGTTAGAATACAGTGAATTACTGTTCTTCCTCTCCATGTTCCAGTTTAATTGGATAACTACTCCTCTTGGGGGTGGGGGGAGGGAAGTACTTTATCAAATGTTTGCCTGGCTTATTTTTTCTTGTTTTATTTTTTGTTGCTGTAAATTATATTGAGGTTTTTTTGACCAGTCTGTTTACTGGATTATAATAGAACATCGATTCTGTGAGGTTGTGGAGTAATTCATGGGTCCATGTGCTTATCTGCAGAGAGAACCTTGATATTAAGGCTTTTTTTTTTCTATTTGGAGGAGTTGTTAAAATCCATACCTTGTTCTTCCGAAAGTGCCAATAAAGTTCAGAGAAATTCAGCAGATGGTGTCTGGCTGGTTACTTTAGGCTTCCTTTGGGTCAGGTGCTGCATCTTCAACCTAAACAGGTCTGCCATGTGTTTCCGAGAGGTCAGCTGTGTAGCACTGTTGCAAATAAGGAGATCTGACTTGCATCCTGAAAAGCAACCGCTTGAATAACATCCCTTTCCCCCTCCTCAGCCCTCCAAGCTGTCTGCCTGGAGCCGGTACTGGAATTCACATTTCTTTGTGGAGACACTGAGTATAAGTTTATATCGTGTTTAACTTGCAAATGGACCGGCCAAGCAGAGGAGGAGGAGGAGAAGGAGCTGCTGTTGGAACCTGCCACTGGTGAGCGCCTGCTGTGCATCCCATATGCATCCACAACCAGGTTAACACGTGGAGGGTGGCCAGACTTTGATGCTGCTGCTTGCCCCTGATGTCCTGCTGGGTCTGTCCTGCCCTGACCCTGTACTGGGGATTTCAACCCAACTTATTGTGCCACCTTGCTCTGGCTATCTGCTGTGTTTCCTGAGGTCTCAGGACTGGGTCCAGTGCTGGAAGAGCATGGCTACTGCCACCTTTCTGCTATGAACCGTGTGATCACTGTAGCTGCTTTCCATGTGGTTATGAAGAGGGGCTTTGCAGATCCTCTGCTTATGGTTGCTGCAGTACAGAATAAGGCAGAGATTTTATTAGAACATCTTAGTCCTCCAAGATCTGGTGCTAGGGGTGAAACCTGAACTTGTCTGTAAACAAAATGTGAGCAATGGAGACTAAAGCAATCCCCACCAGGCTTGGCATGGATCCAGTTTTGAAAGGTGGGTTGGTCTTGTTCCTTACTTCCTTTCAGGATTCCAAAAACCTGACCACCAGTGGAGGAATTGCATGTCTGCTTCAACACTACTGCAGCCTTCAAGTGAAGGTTGCTCTCACAAATGGGGTTGTTGCTATTCTTACTGCCCTTGCTTCTTGATGGACAATACCTTTCAGCTCGTGCTTAAATTTCGAGAGTCTCTGAGGACTCCGTACTTGCAGCCAGCTTACACTTCTGCATGAGTGGCCTAGCTTTCATGGCATTCCCTTGCCTGTAACGGTGGCATCTTAAGAGGCTTAGCAATTCTCTAGTTATGTTATATCTATATTCAGTTTCTTTGAAGAATTGAGAGTGCAAAGTATTAATAGTTGAAGGCTGCTTATGTGCAGGACCATGTAGTAAAAAAAAAATTTGAAAAAAAATCTGAAACACTTGATTGTTCTAATCTGTTGGAAGGCATTTTGTAGCCTAGAATCAGAAATTTGTATTTAACCTCTAGTTTGTGTAGACAACTTCTGCTGTATTTGCTATTCTGTCTGTGATATGTTTTAGATCCAGTTCAGGTTATATCTACAAGTGTTGGGGGCCCAGATGCTTTTATCTGTGGGACCTGGACAGACTGGGGCATAAAAGGCTTGCAGAAGAGCTGCAGATCTGAAACAGTCTCTTCGCGGGTTGTGGAATGTGGCATTATTAAACAGTGCAACTTACTCAAAACTCTTGTCTCTACAGAGTCAAATTTCCATTGAGATAAAGCTGTCTGGTGGACTAATGCATTTGGCCTAGGATACTTTGTCCTGATACTTGGAGTCAGTGCAACTGTAGAAATGAGGCTGTGATTGCTTTTTCCTTCTCTGATTTTCACTTTCTAAGGCAGGGCATTGCAAAGGGTTGGTCTGCAAATTCTGATCTGTTTTGATGTAGAAAAGTTCTTTAGGGACTTCACTAGGTAGATGACAAGCTTATCAGTTGCTTGCTCAGGCTAATAGAAGCACAGGCGTTTTTGTGACCTGGTGTGAAACTCGGTGAACAGATGAGCAGGCTTAATAGCCTTTCAGTTGCTTCCTTTTTTTCTGTGACGAACAGTAATGGAGTATGAACACCCCCTGCTGCCACACTTATCATTTCAGGTCATTTTGTGTAGAATACTGTTAATAACTATGGCAACTTCGTAAGGGAACCGGATTAGATTTTGGCCTCTACTTATCAGGTTAGGGCTCTGTGTTTTGACAGCCCTATCCTCTTGAAATCTGTTTTGGATTGTGGAACCAGTAGATAGTCTGCCTTCATAGATGTTCAAGCAGCTGCTGTACCCTATATATTGCATTATCAAGCTTTGCAAGATGTTGGAAAACAGCTATTAGATGCAGCTACTTAATGAAGAGCTACTGCAGCTGAATCCAGGTTACAGACAGAAGTAGCAGTTTCTAGGACCAGCTAACATGTGAAAGGGAGGAACAAGTCTTGTTTAGTATCTCAGAGACTATCTCCCAGTGTGAAAGTAGAGAGTGGCTGAGGTCTGGCTTGTTTGCCTTGTACAGTCGGTGTGACTGTTGTGTTGCCAGCTTTGCAGCTATACATAACTAGACTGCATGCCCAAGGTTGAGTTATCTTATACCAGTGTATGATGGGGGCACATAACAACTGACAGAGAACAGTGTAATTTATCTGTCACTGATGTCAGCCCATAGCTCCTGCATACCCTTATGCAAGTTGACTCCACATGTGATGCTAATGTCTCCCTTGCAGAAAAATTCACTTATCTGTAAGAAAAGGGATCTGGGCCTCAATGCATCATGTTAGACAACGCATCATGTTGTCTTGCAGTCTGCAGCTCCAATTGAAGTGCAGTTTGTGGACAAGGGTGCAAATTCTTATGACTGAACAATGCCTAAATGAACATCCAGTGCCAAGTGATGGGTCTCTGATAGTTACTAGTAATTTTAAGGTGGACTTCTCAGGATAGATGGTAGGATGGAGTGGGATATAGGGAAAAGTGGAGGAAAGAATGAGGAGACATTTAAGAGTAGTGCTGGTACTGCAAAAACGAATGTTGGGAGCTCCTGGAAGGGACTGTGCTTCTAACTTCTGTTGAGAACACACTTGCTCTGAGCAGGTGTTAATACCATTGACAGCTTTCTGGTGAGCAGAGCTAGCTGGAAAATTACAAGCACCCATGATTGCTGTTGCCTTTGGTTGTGCATCATCTTTTAAAGAGATCAAAGTCAGGGTTGGTCTTCAATCATCAAGATTGACTGAAGGGTCAAGGGGATGTGGAATATACTGCTATTGAGCTGGGATCTTATGGTGAAGGCTGTCCATGCCCCACATACAGCAGTACTGCCCTCCCATCTATCTTTGAAGCATCCTTGACGGGCTGAAGGAGAAGTATCTGCAAGTGAAGGCCTTGGCTGGGGCACTGTAACATCTTGGTGGCCTTCACCCAGCCAGGCAGCAGCTGCATTGCCAGAGGTGGTGGCTGTCAAGAAGCCCTATTGTGGATTAGTTTTGTCTCCTTGCAGTGTTAGCCCATCTCTGACGATTGCAATGCTGTTCTCTTGCTTTCAGCGGTGAAAATTTTGCCCTTGCTCCCTTTATTTGTAGTGATTCTCAGAAGGTTGCTGAACATCTAGAGAGAGGTTGGAGCAGGCAAACAATAGTCTTGTTTGAGAGATGTAGAAACTGAGGCAGGTTTAGTATTCCCCCGGAGACTCCAGCCTCTAAGAGGCAGTATCTGAGACTTGAGCACACTTGGTGTAAGCAGAGTGCTTGCATCTGCAGTTTTGTGTTCAGTGCATGTGTTTTGGGACAGCACTCTGTACCTGGTTCTGTGGGCTTGGAGAATGCAGAACAAGCACAAGTTGTCCTATTTGCTTTTACTAGCAGCTTGTTGTGAGATGGGAAAGGTGGTTGATGGGCCTTCATAGGGTCAGTGGGAAGGGGAATCCTAGTTATGTTCAGTGGTTTTAGTTCTGTGTGTGTAAGCAGCCTGCATCTGCTTCCTTACAGGCATGTTTATGAGATGGTGAGCTGGGTAGGAGGTGAGGGGTAGACTTTTCTGGCTATTCAAGTTAAGAATGAAGTCTGCCTGCTGCGTGCCTGCTGCTCTGGCCACAGTCCCTGAGCCTTTGCCCATAGGAACAGTGTGGGCTTGCTTCTGGCTGCCCCTTGGCAACAACTGAGACAGTGCAGCTCTGGCAAGAGCATTTCTGTCTCAGGTGTGTTTTGTGCATCATCCCTTGTTTACACTCCCCAGAGGCCAAACCAAGAATCCTTTCCCTCACTTCTTTGAGAGGTAAGACAAGGCACAGAGGCCAGTCTGTTTCTTCCAAGTGTTGCTTCCATGTGTTGCTTCTCACCCCCCTGCAGGACTGGGTATGATGCTCTCAGACCTGACTTTACTCTGTGTTGTCCTCTCTCCTGCTGGGTGGCATTGACCTGCCACTTGCTGTGCTCCGAGTTCCTGGCAAGGAGAGAGGTCAGTGCCAGGCAAACACACAAATGTCCTTGCCATGAAAACTGCTGCACATATATCTCAATTCAAGGTTTGCTGGACAGATAAGATGCTTTGTGGATTGTTTGGATGTGCCGTGGCCCCTTTCCTTGTGTCTTTCACGGCAAGCCTTGCTTTTTCTTCTATGGAAATGACTGAGAGACAACACTGGGCTGCCTGCTGCATCTCTGTACTGCCTGAAAAGTGAAGGCAGGACTGGGCATAGTCTCTCTACTGCAGAAGCTGCACAGGATGGTTTTAAATTTGGGGATGAGCTGCAGCCCAAGAACTTGGATTTGAAGGCTGAAGTATTTGGAGCAGCTTGCAGGAGAGAGCAAACCATCTGGAAAAGCTGACCTGAAAGTGAGGGTCCACAGAGCAGGGACACTGGCTAGACCTGTTGGCCCAAACAAAACCTGAGGGGCAAAACCTGCAGCAGAAAAAAATGCATTTGTGGGATGAGCAGGGGCTGGCATCAGAGTGCTGCAAGGCTGTGATTGCTGGTTGCTAAGCTCATCACATATTGAGCCGGGCCTGTGTTCAGCAAAAGGAGCAAGGAGACTTTGGTCAGTGATGCCCTGCAAATATGACTCCAAATTCTCTCAGATCATCGCATGTTCCTCTTGCGTGTGAACTGTCATGGGAGCTGTGATACGTGGTCTGTCCTTGGCAATGAGGAGTAAGGTGGAATGAAATATTCCTCTGTGCTGCTCTACCAGGTGCAAAGTGGACAGAGGGAAGTAGACAGGTGACTTTAGAAACTGGATTTCTCCCTAAGAAAAAAAAGGTGGGTTTTTGCATCCATTGTGCCCTGCCCATGAGTTTTTCTCCACTGAAGTTATCTCATTGGTTTGTTTGAATGCTTGGCCACTTCCTTCAAAACTTTATTGAGCTGAAGAGTAGGATTCCCCTCCCCCCTTATGAAGGACACTCCTTCATGTCTCAATGCTTTTCTCAGAAAGCTTAAGCTTCCCCTACCAATCTGAAACATTTGGGTGGAAAATTTTCATTTTGGGGTGAAAAGCCAGAACTTCCCAGTTGTATGCAAAACTATGAATCCACTGTGGTGTGCGGTGAGGGGTGTGTGGTGAGATTTCCAGCCAGTTCTCATTTCCTGTAGTTTCTTTCCCCTGTACAGATAAATCAGAGAGTCTAGTTTCAAAGGTTTTTGCTTATACTGGCTATTAATATGTTACTGCATTAAAAAACTTGAAGCAAACATCCTACCAAATGGTGAAATGCTAACTTGGTATTAGGGACAATTCAGGCTCCTGAGTTGAAAGCTGTTCTCAAACTCCACAAAAGCCAAGAACTGAAACTCTTTGCTGTTGCATTTTGGTCCTCAGGGTCAAATTGATTTACCCCAAAGAGGAGCGTAGGCTAATGTAGTGACAGTGTTTCTGGGAATAAATTAAAGAGTTTTCTTCTACAGAAGTCTCACTATCATGGAGTATCAGCTTTAAATGAATGATACTTATCTGTGCCTTTATGGCACTTCTCAGCAGATAATTTAGCAAATGAGCAACGTGTGGCTGCTTCTCACCAGTGTCCTGCAAAGTAAGTGAACATTCACATTTTAGAGCTGGGATCCTGGAGGACTGGGGAAGGCAATGATGTGGCTGGATGGCATTCATGTTGAGCAGAATCTGTAAGTTTTGCTCTCACCCCATTGCTGTAAGAACTGACCCCTCTTCCTGAGGCAGCAGCTGTCAGTGCTCCTACCAGTCTATTCTTCCAGCCCTCAGCTTGCAACCCCTTGTATGATTAGACATTGCAATGGATATTGCTTCTGAAACTGGATTTAGGTCTGGTTCCTAAGACGTAAGTCTGTGAGGCAAAACAAGGTGGGTATTGCTTGGCGACTGGATTGTGGAGGTGATGCTGGTGTTACCATGCTTCACCCAGTCCCCGTGCCCTGATGGGCTGGATTGCAGCAAGATCCAAGCACAATCTCTCTGTCCATCCTTCCCTCCTCCCTCCCTCCACCCCCAGGGAGAGTGTCCTAGTTTTGTTTTTTTTCTTCCCCCCTCCCCCCTCCTTCCCCCAGCTGTACTTATAACTCCTGCTTTGGCTGGCCTTGCAACAAACAACAGCCCAGGAGACGTGGAGCAGGACCCTAAGCAGCATGATAGCTCAAGGCATCTCAGGGCTCATGCGACCCTTGCGAAGTGGACTGAATGTGAACAAAATCCGCTTTATTTATCTCTGTGGGGTGACTGAGCAGCATAGCACACCTGCTAAGCGGGGGTTGGAAAGAGGCTTCAGCTCCACACACAAGCTCCAGGATGCCCCTGAGGAGTCGAGGTGAGTAAAATGCTGAACCCTGCCCTGCTGCATGTGGAAGAACCCTTTGAGGAGTGACATGTGATTGCCGCTGCCCTTCTCTGCAGGAGGGCAGAAGAGAGAGGCTGGTGTGAAATGTGGCCGATGGGAGTGGCTGGGTGAGGATGTGTCAGCTGAGCAGATGCTGGAGGGATACAGTCTGAGAGGTGCTGCTCCCTGCTCCTGGAGCTGTGGAGGCCACAACTAGTGGCCTGGATCCTGAGCATGAAGATGACAACGTGGCATAGGAGTCCATTGACCACTGGGGCCTGGTCATCTGCCTTTGAGTAATGGAGGTGGTGGGCAAGGTGTGTCAGAGAGCTGGGCCATGGGTCTTCTGCATTCCTGGAATACAGAAGCAGCTCCAGGAAGCAAAATTTTCTCTTTGGGTGACGGGAAGCCACGCTGCAAGCTCTCGTGTCTTGCTGGCGTGCCCTCCTGGGCAGGGAGATGGCAGCTGGGTGGTGGCCCAGGGTGCGAGGGGCTGCGGGAGCACTGGTGTCTGCCAGGCTCCGCAGGCCAGTGACTCGTGTTTGGCTTAGCTTGTTTGGGGCAGGAGGCAGAGTTTGTCATGGTGCCTGGGTTTGCGAGTTGAACTTCAGTGGAAGTTGGTCAGAAGCATTTGTTTAGAAATGCCTCTACATGCATTTGGCCCCTGCTGGGGTGGAGGACTCCCAGCTGATCACCTGAAAGGGCGGACTTGGACCTGGTTGACAGAGCCACTTGGGAGGCAGTCCTGAAGGGAAAAGGAGTCCAGAAATTCTGGACATTCTTCAATGAGATCATAAAGGCGCAGGAGCAGGCCATCCCCATGTGCCAAAAGAACGGAGCCGATCAGAGAGGCTGCGTGGCTCAGGGTACTCATCCACATTTCTACAGCAGGAGCCACTGCAGACTCCCTGCTGATCTTTCCTCTGTTAGTTCCTTAGGATAATTCAGAAGGAGATTGCATTTCCCTGAGCAAATAAAGGGAATTTGTAGACCTCCTGGGCCAGTATGGTCTAGGTCAGACTGTAATCTGCTAGACACTGAGAAAAAGACCCAACTAACATCACAGAAAATACAATAAAGCATTTTGCTATCTGACCTTAAAGAAAAGTTACACTGATAACGCTGCTTAAGGGGATTTATGAAGACTTGTTATCAACGGGTTTTCTTTCTAATTAGTTTGTTGCTTATGAAGTTATCTCTGGCAGTACTTGAAAGCATTTGGTTGTTTTGTATGGTCTTGCAAAGTATCGTTTAGGGAAAAACACCATCAGGGAAAAGAACCTTCTTGAACCTCCCTTCACTAGTTCCCTATGTCACATAAAGTTTGAGATTTATTTTTTTTAAAAAAGGGAATAATCTGTTGGAAACTCTTCACCCTGCAGCATGGTCTCAGTGCTAGCTTCACAGCTGTTTTCATAACCAGGGGACCTTGTTGTAGACTAATGGCCCAGGCATTGTTTTCTGCTGAAGCTTTCTAAAAAAAAGGAAGCCAGCCTCCTCAGATGAAGGTGCAGCGGCCCCTGTGTTCTGCCTCTTGAATTGGGATGCAGCTGAAAACAAGAGCTGACAAGGCAAAAAAATATTGTTTCATTTCTTTTTTCCACTTCCTAATTTTGATGGAATATGGGGATTGGCTTTCCAAAGAGATAATTGTTTAGAGTTTTCTGCACCTGAAGTTTTGCTGATGAAGTCCATGTGACAACATCTTAAAAAGCAGCATCCATAGTCACTTAGAGATATACTGCAATGATTTGTCAACAGGTAAATACGATTAGATCTAGATGATGATTGTGACTTGGGTGAAGTGGAATGGAAAACACGTGTAAACTTGAGAGAACATTTCTTCCCCCTTTTCCATTATGTTTTTACAGGAATTCTTTCCTGTCCCTTATTCAGTTGGATACATCCCCCGTACTCCTTGTCTGCTTCTTCTGAGTTAAGAAAGAGCAAAGGAAATTGTTCCAACTTGATCCTTGTAGATTTCTGTGCTTCATGTTAAAAGGAAATCAGCAGAGATCTCCAGATGCTTCATTTTCATCTGCCTCAGAGCAGAGAGTGATGAGCAGAGGAGTAAGTCCTTTCAGCTGCTGATGTTGCTATCCCAAGGATGATTCTCATTTAACCAAATCCTTCTCCAAGTCTCTGTAGCTTTCCAAGAGGATGCCTGGCACAGAGGAGTGTAGGCCCTACAGTGCTTCCTCATCTGGTGCATTTGCTGTAACGTGTGACTCTGGGGCTGTGACAGTTTGTGTTCTGTATATTGCAAATACATTGCAAAAAATCAGGAGATAATAGAATTCTGTGATTCTGTGATTAGGAATTCTCAGAGCTCTGAGCCATACTTGCCTGTTTATTTCACTGGTCCCAGGGCTTTCAGGCTTTATACCAAACAGCACCTTTATTGGAAGAAGCTGGATGCTGCTTTGCTTTTTCTGCACTTGTTCATGAGCAGCTAAACATTTATTCTTAAGGCTGTTTGATGAAGTGGGAAATATTTTGGGTCAACTCATATTTGACTGCCACTGAGAACTGATAATCTAAATCTTTTCTGATGTATGGTGTAATCCTGCTAGAAAGTGTTTGTATGCACATTTCCCTCCAAGAGCCATGTCTAGTGCTCAGCCAAAAGACCTCAGCAGTGGGTGTGCAGGAAAGGGTGGGCTCCTCTGATTTTTGCAAACCTGTCTTGCAGCTCTGCAGACCATGTGATGGTGCATTTTATAAATCGGGATGGAGAGCGACTTACAGCCACAGCCAAAGAAGGGGAGAGCTTGCTGGAAGTGGTAGTCAATCAAAACTTGGCCATTGATGGATTTGGTAGGTGTTGCACAAGGGTATGTGCTCTGAGGATTTATGTGTCTGTGCTGTGACCAGTGAGTACCTGGGAGTAGTGCAGCTGTACACATGCCACTGTGCTCTAGTGAGACCATGAAGCAAGCAAGCTTCTTTCCCAATAGCTGCTTGCTGGGCTGGCTTACCACATGAGATGGCAGTGTGACTTCACACCATCACTGCTGGGATTGCAGTGGCCTGTGTTGATGCGTTTGGCTGGTTAGTGCTGATGTACAAATTTGAAAACTGAGTGTGATCCTTCAAGAGAAGAGAGGGGCTGAAATCTGCATCCATCTACTGTGTTTTCTGGCATCTCTTTTGACATGCTTTAAATCTGTTAAAGGACCTTTTCTTACTCTGTTCCTGAAGATGACCTCTTTCACCCCCTTGTTTTTTCTGATTTGCTATCACTCCCTTGTTTCTCCACCAGGTGCTTGTGAAGGGACGTTAGCCTGCTCCACCTGTCACCTCATCTTTGAGAAGGACACTTTTCAAAAGCTGGATGCCATCTCAGATGAAGAGCTGGACATGCTGGACTTGGCGTATGGACTCACTGAGACGTAAGCCTCCCTGCTGATCGCAGTAGACTCTCAAGCCTCTGAGGCAGATTCTCAGCAGCTGGCACCTGTTTCCAAGGGGACAGAACTCGTTCTGTATTATGGTTGTGCCTCTAGAGCTGCTTTCTCTTGGGGCACAGGGGACCTTTAACAGGAACTTTAGTGAAAATCCAGCCTGGACCAGACATCCTAATGTGGGGAATTTCTTCATTTCCTGTGGGAACAGATGAGCCTCACCTAATGTTTTCTTCTCAGATCTCGCCTTGGCTGCCAGGTGTGCATTAAGAAGTCAATGGATGGTCTGACAGTGCGGGTCCCCATGGATGTATCGGACATCAGGAGGCAGCTGGAGGTTGGAAAGCAAAGCAAACAGTAACTGGAAACTACTCCTGCACAACTCATGTCCTCATTTCAGGTGTGGCAGGGTACTTTGAGTTTGGTTAATGCTATTGCTTTTTGTGCCTGGCTTGCAGTAGACCCTAGAGGTCTGATTTGGTATAAATGTCTGTTTGGCAAGTCTCTTATTTAAACAAAGCTAAATGATAAGGTCTTTGGTACCTGTTTTAAGTGCTTAAGTGTTCTGCTGGATGCAGCAGGAGTAAAGTATATGGCTTCACATTTCCCTGGGTGGCTGACAGTAAACACGTGTGCTATATGTGACTCACCCTCTCCTTTGAAATTGAAGGAATTCTGCTCTTCTAAGTAACTGCTGGGAATTTTGCAAGGCTTGGCTCTTTAACTGTGAAGCAGATTTTTTCCAATTGGGAAGCTTAAGAAGAGATAGCCATTCCAAATATGAGATGTTGTGCTGATTGGCTTGGTGATATAGGCTAACAGAGCTTGGTTAGCAAGAACATGCTGATAACCATTTCAATGCTGACATTTGCCATGAGAGGGAACCACCTTCTGGGAGTTTGATATATTACGTGTCACTGAATTGTTATGTGTCATGATCTACTACTTTCTCCAAATATTAAATTTTCTTACTGCTGTACTACCACATACATCAAATAAAATTCTAATGATCAGGCTTTTAGACCAATGACATGCACTTTTCTGGTAACATGAACCTGATTGGAATAGAATGAACCAGTGTAAAATCCCCTTTGCACACCAAAAGCTCAATAAGTAGCAGTGCATGTAGCACTTGTGCTCAAATATATTTAAGGAGGAATGATAGCTGTTAGGGATAGGAGACACAAGGAACATGCACAAAAAGGAGACACAGGAGTTGACATGGGAGGAGGGAGTGAAGGAGGCAGGTGATATGGGACAGTGTTGGTGACCCCACCATGGAAGGAGGTTCTTTGTCCGAGAGGAGGCATAGGTCTGAAGGGACTGCAGCCTATGGATGACCCACACTAGGGCAGGGACACCCCTGAGGGACTTGCAGCCCCTGGAGGATCAACACTTGAGCAGAGGTAGCAATTAAGAAACCAGGAGCACAGGAAGTAAATGAATAAGAAGCCAGGACTAGCAGAAAGAAACTGTTAGGCATGTACCCTGCTCTCCTGTGCCACCTTCTCCCTCTCTAGAGGGACTGATGAAAACAAGGGATGTTGAGACAATGAAGCAGGGTGGACGAGACTTGGGTTTGAAGTTAAGCTTACAGAAGGGTGAGGAAAAGTGTGTCCCTGATTGTCATCTTTTTTTTTCCTCCTCAATACCTGAATCAGTGATTAAAAGTTTATGCTAGTTGGCAATAAATTAAGTAAAATTATGGAAGTTGAGGTTCTTCAGCCTGTGATGATAGATTGTAATTTGGACAATAGCACCAGATTAGAAAAACAAATTTTGTACATAGAGAGGTAATAGCTTTCATTAGACCAAATGCTGTAGCTGTGGAGGAGAGGAGGGCAAACGCTTTCAGACATACAAGTGCTTCTTTAGATTTGAAGTAAGAGCTGGAAGCT
Organism: Aegotheles bennettii; assembly: GCA_013398125.1. NCBI lineage: Eukaryota > Metazoa > Chordata > Aves > Caprimulgiformes > Aegothelidae > Aegotheles > Aegotheles bennettii. The sequence continues at coordinate 141,360 of VZRW01001798.1, forward strand.
CAAGTTCAACCATCCAGGTGCAAAGTGAGTGGAAAGGATTGTTTGAAGGTCAGGATCTCTGCATGTGTATTACCTGATTTTGTTTGGGATCATCTTGTAACTCCGCTGCCTTCTCTTGAAGTTTCCCCCATCCCCTGCTGGGTTTGACCAGCGTTTGTGTTGGGTTTGCGAGCCGGGATCCACCTGGAAAAGTTCAGCAAAACGAGAACATAATCTTCCGGTTCACAGGTATTTTCACAGCTAAAAAGCTGCTAGGATCGCGCAGCGGCTCCGGCCCGGGGGATGCGGGGGGCCCGGGGCACACGGGGAGGCCCGGGGGATGCGGGGCCCGCGCTGGACGCGAGGTGGAGCCCGCGGCCCCCGCAGCTCCTCACACGCGCGCACACAGAGAAAGGAGGCGGCGGCAGCTTCGTCGTCTCCTTCCCTCCCTGCTCATCTCTCGCACTCCGGCGCTGTCTGGGACCGCTCGGAGCTGCTGCTGCTGCCCGTGTGCGATGCTCTCGGCGTCTCCACGCCTTCCTGCAAGGCAGCGGTAACGCTGACATGAGCCCTGTCCTGCCCAAGGTGGTCCAGAGTCAGCGTGGGGCTCTTTGGCAGGGGTGAAGTGACACCCTGGAAATCCCCCCACTATAGGCTTTGGTTTCCTTGCTGGTCCATCACGCAAAAATCAGGACAGAATTTTACCAGGGAAAGTGACAGAAGGCTGTCTGCTGGAGGAGCTTTCTAGAGTGGGCCAGAACCACTTGCTGTAGGAGGTGAATGCATCAGGGTGGATTTTTTGCAGGGTGCCAGGCCTGTTTTGGGACCGTGGATGTGGTGTAGTACTGGGGTTTCAGAGGCTTTTGACTGGTATGTAATGTAAGCCAGTTCAAGGCAGAACCTTTACTTGGATATACCTCAGAAAACTCAAGGGTGTGCCTGGTTTCTCCCAAACCTCTTCTTCTCCAACTTGCCCCAGGTTTACTGTAATAAAGAGGATAAAAATGGGTTAAATGAAAGCAGTAAAGCCACCACCTTCAGTGCCACTTCAAGTCTTTCACCACTCCTGATGCTGCCACTGTCCCCTTGCAAAGCAGAGATGATCCTGAGCTTTGCTGTCTTGCTCCTCAGCCCACTCCTGTTGGTGAGTTTGAAGGTGGATCACAGCTTGCTGCTGAATGATGTCAGTTCTCTACACACATGCTGGTGGGATGATAAGGAAGGGACTAGCTGCTGGCTTGAAAGGGTTGAGTGACTGTCACATTCCTCTTCAGAGTGTGAGTGACCTTTGAAGAAAATGTTTCTAGGGTGAGCTGTTTGTTTTGATACGCAGGTAGCCAAAATAGCCCACACTAGTCTTGGGCAAGTCTGTCTGTCCCTCGAGGGCACCAAGGGATAGCAGAGAGGCCTTTGCACAAAGGGGCTACCTCCAGAGGATGAGGAGAACATGTCTTGAGAGACTGGCTTTCCTGAGTCCATTGGGATGTCAGAAATGGGACTGAGATGGTTGAAATAAACTTCCATCATGGTTTCTGTCAGCCTGCAGGATGAGGGAACCAATCACACATACCAAGCAGAAATGAGAAGAGGCTGAAGTGTGCATCGTCTCCTCAAGGCAAATGAGCTGGATTTGTCTGGCCTTGATCTGTACTGGGAACAGGTGATAAAGGCTTCTTGCTTCCCGGATGGCAAACACATGACACATCTTCCTGTGCGACTGCATCTGGTGGGATGCCAAGTATGTGTCCGGCCAACTTGGACTAAATCTCTCCTTTTGATCTGAAAAAGGGCAGGGAGAGAAGGGAAACCGATTTGTGTCCAAGGGCTGTACATTAAGGGAAATCAGAGCCTTTCTGGGGCAGAAAGCCAACTCTCCGTGTATTTGGTACTTTTTGCTATGCACGAGCTGGGTGCTATGGAACTTTTTCAAGACTGCTTGGTGACTTCCAAATACATCTCTGTTTCTCAGGGAGGGGCACATCCCACTTAGGAGTTTTGAGAAAGGAATCTTGGTAGCAGCTGCATATGTGACAGGAAAATGACATCAGCAGCACCCTAAGGCATCACTGATCACATTCTCAGCAGGTGTAAGTCAGTGTCAGAGGCAATCACTGTGAGGATGGGGCACTCTCCTACTGGGGAAAGGGACCCTTATTTAAAGGTTTTATAATGGTCTTAGACTTTCCAGGAGTGCTGGTTCAGAGACTCCACCATGTGAGAGAAGATGAATGAAATACATATTTACAAGGAAGATGAAGCTGAAACAGTTGCACCTTCCTTCTCTCCAGGAAGGCAAAGAGAATTCCTCTTTATCTTGTCAGCTGCTGTGCAGCTTTCTGTGACACTTGCAAGTGATGGGAGCCACCAAGCCAGTTTACAGTCCGTTAGCATGTCTAGAATACAGAATAATTGCTCTTCCAAGTAGACAGATTTTTCTCATAATATTGTGTTGTTTCACCTTCCTGAGAAAACACAATTAGAGTAATGCCCGAGCTGGTTTGCTGGAGGGGGCTTCTGGTAGCATGGCCAGCCTCACAGAGCTGGGGGGGGAGCCCACACACAGGCTGGTGTTTGCAAATGCCACCACCCAGGTGCAGAAGAGAGGGAAGTCAGAGCAAGGGAATGAAAGGCAGTAACTGCACCACAATGACAAATGAACGTGAGACTTTTATTGAAATAGCTACAACTGTAGCTCTCGAAAAAGACTGCGACTGCCTTGTGAGTGTTCCTGTGGGGGGAAATGATGGTGGGGTGGTTTGTATTACGATATATACATATTTCATCACCAAGGCCACCAAGGTGACCTGGGACAGAGTGCCACATCTGAGAGTTAAACACATGACATGTAACAAATCAAACTCTATACACCTCAGAGTGGGCTCTGGGCTTCCCTCCCCTGTCCTGGTACTTGATGGTGTGAATTTGGAATGCTGGGCCAGCTTCCAGGCACTATCACAGGCACCTGACAGGTGAGTGGCAGCATCTGATACCAACTGGATCATTTCACAGAGGTGGCTTCCCCCTCTGTGCAAGGACTGAAAAGTGGCAGGTGTCAAACGGCTCCAGGTATGGCTATTTCCAAACACTCTGCAACTTGCAGGGGGCACTTACTCCACAAGAACTCTCTCTTCATCTTTGGGATTCATGCATTTCTCTTGTCCTTCACCCATTCACTGTTAATTGGGTAAAAAGAGTGTCTGAGAGAAACCACATTAGAGAACTCTCATGTAACTTTTAAATGAAACATTCTGAACCTCTGAGACTTTTTTCTATCATTTTCTTAATGTCTGTCAAACTGATGTGGTGCTCTTGGCTTATTTCAAGAGCTCAGCTGGCAGCATCACCACCCTCTAAGTGAGTCTCATTATGGCTATGGCGCTTCTGAGCATTGCCTCGGGTGGAATCGTGGGGATGTTCTGAGAGTCCACTGGCAGCATTGCTTTAGTGGTGCAACACAAGCAGCCTGCTTACTGCATCCCTGCCTGGCACTTCCCCAGACTTAATTCTGTTGGAGCAGGCTGAGCCTTATACTTTCCTGAGTGTGAACTCACTGCTTCTCTGAAACAGCATCAGTGCTGTTAAAGCCTGGATAGTTTCAACTTACGGACTGTCTGACAACTTTCTGGCCAGCTGGGGATTTGCTTCAGCATCCACTCGCCAACATTCTTGACAACTTCCACAACTCTTTGACCTCATGCTAAAGCCAAATCCTGCTTAAGTCCCTCTCAGCATGACTAGGAATTTACCTGCCCCATCCATGCTGCCTATGGAAAGGGCCTTCTGAAATATCACCATCATTTGCAGAAATATAATGTCACCTTTTACTGGGACTAAAAGGATCAGCTACTCCCAGAGGACACTGAGGAATACAAATGTTCATAGCCCTGCCAAAGTTGACAGTGCTAACATCCTTTATAGTAACTGTGGCTCTCTCAAATGCTGGCTTTGGGGGAGGTATGAGAAGAGAGAATCGATGCACAAGTAATAGGGGGGAAAAATAAATCTTGGGGTTAAAATGTTACATATGCTGTCTCTCAGTGGAAGCTGGGCTCCCAGCTCCATTCAGTGTTTCTGGAGCTCAGCCTCAAATGGTAACGAATGTGGACTGTGAGCTAGATCACGAAGGGACAAAGAGAAGCAGGGTAAAGCAGGAGTGCTTTCTGGGCTGGAGGCGAACAGTCTTCCTTTGGATGAATGGTGGTGATGAACAGTGAGTAGTGGAGGATTCTGTGCAAGCATGGAAATTTTTAAGTAATTCGGATGGGGCATTAGCTGTCCCAGTTCTCCAGTCATCCACACACATCAGCAGCTGACTGGCGAAAATAAAGCGGAGTTTCTCCTTTCCCACTTCAAAAAGAAATGGAGTCAGACCCTGGACAGGTTAGCTAATTCACAAAGTCTGGTGGCACTAGACACCCAGCCAGTGAAGTGTCTGCTGTAGAAAATGGGTGTAAAGAAAAAACAAGAACACCCTCCCCACCCCCCAACACCCCAACATTACGTACACATTAGTGTCACTTTACACCTTGCTCCTTGCAGCCTGATAGATTCTTCACACCCTAATCATATCTTACAGAATATTTCCTGCTGCACATACACAAAAGAATATTCAGTTCTCCCACATACATATCCCTAGACAAATGTCTCTTCTGCAAATGCCACTGTATCACACTCCTCTGTGGCCACCTCTGCCAGCGGCTGGCTCCTGAGCCACTCCACCCTGCTCCGAAGGAGTTCATTCTCTACCGCTTCTGCCTCAGCCACGGGACAAGTCTTGGTTTCATCGTGCTTGAAATACTCCCTGACGGTGTTTCGAATTGAGGCGGGGAGGATGATATGGATGGTGTGGCTGAATGTGTTGAAGCCCTTGCTCTGGGTTGGTGCTTGCGCCGTGTCCACTGGCTTGCTCTCAGGAGTGGAGGCACTTGGGGGGCTTCCTCTGTGCTCTGCTTGCAGGGATGGGATTGTCGGTTTGTGGTGGCAGCGCCTAGAGATGGACTGCAGGACGAGGGGGGCATTCTGCCCATAGAAAACTGTCTGAGGGATGTGGACTCTCACAGTCTGCAAGCTCTTAGACAGGGTCTGCTCATTGCTGCTGCCAGGCAAGTCACTGCTCCTGGTGTTTGCCATGGATCTCTTCACTTCCTCTGGAGAACCCCAAGGGCTTTCTTTATTTGAGGCCAAGTAAAAAGTTATCTTGCTGCGCTTCAGGCTTTCCTGGCTTGGAGGGGAACCACCGATGCTTTTGATTTCTATGTTCTTCACTACCTTCTCGCTCTGCTGCTGGCTGATCTGTGGGGATTTCTCACTGGCAGGGCTGGCAGTGAGGAGCTCAGGGTTTTGTTCAAACTCTTTGGTATAATCCTGGCTCCTGAGTCCTGGGCCAGGGTCCCTGGCACAGCTCAGCTTGCCCTCCTCCTCTTCCCAGCCCATGTCAGTCAGCAGGTTTCTCCCAACAGCTCTGCTGGCAGATGGAAAGCTTTTCCTCTCTCCAAAGCAATGACTGCTCTCTACAGCCTTGAGCTCATACTCATGGCAACTGTCCAGGTCACATGCATGTAAAGGCACAGGAGATGTGAAGGACTTGTGCCACTCTTTTGGAGACCTCTTTGCAATCTTGGGGGACAGAGCGTGAAGCCTGGCAGATGTGCCGAACATGAAGGGTAGTGATGAGACGTCTGTGGGACTAACAGCTGATGACTCTGAGCAGTAGGAGAAAGCACTGTCTAAGGAGCTGAGTGAGGAGGCAGATGGGGAGGTGGTGGTAGAGGACAGGCTAGAGAAGCTAGACCTGTTGGACAGGCTGGACTTCTGAAGGTTGAGCTTCTTCAGCCTAGAGCTGGTCTGAGGCGACTGCCACAAGTTCTGCCTGGCTTTATTAACCCCAGGGCTTAGGCCTTCATTAATCAGCTTCTGGCTCTCCACCTGTAGCTGCTTGAGCCTGTGGATGTAGTCTGTGTGGCTGTGCATGATGGTGGCATCGCAGCTGGACTGGCGGGCCACTGGCTCATGGCTCTGAGCAGGAAGCTGGGAGCTGAGGCAGACGCTGGGCTCTGAGGAGCACCGGTCCCTGGCTGGGCTGAGTGAGCGTATTGAGCCGATGGAGCAGAAGGAGCCCTCCTCCTCCAGGAGCTCATAGCTGTCTGCACTGGTGTTCTGGGCTTTGCTTTGGTAGCAGGCTGTGATCTCACTGAACAAGTCCCAGTCTTCCTGATCCTCATCAAGTAACAAGCCGCTGGATGGTTCAAAAATGGCATCTGCTTCAGGTACCAGATGGTGCTTTGGTCCTTCTGGGTCACAAGCAGAAAATTCAAGCTCATCATGCTGAGCCAAGCCTACACCTGGGGTGGAGAATGCAAATTAATTTGTTGCCGATGTCTCCTAACCCAACCTTACAACCAAAGCAGGGAAATATTATCAAGTCCATGGAAAAGCAAAGATCCATTACTTTCACAGGGACCAGATCAGGACTGGGAACAATATAAAAAATTCTGGCTTGATGACCTGAACTTTCACCACTGGCCTGTATTCATAGGACAGTTAACAGAGACAACTCAATCTCCTTCCTTTCAAGCATTGCTAAGGCTACACTAAATTCTTGTAATGGCTGGAATGGGTTGAACAGCAGCCACAGAGAAAGATGGCCATGCTCAGAGACACATCTGAACTGATGCACCTCAGCCCTCTGCTTTCCCTTGCTCCCTACCCATGCCTGACAGGCAAAGGGAAAATAAAAACCAACTGTTTTTCAGTGCTTTCCCTTGAAAGAGATGTGAAGGGAAAGCAAACTCTTTTGCATGAGGAGTTTACCCATTAAAATATTTTAAACGTTTCTCGAGAATACAGTACCACCAACTCACCCAGGGATTCCTCTGAGTTTTTGGACTTCTTTTTGTCTGGTCGTTGAAACAAGGAAGCAATGTCACCTCCAAAAATCTCTCCTGAGTTTTCAATCAGGAACTGCACTAACAAGGCCACCTGCCAAGGACAAGAATTTACAGAGTAAGTTTCATGAAAATACAGCCAGCTGCATAAAGCAAGTCAAAACGGTCCCAAAATGTTCCCTTTCCTGTCACAAAGATATAGTTTCCCACCAGACCTTTTGCTGAAGAAGCTGTTAAGAATGTGGTAATGTGTCTATATTAACTTCACCGGGGGCAAGCACATGAGCTACATGAGCTGGTACAGTGAGCGAGGTACAGCACATTCTATCATTTTCCTTCCCATTGACAACACCTCCTAAGCTACAAGCAAGCATCCCTCCCCTCTGATGCACTGTCATGTCCACTGCTTACTTTGTCTCTGCAAGATGGCTTTAGACCCTGCAAATGTGGCAATGTCTACCTTCAGCTGCTCCATCTCTCTTGTGCTTGCTTGTTCATGTATGAGGTTCATCTGGTAAAGCAATCACAGCTTCCCTTTCCACCCTGGATAAACTGGGTGGCTAAATTTCCCTACAGCTGCACGGGGGAAAGGACAAAGCCCAGATGCCGCTCAGCCAGCACTGCCCCTGATCCTATGCATTTCTTTAGCCTATGAAATACAGTGCCTATAAAGAGCAGTAAAAGGGGAAGACAAGCATGAGGCCAAACACATGAAACGTTACCTTCTTTGTAGACCTGCTCTCCTCTTCAGGCCCAGTGGGACTCGGTAGCCACAGCATGTTGGGTGCTATGCAAAGAGCTAAGTTAAGGGCATTCATCTGATTTACGCCGGAATTCTGCTCAATGTGATGGAGAACTCCAAAGAGGTGTCTGAGTAAGATGAGGTTGGCCTCTGGGAGCTGGTTGATGAGACTATTCACGGGATGGGAACAAAGGAAAACAGTGCTGTTCAGAAAGATCTGCTCTTCAAATATTAGAAGTTGCTTCCCAAATCTTTTGGCTCCTTCTGCCCTTTTGTAACCAGTCTCAGACATTCACATGTGATTATAAATCAAGACTGTGTCACTCCCCTTCTCTACCAACTTATGTGATAGCCACAACTTTACATCCCCGCTCTGGTCACAGAGCCTGAGGAACCAAGGGACTTACAGCCAGAACCTGTGAGTAGAAGTCCATAATGCCTTAACAAAATAACGATTGCCCAAAGGAGATGCCTATGGCTCCAGGCCAGCAGCACACAGGACAAGGCCATTGCCTCTGTCCCATGCTGCAGAGACAATGGAGGAATGAGGCCCAGGCCAAATGGTGAGGTTCAAAAACTGAGCTGAGCCATGGGTTTGATATCTTGCATAACCCATATGGTGCTAATAGATTGTTCTTGCTCAGGGCAGCAGTTTCAATGCAGTAAACCCCTTTTCAAGGTCCCAGTCACCATCTTGGCAGAGCCATTTCTTCTAACTGCCAATATGATCATCAGCTTTTATTTTGTGCACATAAGAAAGAAGTTACCATTGTTAAGGCTCTAACTCCACTAACATTTGATGCACTCCTGGTGGCTGAATTACCATGCTTTTTCAGTTTACTAGTTCTGGCAATTTGAACTGGTCATCAAGAAAGAATTCTCTAATGACATTTTTTGGGATTGGAAATATTAACAGTGTTCATAAAAGACCATTGAAAGAAAAATGTTCTGACCAGTGACACTGGTAATCAGCAATAGCTTTGCTGTGGCTGGGAGCAGTGGCAGGAGTCTCCCAGAAGATGAAGTCTATGCCTAGGACCATGTGCTTCCCCTTCTCCCACCAAAAGAAGCTTTTACAAAGGCTTTTACAAACCTTTTGATAGCTTCAATCTTATGTACCCGATTTTCTGTGTCCACAGCTTCCATCCACAGTCCGTGCATGTCTGAGGATAGAACACTGTCAGGTATATTTCGGAGAAAATCCTGAATTAAATATATATATGCAGAGCAGTCTGGTCAGTTTTGAATTCCTTGTTTTAGTTTCACGATTCATATAGTCATTGTTCATTCATATTAAGCACAAGATAAAACAAGACATGACAGAAATATGTTTCTCCTCCCCTCTCCACCTCCACCACGCTGTCCTCCTCGGGGCAGGACGGTGCTGCGGCTGCTGGCGGCTGGGGGGAGCAGTCAGCCCTCCTGCCCTGCCCTTCTCTACAACAGGATCGAGCTCTGCTGCAGCAGGGAAAGGACTCATACCTAGGATTGTGCACAGTTCTTTTTGAAACACCTGTCGGCTAGGAGGATTGCTGTTTTTTCTGAGACTATTTAACAACTTATATGTTTTGCACTGGAAAGCGCCTGAATATCCTCCCAGTCAACAGCTCTTTGCATCAGGCCAACAAAAGCAAGAAACAGGGATGTTATTTTATACTTTAAATGCCTGAATTGTTCTGACCTGATTTAATTGCCAGTGCAAAAGATGAGCCTTTTCTTACTAACACTCGGGTCCTATCGCAAGCTTCATGCCCGCCCCCCCATCACAACCCCTCTGCTTAGACTTGGCAGCTGTGTTCCCTTTTGATTGCGGGCTGATTAGAGGATGAAGGCTTAGGGTCGAGATATGACAGGCCATCTCCTTTGAGCATGGCCTCACTGTCTGGGGGGGAGATGCAGAACAGTTGCTAGCAAATTGCATGAGTCCTCCCGTATCTCCCTGCAGTCTCTTCTGTGTGTCCAGAAAGGACAAAGAGCAACAGTGCTGCTGCCACCAAAGAGCTTCATGCCTATTTCAGTGCAGCATCTGAATTGCTGAGTCCAGACTCTGGCATGTTATTTGGCACTGTGATATAACTTCTGCATCAATACCATGGTTATCTTAGAGGTAAACATTACTGTATCACCTGCTGGAGGCTGTTTTGTACAGGAAGATGCAAAATGAAACACTGGCCTGAGGGCCACTGCACATATCTGCATGTGAAAACAAGCACTGTGGGTCAGGCAGATACTTCTGTGCACACAGAGGGTCCAAGCCATCAGGTGAGGATGTGCCTTTCTGGAATATGCTTTGTGTTCCCTCCCAAACCTTCCCTACCATAAAGACTCATGTTGCTTCCTTAAAGAAGGAAGGTACCATTAACCCAGACAGCTGAGTTACTTGGCCAAACATACCGTGATGACAGCTGCAGCCACAAAGACTGACTCTCCATCCACCTGGACATCATCTCCAGAGTTCAGCTTCTCTTTCAGTTCCTTGCAGATCTTGGCATTAGCGGAACGTCTGAAAATGCCCCTAGTAGAGGGACCTTCGTGGTACAGCAGAAGCAGCATATCCTAAGACAAAGCTCAGTTGTACTTAAGAGCCTAACACTTTACCCTGTTGTTTGTATATATTATACCTCACATACACAACATAATCAGCATACGACCTAGTCAGTAATGGGCAGAGGACAGACATACAAGAGATTTATCATGATTTGGCCAGGGACAGAGCCTGTCAGTGAAGCTGCAGGTGCAGTTCACGTGGGTATGCTTATCCTGTGTCAAGTGTGAGTCCTGTGGACTCCTTCAGTGAATGAGGTCTAGGCTATGCAGCACGGCACAGTCCAATAACATTGCCCCTTGTCAACTCGTGATGACCTGGTTGGAGATGCCCATGGAAACAGGATGGACATCTGTGCATGAAGTGATATAGATTACACAGGAGAGGGATGCGCACACCCTTGTTACCGAGCTAGACCTGAACCACAGGCAAATGACGAAAGTCTTCCCCATCCAATCCTCATAAGTACCATAAATGGCTTTAAATTCTGGGCTAAACACACTAAGTTTATGTCAGGATGAACAGTCCAGGCTGCTCCTTACCATAATCGGCTTGGGAAGGATCCCGTCAGGACAGACAGAAGACAGAGACAAGCCAAAGAGCTTCCGTGGTGTGGTAGGTGACTGCGAAGGAGGGCTGCCTGTGGGGGTGCTGCTGCTGCGGCGCAGGGCCCAGTCAATCAAAGACTTCTTCCTCTTGGTGTGTTTCTGCAGTGACTCTGAAAGAAAACACAGACCTTCATTACACAGCTTCTGCCCTTCCTATTGGCCAGTGAGTTATCTACAGCAGAGGCAAAGTTCCCAGCAAAGCAAGGACTTTCTACCAGCATGTGTTTAATAACTACACTCGTAATGGGGACGGTCAGAGAACATCCAGCAGTGAAACCACTTGTTCATCTCTCAATTGTCAGCAAAACACTTATTCAACCATTGTTCTTCGGGAACCTTGCTGTCTGTGATTGAAAGCTAATTCAAGGTCTGAAAGCTAATTCACAACATGTGCACAGACACATTTAGTCCCTCTGCAATCTCTTCCTCTTCACAGACACCCAGTTATGAGCGTGACTCTGGGATGTGTATGACGACAGGAAGTTTGTCACTGCCACGGAAAGCAGCAAAGCCTCTGCCTGGGTGTAACGCATGCCTGCAGCCCCTACCTCTCCTCGGCTGCATTGGAGCTTGGAGCCTGGGCTTCAGGACAAACTGACACTGTTTTTCCTTTGAGAGCTGATCAAGGAAGGAAACCTCTGTCCCATCAGCCAGTAGAGTGTTATTGTTCGTTCCTTGTTGCTGGTCAGCAGAGTCCCGGAGACAGTTTAATGCGATGCTGAAAGGGTGCTCGTGCCCTGTTGAGCAGAGTTGTGTAAAGAGCAAGTAAAGATGCAGAGCTATGTGAAAACAGCTCCCAGACTGGCAGGAGGAAGCCGCCACATCCAGTGGCTCCCACTGCAGCTGGGCCTCTAAGCTCAAAACCTCCACCTGTGGAGTAAATAGGCCGGGGCATTTCTACGCATATATATGATCATTCATCCAGTTAAACCTAGCCAGTCACTCTTCACTAGCAGCTCTCCAGAACATTATACAAGCACTGATAACTGGGTTTAAGCCCTTATTAATAGGCTTATGGACCCACTGCACTAACAAAATACAGTAAGCATGGCTTCGTGTAGGAGTTAGCTTACTATGACAGTCTAGTATGTATCAGATGAATACCAAAATGTAAGCATGTGCCACAACAACTTGGAAAACACCAATAAACACCCACAAATAAACATGTGCAGTCTAAAGAGCCCCAGAATAACAGTCTTACTATAACAACATGGTCTTTGGAGCAAGATCTCTTTAATAAACCAACATGCATAAACTTCCTTGGAGAGCCTGGGAATGTATTTATTGGGTTATCACTGAAAACACAATGCAGAGTTAATGCAGAGATTACTTGTTTGACATAATTAAGCAGTATGCTGTAGGGCAAAATGGTCTGAGCAATGGCTGCACCCTTGCTATATCTGTCAAAGAAACAAGCAGCAGTTTAAATGCATCTATCAGCTTTGGTTTAGATGCTGGGCAAATCAACATATTTCCTTGCATCCTCTCTGGCCACCTTGTACATTTAATCCTGTATTTTGCTGCCTTGCACAGATTTGCTTGGAAAAGGAAGGTAAGTGTGAAGATCCTCAAAGGTGTCACCATGTGTTGATTAAATGTGGATCCTGAGACCATAAAAGCCAACTGACATCTCACATCGGCTTGATGTCAGATCTCACATCAGCAACAGTCTCCCTAGCATTGCTTTTTAAAATGCAGTATTTGAGACATTTCTCTGCCACACACACCAGCATCATTTATTTATCACTTGCTCCTGTGGTGCTAGAATTGAAGGAAAATGGGAAAGCTCTTACCAATGAGAGGGTAAGCAGGGTCATCTTTTCCTGAGATCACCCAAAGGTGGTGTTCACTTGTCCTGCCCTGGCAGTTGAGGAACAGAGAAGAGAAGAGAAAAATATCAGGTGAAGGGGGACAGGGCTAAGTCCATGAGGTTGCACTCCACTTGGAAAGCAACAAATGGCTGAACAGGCCAAGGAGCCAGACATGCACGGCTATCTCCAGGACAGCTGCATGTCTGGGAGGGACGGCGTTCTGGATCAGTCTGTCTGATACGGAGTGGAAGGGGAAAGGTTCAGGAGAATAAAAGACTGAGAGCCAGCAGGATGTAAACCCACATGATGGTTTCCCTGCCTATTTTAGCAATATGTTCCACAACCTTCCTTGGTGTTAAGCTACTGGAACAATGTCAAAGCTACCTGTGGGAAAGGCTGGACCACTGTAATGGGCAAGGCTCATCTGATAACACCACTAATTTGATCAGGATTTCATGGTTCTATTAATAATCCTTTGACAAGCTTGGCTCAATCCTAATGCTGCATTGCAAGCATTGAAGTTGTCTGAAATCCAAAGGACTTTATTATACAAGGTTTGAGTTTCATGTAGGCATGTAAGCATGTCTGTGTTTCTAATACTTGGTACCCACACAAATAGACTGCTTCATCTTGTAGGCCAGACAGTATTAATGCCTTACTGGTTACCTACAGCAAATCTAGACTTCTCCACATCTGCACTGTTCTGTAAACCACATATTGCCAGCTTCTTCAGCCAAGACCTGGCAGACTATGCAACTGCCACTTACAGGAAGTCCAAGCTGTAGAAGGGTTTTCTTCAACACGCTCTCTGCAGTTTCCACATTGGACACATTGACTGAAGTAGTCTAGAAAGGAAAACAGAGAAAATATAGGAGGCTAGTAAGAAGGCATGAAGTTCAGTTGCAGTTTCTTGTAGCTTGAAAATCTGGGGAAAAATGTCACTTGTCTGTCTATTGACTGTCTTTACTAAATATTTATGGTCAGAAGAATTGTGCTAATTTGAACTGCACTGGAATCATTGTTAAGGGTGATGGTTATACATTGTGAAAACTGTTCTCCGCTACTTCTTCTATAAAGGGTTTATTATACCATCCAAAGATTTTGTTCAGTAGAAATCACAGGAAGTGTGTGGTGGTGTTCAGATGCTGCATTTGCTCACATCAGTATTTGACTGATAGCAGTGCCACTGTCACTCCAAAGGGTGAACATGGCACCACACTAATGAACCATGATTATCTGGGATCACTCTCCGAGGGAAGAGTCCCCAGGAGGTAAATGTGACCCACCAAGTTTGGCATGAAGCCTAGAAATGTCTGCTATTAAAAAGAATTGCACACTGTATGAAGAGACTGGGACACACTCCAGTAAATTAATTCAGGAGAACACACCAGTGACTCTTTCATGATCAATATCCTCAATTTATTGCACTGAAAATAGGAATGACTTGGAACTCAACCACAAACCATCAATTAGGAAGTGAAGCAGAAGGAAAAGAGAATAGAAGCCAGAGGCCAAGCATTGTATTAAGACTTAACTGCTTTTTGGTAAGGGTCTGGCTACCTCCTGATTCCTCAACTCAAAACTCTCTGAGTGAGCTTCCAGTGGGAATGGTGCAGCTGCCCAGATGCACACCTTCTAAACCTTTCCAGGTGGGACTTGAATTTTAAACAGGGACAGCAGCAGCAGCCTCACAGGTCTGCCTTCCTGCCCCTACCACACAGACCTCCATGAAGCGTTGGTCTGATGAGCAGGATCTTCTTTACTTACAGAAGAACAGTTGTCAGTATCCAGCACAAAGACCTGGAGGGTCAGATTCTTCAGATATTCATTCTGTTTTACCTCATTGATATGCCTGAAAGCCAAAGAAAAGGGGCTGGAATGTAATTTCCCAAACAAACTTGAGAAGAACCCTAAGATTTGGATCCAAGAGGTCCAAGGGACCTGCTCCTTGGCACTGTAATCAATACAGATTAATTACAACAGCAACAATAACAGGCAACGTTCACAGTGTAGTCACATGCTCTTTCTGGCTTCTTTATCTTTCTTGAGGCCCAAGACTATCAAAACCCCACACGGCAGTACTTCAGTGCAGATCAATGTGTCTAGCATAACACCTTCCAGTATCCTTGGGATCACTACCATCCTCCACAAATCAAGGGGAATTCTTCCCCTCTCTGTACCTATATAAACACCCTGCCTGGATGTTAGTGTAAACAACATACAAAAACGTAACATGAAAAAGAAACAACTGTAGCCTCTGGATGCCAGGAAACACAAACTTTAGGTCGAATCAAAAAACATCTGAAAAATCAGTAACACTTGTGACATTTCCATAGTGATTAGCAAAGTCAACCTCCAGCTCCAACCATGTTGTCTTCTAATGGGTTTCATCTTTTCTGGACTGTTAACATCAATTTTTCTTTCACCCAGGAGCTTCGACATTCAGGTTTCAAGGTGAATTTTTCAAACTTCAGCTAGACAATGTGCTGAACATTGGAGGGCAATTTGACATCCAGCATGACAAATTTCTCCAAGGACTGTAGAGGAACCACCCAGGAGGAGGATGAAAGGAGGGTCACTCACCACAGTAATGCTGACAGCCATCGATCCTTCACATCAGCTGAGCTGAAGATAAAAAGGAAGGCAGTTTATCAAACAAGTGCTGAGTGGGGAACAGCCTTTGGAAACTCTACTCAGTTTCATTTATATATAGCTGTAAGTCAAAGTTCCTTCCTGCAAAGCCCTGGAACAAAAGCACACTCCTTTCCTGCTTCTGCCCTGTTTTAACAAATAACAAAAATAAGAATAACAAAAAAATCCCGGCAACAAACTGGACTACGTTTCCTGCCCAGGCTGGCAAGTGTTTAGATAAGGGACAAATATCTTTCTCTGATGTTGGAGTTAACTCATCTTGTGGGCCCTTATTAGTTTTGCAGTGACCTTTAATTGCTATTTTCTTTCTCCTATTATTTCCTTCCCAATGACTGCTGTTCCTAGAAGCTTCTGCTGCCAACACCAGTTACCCACGTCCTATTGATATGAAGGAAATGGAACTGCTGTTGAGTTTGGACTAAGACATGAACGGCAGAGTGCAGGTCAGAGCATGAATCCTGATCAGGAATGCATCACCTGGGAGAGACCATCCTGACCCTTGGAAACAATGAGGCAACGTGTATGAAACCATGGTATGGTTCCCATTTCTTTTTTCACCAAGACAGCTGCCCCACAGAAGGAAAAGCATCAAGCCAGATCAGCCCTTCCTAGCTGTGCCAGCAGAACCCCTGAGGACAGAGCAATCCGGGAAGACTGCTGAGCAGAGTGTGGAGCAGAAATGCCAGAGCCAGCAGTGACCTGAGCTCCCTGTGGATATACCAGCTCCAAGCTAGACTGAGCTCTGGGTAATAAAAAGCTCACTTGCTTTATGGTGAGCCTTATTAACTGAGGCACAACATTGGGATAGTCTTTGAGATGGCATTTGGACAGGAGTAGGCTACTCTCTAGCCAGCTCCATGCTCCCCTGTGTTTCTGTTGTTGGGGTTAGGAAGGGCTAACCAAGCTCTGGACCATTCTGCTTGTGCAGACCCATCTTGAAGAACCTTTCCATTTTCACAGTCTGTTGCTGTGGGCTTGGGACACCCTGGCAGACAGCTGCAGGAGGAAGGTTTGCCCAGGAGCTGCCCAAGCCACTCCAAGGGTGGGTAAAGGATTTAACCTGGCACAAGGCCATCTGGCATTTTCCATTGACATAACTAACCTGTCCTTCGTAATGAAAAATTCTCTACCTAGGGCTAATCTCCTACAGAAACGGTTGCTGGCAGGTGCCGAAACAACATGCTTGTAGGTTATATGATGGCAGAGCTGGTTTGCTATGGCAGATTTGGTTGTGATATTCCAGGATGCAGCAGGGTTAGCCCTTGCTATAACAACACTTGCAAGGGTTGGTCCTCTAAAAGGCTCTCAGGGACCAACCTGCAGATATCTTTCTAAGATGACTCTCCCAACATTTAAGTTTTTATCACACTGCCTAATGTGAGTAGAAGTCCTCTACTTAATGGGGAGAAGAGCTGTAGTAGAGTTCAGGGCCTCAGTCTTAGTTTCGCTTGACACATGGGAGGTGTGGATAGCTGCCAGGCTACAGAGGGAGGTTTGGTGTCTGATGAGATACCTGAAGGTGACAACATAGTTGGTGGTAGGCCAGCCGATGACAAATGAATTCTCAGAACCCATCTTTTTCTCTGTCACTTCACTGAGACAGGTGCCGGTCCACACTTCACTCAGAGGCACCTGCTTTTTCAGCTTCAGGCTGGAGGAGGATCTGCAATTCAAATTATGGATTTCTTAGGCCAGATTCTAACATCTAGCCCTCCAGAGACTGGTCATGCCACCTTCCAGTCATGCAGATGCAGTGACAGCAACAAGCCCCCTCCAAAGTTACCTAAGCTCTTAATTTATGTGTGTCAGAAGTAGCCAGATCAGGAATCAGTTTTCTGCCCTTACTGCCCCTTGCCCTCATGCTATTTCCTCAAGAAGTCACATAAGGGAAAGGGCAAAACCAATTAGACATCCTTTTCCTACAGGGAAATGGAGTGAAACATTAATACCAAGAAGTACTTCTGGAGGTGGAAGGGGGACATGTCACATTTTAGATCCACATTTGTAAGGAAGCGTTGTTTTGATGCCTGCTCCACAAATAGCTCACAGCCTAGCTTCAACAGCATGTTCTGGGGCAGGACTGAGTGTGAATTCCTCTTACTTGGACTTGGCGATGACCAGCACATCACTGAACAAGATCAAATGTCTTTCCTGGGTCTGCAGGCCCACAGTTAGCTGTACTCGCTCATCCAGGATGAAAGTGGAGCCTGGGCTGCTGAACACCCCGCTTGGCAGCCCATTGTCTGGGTGGGAAGAGGAAAGAGTATTTTCCCTAGAGGAGGAAATAAAATCAGAAGACTTTGTCAGGAGATTTTCTCACAAGGGTTTGTGATTGGACACAGGTGACTGTTTTGGAACAGCCTGAAAGCCCTGCACTTCTCCCAGCACTGCCCCTACTGCTCTCAATTATAAACTGCACTGGCCCGCTTCTGCCCAATCAACTTACCAGGCTCAGACAGATAGATGCCTAAATGTTCACACCAAACTGGGGGAGGTTAAGCTGCCAAAATATTAATTTTTAAGTAATTTCTCATCCAGATAAAACACTTATTACCTGCGCGTGCATGTGAGCTATGACTCAAAAAAGAAAACCCACAGCTCCAGGCACTGCTCAGCCCGGCGTGGGGAGGGCCGGCCACTTCTGTGCATGTTTTCCATCTGTATTGAACTGCTTGTCAATGCAAGGGCTGTAGAATGAAGAAAATGAACTGCATGTACTCATCTGATTCCAGCCATCTGACCCTGGCTTGCCTAGCTGCAATCCAGCATCTTGTTTCTGCTGAAACTGATAAAGGTGCTGGCCATTTCCAGAAAAACCCTATGGTTTCTGCACGTTGACTGAGGCCAACAAGTCACCGCTGGGATCGAAGCAGATCCTTTCTCTGTGCTCTGCCCAGCTGGGAGAGCTCTGCTGAGTGCTAATCTCCCCTCCCTGTCTCTCAGCACCCTCCCAGGGCACCTTCTCGTGCTGCTCCTGGCTCCGGTCAACAGTGCTGGCCACGGCCATTCCCTGGGTCTGCCCTTGCTCTACAGCTGGGGTTGTGAATGAACAAGCAGTAGTTCTTTGCTGAGCCTTCAGAGATTGCATTTATATGCTCGACCCTGACTAACTTCTGAGACATAGCCTCAGATTTATGCAGACAGAAAAAACACCTGTCTCTACACCTAGACAAAAATGTGTACCTTGCCTGCAGGCATGTGGAAGAGATGCTTACCTTCCCTCCACCCCTCAGCAACACTAGGCTAGTCTGAGAGCAGTCTCTACACAAACAAATGAAAAAACACGTGAGCTTTAAGAGTAGTATTTTTTATGTCGTTAGTCTTACTCAATTTCCACCAGCCTCATAACTGGGCTCCTTTGATTTCAGAGAAGCGAGATTAAAGCTAACCAGTAGCTGCTTTTTTAAAGTCGCCCCCAGTCACAGGAACACCCGCACTCCTGTGAGCAGAAATTCCCTCTTCCCTCCTCACCACTCCACAGCGACCAGTGAGTGAATTCTTGGCTTATGCGACTGTTGCCTACACAAGTCATAAGCTAAATCACCTTTAAACTTGATACTAAAAGCTTTCTATGTGTGCCAATTGAGTGGCGGGAGTCACACCATCTCACAAACTCAGCAGTGGAGTTCCAAAAGCAGAAGGAGCTGCACAGCTTTGTAAACACAACAGCAGGGTAGCAAAAAAACCTCACCAATACCCTGGTGGCCTAAGCAAAGATGGCATTGTACCAGCTTCCCCCATCACAAGAAATGTTTCAAGCTTCCCTCCCTCACGAGGATACTCTCCAGCCAAATAAAGTCAGGAATTTGTTTCTCTTCTTCACTTTTTTTTAGTGTAATTTAGAAGGGAGTGGGAGGAATCACTAACAAGCCACATAACTTGGTCAGAAGACAACCAAAATAAAATCAGTCCTGCCCTTTTTAAAAATCATCCTACGAGACTGACCCCACACAGCTGTTTTGAAAAGCAGGGTATACTGTGCATCAGTTCCCTATGGTGTCAAAAAGTCAGTCAGTTCCGCTTTATCATCTCCTTCTTACAAAAAAAAAAAAAATCAAACTGAACACATGCCTTAGGAAATATTATTCACAAGATTGCTATCGGCGCAAGGCAGAAAGGAGTGTGGCATCCCCTCATCTGTGCCTAGGAGTTGCATGGTGCTGCAGGAGGAAGAGAGGATGACATAGAAGCGGGCTCAGCTTCCTCTAAAGGACCAAGGAGCTCGGCTCATGGATAGCACTTGGTATTTCAGCAGAAGATTTGCACGTCTGGCATGCTTGTACCTGACTCTGTCTGCTGACAGTCCTGGTGCTTTATACCTGCAGGAGCAGAGCATCAGCAGAGCACTGGATGGCTCTGGAGTCGCAGGCAAGAGAGGGAGTGCTTCACATCAGGGTCACCACTGAACGCATCCACCTAGGCTGGCAGTAAGAGAAAGCTGCTCCCATCTGACAGGGATGTGACTGTCCTGGAGGATGGCTAGAACCAGTTTGATTTCAGTCTGTATAGGCAGAAAGGTGGAAAAAGGAGTCAGAAAGGTATTTCCTCTACCTGGAATGGTACTTCGACTTGCTGAGAGCTTTAGTAATGGCAGAAGGGGTAGATCGCCTTCTTTGGACTATGGGCTTCATCTTCTGCAAGACAAAAAGACATTACAGTTAGCCTGGCGACCTGGGAAGCAGATCTGCTCGCCACACTCTACAAGTTCTCTTTTTATCTAGTTAACACTCATGAAACCTCAGCACTGAGAGCCATGATCTCTGCTTTCAGACACCTCCCTCCTCTTCCTTATTATTAAAACACTTGTCAACTCTCGCATTTATGTGGGACACTTAAAACTTTACTAACTTGAAATGCTTCCGGTTTTCACAGCCAAAATTCAAAGTAATTACATGACATTAAGCAAAAAAACCCACAGGCTGAAAGTCAGGAAAATCTACCACTCATGCCATGGAATAGTTTGCTAAGGAAAGGTATAGAAATCCAATTTAACAAAGCTGTGAACAGCATATAATAGTGTAGGGAGCCATATTTTATGGGCTGGGAATGTATGAGGTTACAAAGTAGATTTTTCTCTATGTTCATTTTCCATGACTTACAGATTCAGCAAATAGATTATTATGCCCCTCTCAGGCAGCGTAACCTCAAGACACTTCTATCTTTTTTAGCAGCCACAGTGACCAAGTCTTACATGACACAGAAAAGATGTGACTGCAATGGTGAGACTTTTAAGTTAGACATGAAAACCATCCAAGTCAACACACATGAAGGTCACAGGTCTCCTTTTATTTGCTAGATTAACTTCATGCTGGAGAAAGATGACAGATTCTAGCCTGGGAGGGAAATCTGTGTATCAGTGGCTCTTGATCAGCCAGCATGGGAAAATCTGTCCCATGGCTCATTTCTATTTTCAGCATTTGCCTATATTAGAGCTTGAAGTACCAGGAGGTTTAGAGTATGCTGAGAATTATTCATCTTTTGACTTCTGAACATATCAAAAAAAGGAACATCCTACAAATAAAAGAAACCAGAGTGGCTGGTTGAGGAGAGGTCATACAGAGAAAGTCTATTCCTTTTATTAATGGTATACTTTTCAAACTCTGCTGAATGCAGAAATATTTGTTGCATGTGAGCTCATTGGTCCCATCACTGAGCACACGACACCATTACAGCTCAGCACCTTATAACCACATTAGTATGACACTCTTCTAATGTTAGAGGAAGGGAAGGCCAAGAACAAAGTGATTATAGTGGATTAGGGTGCCCGGTGTTCAACACACTGGCCCTGATTTTTCTGAGCAGAGAAGTTGGCTGTGGAGGCTGATTTGAAACACTGCTCCTGCTCACCTTCACACTCAGCATGGCTGTGAGCCTGCCCCCAGGCATTTATGTGAGGAATACCAAAAATTAAGAACAGGGCATTAGTGACCACTTCAAAAGTTGATGGAAGTGATTTACCACACTTGAGCAAGGAAACCCATGGCAGAGGCTGGCGTGAAAAGGCATGCTCCTCCTCAGGCCCCGTTTTCTTTACAATTCACCTTTTGACTTGTGTGATAAAAAGACAAGGGCATTCTACAGGCAAGAGTTCTCTACAACACCTGATTCACTGGCTAACCAGGTCCAGCAGAGCCCTCCAAAGCACAGATCACCTCGTGAAAGAGAGTGTATGATCATGTAACTCCAAGTTGGAGTGGGATTGCAAGTGCAATTTAATAAAGCAATTTCCTACCATACAAATATTCAGCTTTGTGACACCAGCAGTGCTCTCCAAGTGGATTCTTTGTGTACGTATATATATGCAGACAGTGACGGATGACAATCTCTCCCTCATTCCCTGATACAACCATGCCAAGCAAAGATCTGTCTTTGGAAGTTTCACAGAGAGAACTAAATAAAAATAACATCAGCTCAAAAATGTTTGTTTTTAAAAAAGAGAGTCCCTACTAAAATGGAACATCTGGCTTTCAGAGGTGCCTTAATAGGATAAAATGTTCCTACAAAATATAGTACAGCAAAGCATCAGTCACGCAGTATCTCAGGGCAGGAGGAAAGGATGGGTGCAGTTGCCTGGTGGAAATCCCATCCAGGCTGTCAGCCACATGGGTCTCACATGGGACACAGCCAGCACATGGGACCAGAGGGTGCATCTTTGTGCCAGGGGCGTTGTAGGGACATCTTGAATGGCACTGCAATAAAATCTTGCATGTGACAGTATCTGCCATGCTGAAGAACCATACGGCACATAATAACCTTACTGTAGCTAAAGCAGTCATTTTGGCCACCCCAAACTAGTCTCCTCTGTAGTACAATGTGCTAAGGAGTACCAACAACATATATAGTGTCAGTGTAGTGTAGGAGTACATTTTACTCAGAATAAATTTCAGGGGAGACACCTGAGAGTCAGTGCTGGTGGATTTCTGCTCCTGGCCATTAGGAATGGCTTCAGATTGTATCTGAATGGTGGCAGCAACACCTTCCAAGCAGCCTTGTCCAATTCTTCAGAGGAGCCTGAGGATCTGTTCACCAGCACCACGTCCAGCAGGTGCTGGACTGCGCGTGGAAGTCTCACAAAGACAGAACTTAGGGTTTCCAGTGAAATGCTGTGACTACAGGACACAAGGTATTCCCCATACCTGCTATCTCCAAATAAAATGCTGAGATCATCAGTTACTCAGAGATCCAGCTGCCTGATTCCAAACAGACTTTAAGTCAAACCAGAAAATTGCCTTCCAAGTCCTCAGCCAAATTCTCTTTGGCCTTAGCCAGTCAAGTATCCTTAGCAAGACATCATTGAGATGATGGCCACAAGATCACACAAGTGGCACCCGACTGAAGGAATGGGACACAGCTAATGGGTATAATTTCGTATTTAATGTACTTGATTTATGTATGTATATAATAGAGAAATAATAAATTGTTCTGCCTTTGGTTTCAGTAGCCATGCAAGGTAAAACAGTTGCTCATGTCCTCTTTCCCTTCTTGGGAGAACCTAGTTGTATGGCCCATTTTATGCAATTTTGGTTTATGTGGGCTAGCCCATGTGAAGGATGTCTCCTTAAGAGGCTGCTGGACAAGGACAGCATCTCCCAACACCTGCAGCACTCTGCCAGTGCCATGGAAAATATGCTCTGAATCTCACAAGTTTCTAGGGTTTACAGTTTTACGGTTTTGTTGCAAAAAAAACCTCCCATCTCACTACACAGAAGAAACACAAGGCCTCTGTCCCAGGCAGGAGCTCTGGAATAGCTGCAGTCCCTTGCCCTCCTGCTGTGCTTGACCGGGGCTGGCCATGCTCCAAGGGGCAGCTGGTGGCTCCATGGGCAGGGCTCACCGGGTGCCTGCAGCCTCAGGCAGCCCTTCCTCAAGAGCATCGCTCTTGGATGGAGGAGGGACTCCAGGCACCTCCTCATTAAGAGTTGGGGGAACTTCTGCAGGAAGCCAGATCTGCTCACATGAGCCAGGCACTGGAATCAGAGAGCGGCCAAGGGGACACGGCGTCATCGCTGTGCTGTTTTGATGCCATGGAAACAGAGACTCGTTTACCCAACATACTCCTAAAGTGCTTGAACACTTGCAGCACCCTAGGCTGTGTTTGTGCATTACTCATCTCAGAGCTGCCAATTTTAGCTGAGTATTTCTTGGCACTGGGGAGGTTGTGAGTCTAATGCCCCTCATTCCAAATCCATGTATGGCTTACGCCATCGTCTCAGCTGGACAGCATGAGTGGGATTGCTTTCCCCTCACTGACCTCTGCGCTTGAATGTTATTCTTCAGATAGTTAAGGTGAAAAAAATTCTTCAGATAGTTGAGCTGAAAAAAAATGACACCCGCTTTGATTTTCTGGGTTAATCCATATGATAGGGCTGCTGCAAAGCTGCAGACCCTGGGGCTGGGTGGGTAATCTGGAATGAATTGAGGACATTTTCCAATGGAAACTTGCCTGGCAGGAAACTTTAAGATCCTGTGTGGCAGGAAGAGTTCCTTCAGAGCCCTCCTTTCATTTTGTTGGAAGGCTCTTCCACAGCAGTGTTTTGATATAAAGTTTGTTTTCAAATAATCTGCATTTCCCAGGGAAAAAAATACACTACCAGAAGGCTCCTGGGTAGCTCTGCTTTGGTCATTAGGTATGACATCACCAAAAGAGAGACTGAAAAGCCAATCTGAAAGTGGGTAGCAGTGTAGAAATAGTAGGACGAAGCTGTGCAGAGCCTCTGCCAAGAAACAGGCCTAGGTGAAACATTTAAAACCAGCCTGGCACATCCACCCCACCCTGAAGTCCCTAGTGGAAATGTCCTCCACGAGGAATGAAGAGCCATGTTCCGTTACTCTTTCATGTGGAACATTTGGCTGCCAGTGTCATTCTCCCCAAGTTAGACACACGGTTCACTTTGTAGCTGTGAAGATGGTGAAAGGGCATCATATAGTCCTTTAAAATAAAAATAAAATTAATAAATATGGACTCTGAGTCGATTCCATGCTGACATTCAGATCAGTTAGGGAGATTCATGTTGCTAAAGGCACAGTCAGAGATAGTAAAACTTGGAGATGGGCCGCAGGGTCATTGGTTATTTGGAGCATCACTGATTGTTCAGAGCCAATAACATCAATATTCTTCTCATTTTTGGATGGATATTGTGAAACACATTCTTCCTAGGAATACTCTCATCACAGTATCGGTATGTTGTTTCAGAGCTGATAACTGATTACAGCTATTAATCAACTAAACCCAGTAAAGGCACATTCTTCACTGGTCTACTGGAACAGAGCAAAAGTTACTGTGTAAATGTTGCACAGGGTTATTTAGCTCTCAGGCAACATTCAAAAAATATTTAGGAATCCAGCTAAGAGCACAGAAATAATTAACCGATCACTTGGGCTTGGATCCATCCACATGAAAACAACTGCTGCTGCTCTTCCATCCAATAAAGTGTTTATGTTAGCAGCGGCATTCCTACAGAAGTATCTTAATGAGATAATGTGAGATGCTCCTGCCTACTGCACTGTTAAGTCTCTTGCTTACGTGAGTGCAGGATGCTCTTACAAATTGCCTGCATAAGGCTGTAGCTGCATCTCCAGCCAGAAAACCCAAACAGAGAGAAACAAAGAAAGAGAAGGGGAAATTGCACAGTGCATAAAAGGAAATCAGGCACTAGTTTACATGGACTGAAAAGAACAGGGCTTGCCATTTTTTGCTGATTTGCACTTAAATTGAGTTTAGGGAAAAGTGCACTTGCACGGCTGCTGTTTCCTTCTCCCCTTGCTTGCAGACTTCATCTGCCACTTGAGAAACTGTACAAACCTGAATGTGAGCCCACAAGCAAAAGCAGTTTTAGCAGGGACTCCAGAAGCTGCTGTCGTGCAGTCTTTCCCCCCTGCCCTGAGCGACGAGATCCTTGGCAGGGCACTTGGTGTCACCTCCTGGGAGGCAGCCTCAGCGCGCACCTGCCCTGCAACTCAGCCAGATGTGCTGTGCCCCTCCGCCAGCCTGTTCTGGGGTGATACTGGCTTGAATAAAGGAATAAGGTGAATAAGGGAACAGAAGCAAACCCTACGTGTCTAGAGGAAGGCCCACCACTATCCGTGCCCACAAGCAGGTGGCCAGCTGAGGAACTCCTGGAACCATGATTAGCTGTCTGTGCTGCCAGACTGACTCAGCCTGTTTCCAAGATAGTGATGGCTTTAGCAAAAGGACTTTCTGCTTTTCCATCTATGCAACTACTGTGCTTCATTACATTTTCCAGCTGATGGGTTCATTGCAGTCTTTATTCAACCAAGCCCTTTGTAACTCTTACCCCATACGTCTCTACTCCAGCTTTGAAGTGACTGGAAAATGGAGAAACTGAGGCTCAGAATTAATATTAACATGCTCACATGTTAATAAATGCACATGGAAAAGCAGTGGCAGAGCTAGGCTTGGAAGCTCAGGCTTCCTTCTGGGAGAGGTCTAAGCTAGGTGTCCTTTCTTCTCAAACCATAAGGTATATTCCCCCAGAGTCACTATTGTGACATTTTCATTGTGAAAACGAGACAGACACAGTTCTTGCCTGGGAGCTTATCCAAAACCACAGTCCAACATCTACGAGCAGACAGAATCAGAGCAGATCAAGTCTCCTGGAATATTATTAGGAATTCCTGATAACCAAACACTTGCCATCATCAGCCTGGCCAAAGAAACAGGTCCCTTTGCTACCATTGGGGTTACAAGAAGCTTTTCCACAACACTGATGACTCATCCCACCTAATAAAGAGCAGTATTAACTGCTCATGCAGCTCAATTAACATGGCACTAACTGCCCTGTGCCTCCTGCCACCCCGACACCCTGGCAGTCCATGCTGTTTTCTGACTAATGCAAACCCCGTTCTGATCCATCCAGCCTCGTTTTTCCATAGTTAGGTATGATTTTAATTTTAAGTAAGGGTGTGTGCGTCTGTCCATTTATACTTTAATAGTTTGCACTACTTTGCTTTGCAGAGGGTGAAAATTCAGTGCCCAGAAGAGAGTAAAAAAAGTGCAGCTGTTTTGAAAGCTCTTTGGGGAGAATTTTGCCAGCACAAGCATATGGTAAAGCATTAACATTTCTCTGCAAATGCTAGGGAGAATCCTTAACTATCCTGCCACCACTTTAACCCTTTGAATTCCTTAAGATCCATAATTAGCCTAATTATTCAGAGGAGGAATTGCAAAATGATGTTGGGTGGTCACAGCCCGGTATTTTATTTGTGGATGCAAGTCTCTTCAGAGAGACAAAGCAGGGTTTAATGTGAACTCAGAGCTAAGAAACTTGGGTCTAAATATTTATCTGAGCCGATTTACACAAGTTTGTCTTCCCATCTTGTTTCACTAATTGCTTCCCTCTCCCTTACTGCTAAAATGTGTCTCCAACCAAACTCAGACACTTCTTAAAATATGCAGAGCCTGACAGCAGTGCATCAGTTTGCAAGGACACACTTTGGAAAGTTGACTTTTCCTTCCAAGAAATGGAGCCCTGCCGGTTTATTTTAAAAATGTCCCTTGCAAAGGTGATGGGGAGATACAATCCTCGACTGCCAAAGGCTGTGTGGGTTTTCCACTTGGAGGTGGGTATTAGTTTGACTCACACTAATCTGTTCCATGCCACTTTTTTGCCCTGCTCCCATGGATAACTTGTGCCTGCAGGACCTGCCTTCCTTGGGAGTCTGGAACAGCGCCGGGAGTCTGGAACACCACCGACAGTGGATGGCAATGGGAGGAGATGTCCTGCAAAGCACAGAGGGGACTGCTGTCTCATGGAGCACCAGAGGTCTTCCTGACTGAACTGGGAATTCTGAATAACTTCCATGTTCTTAAATGACACAGGGTCAGACCCCAACCAGGACACCTGGAATTTGCCAAGGCTTGGGTCTGCGTTTCTGGCTGCTGAACGCAGCCTTACCCACACAGCTCTGACCTCCACCAGCAGTACCCATGCCTGGGGATGAGCACACGGGTTTGGACCCGTGGTACAGCACTGCCCGGGGTCCTAATCCAAAGTGAAACTCGCAACTGTCACTAAAACAGCAGGACAGCTACCCAAGAAGGGGCCCAAAAACTTTCAGCAGGAAGACAAGGGCAGAGCTCCCATTCACCACCTGGGTGCCCGCCCAGAGCTCTGTGCTTTCTTACTGCAGCAGCCTGCACTGGGCAGAGAGGTAAAAACTGATGAGTACAAAGAATAAAAAAAAAAATCCTGTTATCTCCAAGCTTCAGCCCAATGATATAGTGTTGGTGGGCATATTCTGTAAAAATTATTGGCAACTGGGGCTGAAAACATCCATGTAAAATTTATTCACCTTTTCTTGGTGGTTCCCACAGTCTGGTTGCAATTCTGATGTCCAGGGCTGAGTAAATCTGAAATATTTGCTGACAATGGATTAGACCAAACAGCTGCCGCCTGTTGGGCTTTTCCTGCAATGCTTATTCCCACAGTGAGACCACACTGCAACAGCTTCCCCTTCTGTGTTTTGATAGAACTTTATAGCTGGACTCTTTCCTCATCCCTTTTCTTCCTTTGAACTAACACTGAAAGCTAACCCAGGAACCTCTCATGAGGAATTCTTGCCCCTATAGTTCTAAAGAAAACCTCTGCACAGCTCTACACACATATATGGTCGCTATCATCAAGCTGCTCTGATTATGAGCATAGCATCAAACAGTTATGGGGTGGCTACTGATAAGCCTTGTGTGGGAAATCAGTGTGGGCACACTTTTGTAAAGTCCTTTAAACCATTTCATTCAAGCTGGTACTTTGGGGTAGAAGTTTCTGTTGTAGAGTTGGATGCATATATTGGAGGGGAAGTTGCTGGGTTTCACAGCATAAAAATTCATCACTGAGGCCAAAGTAAATAAGAATCATGCTCATTCTTTAAAATTGCAAACAAATAGTTCACTGAATTGAGCTTTGGCAAAATGAAAAACTTACAGAGCAGCCAAACCTGGGGAACAGAAAAATGTAACACATTCCTTTGTGTCTTTAAAATAACCCCTTTCTCTTCCCCCTCTTGGTTCAGAATTCCTCTTCCTATCGTATTGAAAATTAAAAACTCATAGACAGCTGGGTCTGCCCAGCTACAGAAGTACCTCAGCCTTTCCAAAGCAGGTCCTCTGAGCTTAAGGAGGCTTGTCCAGTCTCTCCTAGGGCCCAGATCAGCCACCAGTGCATGAAATGCACAGCACCCATGCTTGGTGTGTGATATAGGAAGATGTGAACTGCACAAGGAAGAGAAAGTGTGAATACAGTTCATGAGGCAGGAACACTTCAGGTCCATTGAGCAGGCAGCACATCTCCACCCGAATGCTGTGGTAGGAATTCCCACCTCTACTCACACACCCGGTGCACACTGCTCAGCTGCTGGTGTCCCACCCACACAGCCGTGCCAGAGACTGACCGGACACTCACCACCTCTATACCTGCCTTGGCCTCCTCTTAGGGACAGAGACAGGCTTGTTTCCAAGCCAGTTTCCCCCAGCCCTAATGCAAACATGTGCATGAACTGTGGTCCCCAAAAGAGGTCCCAAGTTCCCACTTATGAAGGATCTTGCTGCAGGCAGAGGGTCAGTGAGTGACCCCATCCCCTCCACCAGGTACCTGCCAGCAGCCTTTGGTGCCTGTGAGTTTAAGTACCTAGTGCACATTGCAAGTCTGGTGTTTCTCATCTATTAACAATGATTAAATCATTTTATTTGCAGCTTGGCCATGGAAAAGACCTTGAAAAGAGGGAGCTCTGTGCATCTGGATTTTATTAAGAGCTGAACATTAATCCCTTTATGCCTTATAAGCACCCTGTTAGCATTTTACAGACTCGGGGTTGTTAAGTGGCATTCTCAGAGCTGGCTGGCTGAAAAATGGGTTAATCAATGGCACCTCTGCTAGCATGCATACCATGAAAGGCATTTTCCTCTTTCTGTTGCTTGCTCATCTCTCAGCATCAGAATGGGTAACATACTTATTAGTAACATTCACTGCAAAACTCCTCCTCAAATCTCAAGAGAGCTTTGTGCTGAATTGCAAGATTTAATCCCACAGAATTTTGCAGTTGATGGAAATGAAAAATAGGAATCCCAGTCTCAAATGGGGATCCAAACATCAGGAATTTCAGTGGATCCACAAGTCTAAAGTTACACAAACTGTGCAGATAAAAGTAGACTTTGGTTTAAACAATTGCATTTTTTTGCCAGTTTTTGGAGTTGCAGGAAGATGTTAAGGGTTGAACAGTGAGAGAGGTCAAGAGAGAGACATCGCTGAGCTGCTGGACAAAGGTCAAGAATGAAAAGGCAAGCGGGAGCAGCCTTAACTGAGCTGGGTCCATGTTAAAAAAAGGAGATGCAAAGGATGGGCCTGAAAACACAGCCAGAAGTGCTGCCAGCCAACTAAGGAAGGGAAGGAGAGAAGCTAACCATGGAGGATGACGAGCTCAGAGACCAAATAACCTGGAGGCCAGAGGACAGTTTGCCAAGTGAGGCTAACGAAGAAATACACACATTCTTATAGTAAAAAGCTCTTGCTATAAACCAATGCAAGCCAAGTCGTGTGGCCTTGAAGAACAAATCCCAGTTCTTTGATGGCTTGAGAGGTGGAAACAGATAAGCAGTGGAATCAAACTATTCACATCAAGCTCCTTAATTAAGGGTCTAATAATTATTCCATGGGAGCCACTGTTGCAAGCTACTGCAGAAACTCATACATGAGTCCAGGATAAGAAACGATTCAGGCAGAAAATGCCTTGTTCCACTGAAGTCAGTGATAAAATGCCAGTGCTTTGCAGAGGATAGGATTTGTAAGTGTGGGTACAGTGTCCCCACAGAGTCAGAAAAAGGCTGGAGAGCATAACAACCCTTTGTAGCCCATGCAAGGGTACAGGCTGGGGCTAGAGAAGTGTTTTTCTCTGAAGGGCAGAATGGAGGCACTGCGGCATGGAGCTCGCTCCTCCTCCAGGGAGCACCCGGCCCACGTACCCCTGGCCCTGCAGCTTTTTGGAGACCTCACTTCCTCTGCCTCTACTGCTGGTGCAGCCTGAAGGGGCAGGCCATGGAAAGCGCCAAGAAACATTCTATTTAAAGACAATTCTGACTCATATATTATTCATTTCTCCCAGTATCTCTTTTTACTTTTGCCTTAACCGCTACAGAAACTAGTACAAAAACTATAGCAACTGAAACTAGGCCAAATATAGAACACATTATGGGGTTTGGATGACCCTAAAGGCTTCTTAGTCTTCCCCTTAAGCCTCACTTCCCATTATTTGGGTTTAACATGTTTATGTGTAAACTAATACTTCAGTCATGTGCATTTTTGGGGGTCTTTGATAAATACTCTGTAATGTGATAGAATCTTTCCAATTTTAAGGTGTTCAGACCAGAAAACAACTGTCCAGCAAGATTTACAGAAGAGCTATATAGATGGAATGCATGTTTTCCATCACTTAGCTTTTAGTGCCTATTGCTTTTATTAATTTTCAGGTGGAAAATCACCCTAAGGCTAAACAGTAGCCTCTTCATTTGCCCTCTCTACGCAAGCACATGTGCACACACACATCTGCATATTCACACATACATGCACAAAGTTCTTCGGCTGATAAATTTCCCAATAAACACGGCAGGCAACTTCAAAACCAAACCAAAACAAGCCTTTCAACAGGAATGATGAAAAATAAGTTATAAATCACAAAAACATCCTGTTTTGCTTCAGTTTCTCTCTTGCATGCCACAAGTCAGACTCCACCCTGTTTTCAGGGGGATTAACTATGGGCGCCAGGTTTTGGAAACTTCCACGTCCTTATCTGTCCTGCCATTTGCTCTCAGGGGAAGGTGAGGAGGGCAGCACTGTGGAGACCAGAGAAGAGGGGTTGATCCCCTGTGCCCGTGCAGCGTGAGTTGCTGAGTGCTGCTGTAGGTGTTTTTGGAGATGCGTGTATTTGGATCTGTTGCAGTGCTACTTGCTGTGACGGTGGCACTGGCAAGGTGGAGGAGCGAGTAATACATGGATGAAGGTGAACAGAGCAAATACAGGAGTCTGGGGATGCCTGTGAGGGTGCTGGCATGACAGAGGGTGAGCCAGCAGAGGGGTGGTGAGCTTGTGGCAGGCAGGAAGGTGGAGTATGATGTGCTGGAGTCATGCTGTCCATGAGGGACCATGAAAGGATCCACAAGATCTGCATCAGAGCTGCAAATCAGAATCTTCCATGTTACAAGCAGGAGATGATCTGAGATCCCTCATGGCTAGCCATGAAGAACGAACACCTACTACATTTTTGGGCTAATTAAGAGAAACCATATCAATGGTACATCCCTCAATATCTCCCATACCTATTAAGTAAAACCAGTCTGACTACACAGATGCGCAAGTCACATCCCCTGCTTACAATCTAAGAGTTCTAAGCCCCTGGAGCTAGCTCCTCCACAAAGACAAGGCTGCACACTTCCCGTTTCTGGGGCCAGACCAGCTGAACTATCATGAACAAAGGTGGAGCACCAAGAAGTATAAGTGGTCCCTTCTGCAAATGCCAAGCTCACCTTGACCAGAGTCACATTAAGCAATCTATGTGTGGGTTTGGCCAAAAGCTAAAGTGCAGCAGCACTTAAAGACAGGTCAAGAGAAAGGGACTGATGGGAAGACCTTCACTGAGCACCACGGAGTCTGCAGGGGAGGCAGAGACTATCATTATGCCTCTGTGGCTAGAGACGCCATCCAGAATCAGGTTATCCGCCCATCCAAAGTGTGGTATCATGTTTGACAGGGATTCCCTGAAGCAGATGACTCTCAGAAAATGTAAATCTTTTTAAACCAAAGAACTTTAATATTTATTGAAAGGAATCTATGTTAATTTTTAAAACATCACTAGAGGGTGATAAATAAATTGGCTTCCTAATCAAGCTAACTGCCTGAACATGCAGTGAGATCTTTGAGAAAACTGCTTAGTTGCAAACCTTGGGGAGGAAGGTTTAAAAGGTCTATGCACATCAAAACAGCCTCCTGACCACTCTCTCTGGATCACAAACTAAAGGCTTTACTTCCTTTTAGATGTGCCCTGGAGAGCACCAGCTCAGGAAGTGCACCCAGAAACTTCCGTGCAGCTGGGCATGAGCCATGTCAGGTCTCCGCAGGTCATTGAGCAGCTGTCCCATGACAAGGAACACTGCCATTCATATCTATTCCATCAAGCACCAGTGGTTTAATTAGCTTAAAGCCATGCTGGACAAACAGACACCCAGGTCTCTGAAGAAATCCCTGGGAAGGCTGAGGTGCGGTCCCTGGTGGTGTTCTGTGTATCCCAGGGTATATAACCTGTGCAGAGGCTCTTTGCTCCTGCAGAAGAAGGTGTCCATGGCACTCCTGCTCTGGCTGTGCAAGCTAGCAACTGGCTGTGATGGCTGAAACCAAGCACATGCTGTGAACGGCCCTTGTTTTCCATCTCTGGAGGTAATGTAGAGCTAGCACATCACAACAACACCTTGTCTGTGTTATACAAAGGCATCAGCAGACAGAGGTCTGGTTAGGAAAAAGAACATTAAGGAACGTTCTAATTGTAGGAGAAGATGGGAAGGTAAAGGGGAAAACAGACACCTCTGTCTTAGGCAGGGCCGGTAGGTAAAAACTGGAAGCGTCTCTAAAGAACCAGCAACAAAAGCTGCAGTAACTCTGGATCGTAAGGGTCTCTGTTGTTTGTGGGCACCCTCCAGCCCCTGGCAAGCGCTGTAAGTATTACAACTAGTTGCAGAGCTATTCATTATTTTTTTAACAGAACTTGCTATTTATTCCAGTGGAAACTCCCTGCAGAGAAAATAGTTCCACTCAGCTACTGTTTGTTTTGGATGACTTGTTTGAGAATTTCAACCTGGCATTTGGAATGATGTTTATAGTTTTCCCTCTTATTTTCCATTAGTTTAGGCTAACCCCATGTTAACATGATATGCTATCATTTGTTCTGTTGCATTTCAAAAATCCCCAAGGGCTGCTGCCAGTCGGAACAGACCGGGCACCCAGCGTTGCTGGGGCGAGTGCCACATGCTCCACTGTCTCCAGAGGAGATTGCAGCTTCTCCTGGGACTCTGAAAACAGGAGGCAGAAGCAGCAGGGCTGCTTTGCTTGTTGTCGTGTCCTGACATGAACGCCAAGGAACGCGCACTTGACAGGTCTGGAGTAACTCTGGGATGCGAAAGCGCTGCGACTCTGCCACCGCTCTGGAAAAGAGGGCTCCGGGAACACGGCTGGGGCAGAGCAGCGCTCGGGACCCCGCGCTCCAGAGAGGCTCCGGCTGTTTCCTTCCCGACTCAGCCCAAAGCCAGGCGGTGCCCAGCTCCGCACACACCAGGCCCTCCCGCACGCCCCCCGACCCCTTCCCCCCGCAGCCGG